>JAVIAB010000073.1:59073064-59350564 GCA_032433765.1 Megaustenia siamemsis
TAAGACATTACTAACAATCATCATGCGAAGAGTGTGAAACAAAAATCAGTACAGAAATTAGCGATGATCAGTGTTGTTTTGTTAGAGATGTTGGTACAAGCAATGCCATTTATATCACAAGATCTTTAGTAGAAAGAACCATAAAGGTGAAATCAGAACCGACGGCTTTCGGGTTCACCCAGCCTTAAATGGGTACCGGATAATTTTCTGGGAAAGTAAAGCGGCACGGGCGTAATATTGACCACATTACCCCAAAAATCATGTGCCGAAGGTCTGTAACATTTCTGGTCACTAACACCATATTCCGTATACGCCACTTGGCGTGATGGGGCTCTTTACTTTATTACCTTACAGTTCTGCTGTTTAGAGATGTGCTAATCAACACTATAGCATCTAAGACGTAATTTATTCTGGTTTTAGAATTAACAGTAAATAAACAGACGGTGATCGTGTTGTATTATAGTTGCACATTAGAACTCAGAAGTATTGCTTTTGAAAATAGTTGTTGAGGGGAGCTAACAATGGGAAATACATTCATCATCATGTGCCATACCGGATGACGTAGGAGTTCGTGTCATTTCACCATCTTCTATCCACCGTGCATCGTATCAGTTGTGTTGTTGACTGTTTTCCATGCCATGACACGAAGGTATCTAATATCGTTACTCTTTGTCGTCCGCGATCTCTCTTCCCCTGTATTTTTGCCAGTTATAACCAAGTATTCAAATTTTCCTCTTCCCACGATGTGTTCGAAAAATGCTGATTGTTTGTTTCTGATGTTTTCTTAGGAGCTCTCTTTTTGTGTTGGTCTCTTTGAGAATGTGCTCATTGTACTCATCTTTTTAGCTGTCCTGGAAACTTTCAACATTCTTCTGAGAAATCCCATCTTTGTGGCCTCTAATTGACCTTTCATTTCTTTGTCTATTATCCATGATTCGTTTCCATAGGTCAGAATTGGCTCTACATAGCACTGCTAAGCAATATTTCTCACTTCCATTGACAGAGATTTATTTTATTTTCTTAAATGCTATGAATATACAATAGAAAAGTTCGGATTTTTTTTTGTTTAAAAGCCTGGTTCGTTGAACGGAGGAATGGAATAGCAATGTCGATGTGCATTAGTCTCTCCCCTCCCTCCAACCACCTAAATGTATTGTTGCATAAATGCTTATAGTTTAATTATTTTACTCTTTTTGCATCCACCAAATCTTAACAAGCAAGTTTTCGTTGACATCTGGAGAAAATAGCTCCCATTCACGGTTGGGACAAAACGCACTGTACTTTAGGTTTGTGAAATAAAAACTCTGAAGCACCAATATCTTGTGGCTACTACACCGGACATGTTGCCTTGATTCTCAGTCTAATAGACCTCCCAGTAGGTCCCAGAAATGGGGTAAATACCGTAAAGATAGATCTTGAAGTATTGACATACCGTTCAAGAACAGTCGTGCTGTAGAATCCCACAGAAAGAAGGTAAAACGGAGAAACAGAACAAGGATCTTCTTCAGCCTATAACTGGAAAACTTTGGGTCACCACTGATAGACTTAGGCAACCTGGGAATCATTGGGTCACCACTGATAGACTTAGGCAACATGGTAATCATTGGGTCATCACTGATAGACTTAGGCAACATGGTAATCATTGGGTCATCACTGATAGACTTAGGCAACCTGGGAATCATTGGGTCACCACTGATAGACTTAGGCAACATGGTAATCATTGGGTCATCACTGATAGACTTAGGCAACATGGTAATCATTGGGTCATCACTGATAGACTTAGGCAACATGGTAATCATTGGGTCACCACTGATAGACTTAGGCAACCTGGGAATCATTGGGTCATCACTGATAGACTTAGGCAACCTGGGAATTATTGGGTCACCACTGATAGACTTAGGCAACCTGGGAATCATTGGGTCATCACTGATAGACTTAGGCAACCTGGGAATTATTGGGTCACCACTGATAGACTTAGGCGACATGGTAATCATTGGGTCACCACTGATAGACTTAGGCAACATGGTAATCATTGGGTCACCACTGATAGACTTAGGCAACATGGTAATCATTGGGTCACCACTGATAGACTTAGGCAACCTGGAATCATTGGGTCACCACTGATAGACTTAGGCAACCTGGGAATCATTGGGTCATCACTGATAGACTTAGGCAACCTGGGAATTATTGGGTCACCACTGATAGACTTAGGCGACATGGTAATCATTGGGTCACCACTGATAGACTTAGGCAACATGGTAATCATTGGGTCACCACTGATAGACTTAGGCAACATGGTAATCATTGGGTCACCACTGATAGACTTAGGCAACCTGGGAATTATTGGGTCACCACTGATAGACTTAGGCAACCTGGGAATCATTGGGTCATCACTGATAGACTTAGGCAACCTGGGAATTATTGGGTCACCACTGATAGACTTAGGCGACATGGTAATCATTGGGTCACCACTGATAGACTTAGGCAACATGGTAATCATTGGGTCACCACTGATAGACTTAGGCAACATGGTAATCATTGGGTCACCACTGATAGACTTAGGCAACCTGGGAATCATTGGGTCACCACTGATAGACTTAGGCAACATGGCAATCATTGGGTCACCACTGATAGACTTAGGCAACCTGGAAATCATTGGGTCACCACTGATAGACTTAGGCAACCTGGAAATCATTGGGTCACCACTGATAGACTTAGGCAACCTGGAAATCATTGGGTCACCACTGACAGACTTATTCAACCTTGGAGTCGTAGAGGCACCACTGATAGATTTAGTCAACATTGTAGTCTTTGTAAAACCACTGACAGACTTGGTAAACCTGAAGGTCGTTAGGCCATCACAGTCATACTTAGAATAAATCTGCGTGTCGTTGGGGCACGACAGACAGACAGTTACCCTGGGAGTTGTTTGGGCACCACTAACAGACATAATCTGGGAGTCGTTGGGGCACCACTGACAGTCTTAATCAACGTTGATGTCATTCGATCATGACTGACAGATTGTAAGTAACCTGGGAGTCCTTGGGGCACAACTGGCAGACTTAGTCAATTTTCTCCACTTCTCTCTATCTTAATTCCCGCCTTGGAAGCGTGCAGAAGAGATGGTCTGTCCTCTTTGATGTTAACATCCCATTTCCTTCTCTACCTACCTCACCTTCTCGCCCCGTTCACGGTTCTTGCAGAAAAGTCTTTTCTTGTCCAGATATCAGGATACAGACCAAACCATGTCCATGTTTCTCTTCTTCACAACAATCAAATAATCATCATGTCGAACTTCCAGTTAATATGGCGGATATGCGCAATGAACCGTTGAGGCTCTGTCTAAAAAGTGTTCTTTGTTGCAGTTTCCTCATATCCCAAGTCCAGCTTCTTCCCGGCGTTACTGAGTTTAGTGCCCTGCGCACACCGTGAGCTTACGATGAATGATGATATTGTATGACACAAATTCGACTGCGCTCACTTTAGGTACGGCTTCGCCGTATTTCTTTCGGCGTGTGCTGTAGCTGCTATGATGGGACCTGAAGCTGCCTTTCTTTTTTTGTGTTCTTCAATGAAATGTTAATTCGGATGATTCCACTGGCACGGGCAGTTGAGCAATTATAGATGTTAATTCGTTTGCAGTGATGTCGGAGCCTTCGACTAACTATAATTATAATCATCATGCTCTTCGATTACGTGTGTATCCTTTTTTCGAATTTTTTAATTCGTTGTACGATCTAAGTAAGAGATGTCCAAAAGCTTATGATAACATTTTTATCTCCACGACTTGTATATTCTTGTATAGCTCAGATGTAAGGGTCAATGTCCAGAAACGTGGAGAATCTGTAAGCAAAGTATGTGAATTAGAGACTCACAATAAGGGCCACACAGTAGGCCTGCAAGAGATGCACATAGACATTGTAATATGAAGAAAAAGTGCTGCTGCCCTGTATGTGACCCGTCATGTGCTAGTAGTCACAACCTTGTTATAAACTCATGTTCAGTTAAAAGCATATACTTTTCGTTCAAAACAAGACATGAATTACTTGCATCATTTCTGTAATGATTTGTAAAAATAAGACCGAAAATGTATGTGATATAATGTACGGCACTAAACGATAGAATCTTTCACGTGTTTGTTTGGTAGCCTCTGGTATTTTGTCGACTTCCTATCCTGAATAAGGGCGTTTTTAGCCTCCTCCTGAATTCCTCGGATTACATTAATATTTGCACGGAAAATCGATTGATATCACCATAATTTGATTCATTCTGTGGATTCTACGGTGCTTGATGAGATCAGCTGAGACAAATTTGTGGTTCGAGCTTTCATTTCTGAATGAATACATTTGAAGGTAAAACGTGATGCTTGAGAAATGTTCTCGGAGCTAAAGTATCAGAATCGGATGTTTAACGTTTTACATTTTTCTTAAGATCTCATGATTCTTTATAAAGAAAATGTCGAGACTGGGTCAGGGTTAGATGTTTCTCTAACTCATTTCACCCACGTTTTCTCTTCAACATTTGACGCACGTTTTCACTTCAACATTTGACGCACGTTTTCTATTCAACATTTTATGCACGTTTTATCTTCAACATTTTATGCACGTTTTCACTTCAACATTTTATGCACGTTTTCTCTTCAACATTTTATGCACGTTTTATCTTCAACATTTATGCACGTTTTCTCTTCAACATTTTATGCACGTTTTCTCTTCAACATTTTATGCACGCTTTCTCTTCAACATTTTATGCACGTTTTCTCTTCAACATTTTATGCACGTTTTCTCTTCAACATTTTATGCACGTTTTCTCTTCAACATTTTATGCACGTTTTATCTTCAACATTTTATGCACGTTTTATCTTCAACATTTTATGCACGTTTTCTTTTCAACATTTTATGCACGTTTTCTCTTCAACATTTTACGAAACTTTCTCTCTTCAACATTTCACGCACTTTTTCTCTTAAACATTTGACGCAGGTTTTCTCTTCAACATTTCACGCAGGTTTTCTCTTCAACATTTGACGCAGGTTTTCTCTTCAACATTTCACGCAGGTTTTCTCTTCAACATTTCACGCACGTTTTCTCTTCAACATTTCACGCAGGTTTTCTCTTCAACATTTCACGCAGGTTTTCTCTTCAACATTTCACGCACGTTTTCTCTTCAACATTTCACGCACGTTTTCTCTTCAACATTTCACGCACGTTTTCTCTTCAACATTTCACGCACGCTTTCTCTTCAACATTTCACGCACGTTTTCTCTTCAACATTTGACGCAGGTTTTCTCTTCAACATTTCACGCACGTTTTCTCTTCAACATTTCACGCACGTTTTCTCTTCAACATTTCACGCACGTTTTCTCTTCAACATTTCACGCACGTTTTCTCTTCAACATTTCACGCACGTTTTCTCTTCAACATTTCACGCACGTTTTCTCTTCAACATTTCACGCACGTTTTCTCTTCAACATTTCACGCACGTTTTCTCTTCAACATTTCACGCAGGTTTTCTCTTCAACATTTCACGCACGTTTTCTCTTCAACATTTCACGCACGTTTTCTCTTCAACATTTCACGCAGGTTTTCTCTTCAACATTTCACGCACGTTTTCTCTTCAACATTTCACGCACGTTTTCTCTTCAACATTTCACGCACGTTTTCTCTTCAACATTTCACACACGTTTTCTCTTCAACATTTTACACACGTTTTCACTTCAACAATTGACACACGTTTTGTTATCGAGATTTTGGAAGTACACGATTTTTTGTTGTTATATGATTTTAAATGATTGTATACAAATAAACAATACGTGACAACATATATTGACGTGGGGGGGGGGATGTCTTGCTAGTTCCATACTGTGTTTACATGACGGACTGCCCTTCTCCATCGTTGAACTTTAATGGGCAATCAGCATCACCAAGTGCCATGCTTGTCTGTCATTTTACACTTTCTATCTCTACATCTATTTATTAATTGTCTTCTTGATTTCCTATCAAACAACTCTATAAACAGACTTGTAGTGTTATTGTTTTCTCTACTTTTTCTCTATCTTTTCCTCTCTAAAAAAAGCGGTTTTAGTAGCACTGTATTATAAAGCTTCAATGCGAAATTTTACTACGTTCACTGCTACTTCCATTGCTACTTTTAATACTACTTTCATTACTATTTTTACCACCATTATTACCACTACTACTACTGATGTTTAACATGTAATTGCAAAGCCTTACAGTAATGTTCTACCGACTAAGAGAAAGCATAATCCTGTTATAGTTTACTAAAACTGATTTAAAAAAAACAATTAGTAGTTACCTTGTTTCCTATCATTCACCTGAAACTGCTAACATATTTATTCCGCCAATATTTTAGCGGCCCCTTATGATTACTGACGAGGAATGTTTCCGTACTATTGACTACAAACATTACAGGCTTTTCTTATTTAAATGTGACCACTACCAGCTTCGAAATAGTCCCTTTATAAATGTACACAACGATCTTTTCTGATGCCTTTTCCACTGTCTTCTTTCCATTCCCCATTGTGACCGTAGAAGTCTTCTTGTTTTTCCCTTCAAAGCTGCAGAAAACCGCTTCAGATCCCAAATTATGTCATCTACTGTGTCACAGCGGAATTCTTCAGCATCATTTTCCAGTTTAAGGAAGAATGTGAAGTCCCAGGAAGCTAGTTCAGGTTAATACGGAAAATTCTTAACAATCGGTACGTTGTTTTATATAAAAAAAATTGCGTTGCTCAGAGTGAGTTGTAAGCTGATGAGTTGTCCTTATGCAGCACACAATTGTGCTTGCGCCGGAGTTCCTATCTTTTATTTTTGCGCAACTTTCTAGCGCCTCAGAATGATACAGCAATATAATTGATGATGATGATGATGATGATGATGCGTTCGTCCGATGATTTGAGGTATTCTAACGGATACGAACCGTAGACTTCCTCCTCGTCATCCGCCCTTAAAAGGACGTTAAGTGGACGTAGTTACGTTGTGTTGCAGTTTGCAGTGTAACACTGTGATATCTGTGCCTTTCGGCCCAACACATCCGATTTCAGCAGACGCTTTTTTGTGTACCGGGTTCGTCTTCCCACTTCGATCCCTGCTCGCTTGGCCAGACTAGACAGGTTAGTCTGTTTCTAGAGGCACCACGAAGAGGTGTAGCAGGGTCTGGATGGTTCTGGTTCACCGATCCTGGCGCAAGCCATCAGTTATGAGTCACTGACGACTTCCAGCTCTGGTGCTGGGGGGGCGCGCCTTCGCCTCCAGCAATATAATTGAGAATCATCCTGATGCCAGAAGAAGTAGATTCTTTGTCTACAACATCCGTGACGTCACCCCATACAAATTTAATTAACGTGCATTTTATTTTGCACTCCGGACCACCGCGCCTTCGTTAGTCCTGGTGACTGCGGACTTTCCCACTGTGACTGTTGTTGTTTTGTCTTAGGATTAAAGTTAGTCTTTGTTATAAATCCAATTTTCATTGGCCGTGATGTTCTTGGAGATGGAAATTGTTGTTGGCCTGTTTTTGATGGAATGTTAAGACGTTTGGGGACTAACTTCAAAACAAAGCGATGCATGTTTAAGCTATCTGCCAAGATCTTCTGACAGATTCAATAATTGATCCCTAATATATGAAAGAGTTGTTGGATTGTTCGTCGGAAGTCACTATGAATCAGTACAGCCTTGCTTTTCACTGTTTCCGCGCCTTTCTAGGCTACAGCGCACTCTGAGAGCTCGTTATATTGAACAAACACTCGATCGCCTTGAAACACGCATACTATTCAAAGATCTGTTCGGCTCTAAAGAATGTTCGCCAAATATCTGAAGAAGCATTCTCGGTGATCTCAGCTGCAGACGTGTCAAGTAAAGTAAAGTACCCCCGTCACGCCAAGTGGCGTATAGGGAAATATGGTGTTAGTGACCCTATATTTTACAGACCTTCAGCACATGATTTTTGGGGTAATGTGGTCAGTATTACGACCGTGCTGCTTTACTTTCCCAGAAAAAAATCCGGTACCCATTTAAGGCTGGGTGAACCCGGAAGCCGTCGGTTGGGATCGAACCCTACCCCTTGTCCGTGGTAGTCCAGTTCACTAACCACTGAGCTATCGCGGCTCCCAGATGTGTCAAGCTTCACGCAAAATCTGATCCAAAATCACATTGCTCGAATGTGTTAGCCTACGTAATGATTGCTGACCGACCCACAAGTTTGGAAAGTGTAGTGTAGAAGCTGACCATGTGTAGACATCCTCATGCCACATAGAACATAAACTCATAACCGTTGGCAGCATTGTTCAAGATGAACGAGATTTTCTCGTAATTATATAAAGAGTACGTCACAGTAGCTCTTTGTAAATTCTTCACTACTTCTTCCTGTCTCTGTTTCTTCTGTCCACTAATTTAGTCAGATCAATTCAGATACGCCTAAACTTTTGATTTGTTGTATCACTTTTTGAAATTCTAAGTCAACAATTTGTATTATTCAAGACCACAAATATAACAAAACATTTCAGGTAACAGGTTCAGAGACAATCAAATGCCTACCATTACTATTTTCAGAAGTGGCAGATTTATGTGTGAATCGACAAGACTCTGGGATTCAGCCATCCTCTAAAAGTGGATACCATAGACTTTTTCAGAAAATAAAGCTGGTCTGGCGTGGTATAGACCTTAATACTAAAAAATGTGCCGTGGTCATTGAACATTATATGGTCACTAATACCATATTCTCCAAACAACTAGCAAGACATGGAGGGAACCTTTACTTTCTTCTTCTTCTATCTTTCAGCTCCCTGTGGAGCATAGGACTTCAACAAACACTTTCAGCTCCTTGTGGAGCATAGGTCTTCAACAAACACTTTCCAAACTGTTCTATTTCTTGCCATTCTTTTAAGGTCGCCCATGTCTTCTCCATCATCTTCATCTCTGCTTCTATCTGTCTTCTCCAAGAATTCCTTGGTCTTCCTCTGTTTTTTCTCATGGGATTCCAAAAACAGCTTCTTGTGTAATACTCTCAGTTGGCTTCCGCAGTGTGTGTCCTATTCAGCGTCATTGTCTTCGCTGTATCTCTTTATTCAATGGTATTTGACTGACACATTTTCATAATTCTATAATAGTGATTTTGTCCTGCTATTTCCATAATTTTATTCTGCGTTAATGAAAGTCCATTAATCCATTAATGAAAGTATCTTCATGATTGTCATTTTAGTTGTTCTCCATGTTTCACAGCCATATAATAAGAATGATTTAACATTGGAGTTGAAAAATTTTATTTTAGTATTTAACCTAATTTCTTTGGACTTCCATGTGTTTCCCAGTGCAACAAATGCTCCTCATGCTTTAGATATCCTTATTTTGGTATCATTTTCTGTTCCTCCCTCTTTGTCAGATGGGACTGAAAATAAATAGAGATAAGACCAAAATTATGAGAATTAATGCAGTTGGCAGTAACCACATAAAAATAGGAGAAATACCTCTACTAGACGTACAATCTGACAACCTTTACTTTACTTATTACTAAAAAGATAAACCAGCTTTAAGACATTAATGAATGAATCATCGCCGGTCGTATGGAGTTCGAGCATGATTCTAGGCATGATATCAGGGAGCTGAAAGTGGACACTTGAAAATGATGATGGTCCTTTGGTCCAATAACTCCACTTCTCATCCATCCTTAAAGGACGTTAAATGAGCATAGTTTTGCATTGTGTCGTGGTTTACAGCAAGTTACCATACGCCTTTCAACCTAAAATATTCAAGTTCACAGTGGCTTTTTGGGGCGCCTGGTTTATTTTACCAATTCAAATATGGTCCGGCTTGTTGCAGGAGCTACTGAGTTAAGTGCTCTGTGCACACCGTGAGCTGTGTGTTTCATTCGTTTTGATCGTGTTTCGATATTCCGATTGTTTACGATGATATCGCGTGACAAGGAACAGTTGGCTGTGTTCACTTTCTGCGCGGCTTCGCTTTATGTCTTTTGGCGTGTGCTAAGACTGCTATGATGGGGTCTACAGCTACTGTTCTTTGTTTGGGAGATGAGTTAGTAATTCGGATAATTCCACTGGCACGGGCGGTTGAGCAATTATGGATTTTAATTCATTTACAGTGATACCGAGGCCTTCCATAACAGTAACAATAACAATATAAGACGATTGGGTAGATTGATTAGTCTGTTTACAGATAGATCGTAATGAGGAGATTGTTCAGTTTTCGTTTGCTGATTCTGACTGTAACAAACCGACCCTGTTGTAATGTCTTATCTCAACAGTCCCATGTGGTCCCATGTACAAGAACTAGATTTGTGATAATCGTTAATAACGTGCTGCTAGAATTACATTGCGTTCCGCACCAAACGGCAGAGGACCCCCCCCCCCAATCTCCTCTATCTCTTCATCATCCTACCTCATGGCCATATGTAAAAGAAGGTTTGGATTAACAAAAACAGACAACCCAACTGCGAAAGCTTTGTTATGTCATATTTTTTTAATCTTGTAAAATTTATCATATTTTCTTTTCAAATGCTAAGCTCCTTTATTCTCACATTTTCCTTCATCAGCGCGAAACGTTATTCTTCCCGTACACATTTTCCCCTCCTACTTTTCCCCATTAAGAACAAAACCGACTGGCAGTTCAGCATTTTCTGCATATCTTTTCTTGTGCCAGTGATGGCTGACAGGAGTGTTAATATTTAAAAGCTTTTATCAGAAATGGGCATAAGTGATCATTTCGTGGTTTTTATTCAAAGTTTGGGCTTCTTGTACATTCTGCCAGTAATCAATTTAGGTTCTTGTTTAGTGGAATGGGAATGACATATGATTCCCCGGAATTACAGATGTAGATACGTGGGGTTGGGATTAATTTCTTTCATGTCCGAGTATTACAGATGTAGATACCTGGGGTTGGGATTAATTTCTTTCATGTCTGAGTATTACAGATGTAGATACCTGGGGTTGGGATTAATTTATTTCACGTCTGAACATTACAGATGTAGATACGTGGGGGTGGGATTAATTTATTTCACGTCTGAACATTACAGATGTAGATACGTGGGGGTGGGATTAATTTATTTCACGTCTGAACATTACAGATGTAGATACGTGGGGGTGGGATTAATTTATTTCACGTCTGAACATTACAGATGTAGATACGTGGGGGTGGGATTAATTTATTTCACGTCTGAACATTACAGATGTAGATACGTGGGGGTGGGATTAATTTATTTCACGTCTGAACATTACAGATGTAGATACGTGGGGGTGGGATTCCCGACCATTTGAATAATTTTTTTTTTTTACAATTTTTTGCATTTTAGTTTTTATTTGGTTTAGTTCAGTCGACATATGATCTTTGTCGCACAACGAACAACCCCATAGTGCTCAGATTCTCCTTCCCCCCCCCCAACTCAGCTTGTTCCCCAATATGAAGCACACTCGCCACACACTAGCTCAACCACTAAAGATGGTTTCCGCTCAGACACACAAAATTCGTAGCACAGGCGAAGACCTTATCCCAAACCTCTTCAGTCGCCTCTTACGACACACGTGACAAGTGACAGTGACTATATTTGTTTCTTCCCTGAACGTGGCCAGTGTCCCCATTGCAACACGGGCGTTTAGTTGTTATTTGTCTTTCCTAATGAAGACTATGCGACGTAACGTCAGAAATGTACTCGTTTATTATAATGTTGATATTCATCATCATGATCATCAAGTACCGGGCCTGCTGGCGTAGGTGATCATGTCTCTCCACAACTTTCGATCACGACTGTTATTTATCATTTCTGTTGTTGACTTGCTGCCAAGCCATTCTCTTAAGCTGTCTGGTATATTTTCTCTCTGCTTCCCTCTATATCTTAATCCCTCAATTTTTCCAGTTGTTACAATATATTCCAGCTATTCTCTTCTTATTACATGGCCAAAAATGATGATTGTTTCTTCCTAATATTGGAAATTAGCTCTCCTTTTGCCTTGGCCTCTTTCAGAATATTTCGATTACTCTTCTTAGCTGTGCATGGTATTCTCAACATTTTTCTGTAAAACCACATTTCTAATGTTGATATTATACACCCTATAACCGTAGGACTAAAGGTAACGAATGCTCTTTAACATATAACATCTTTATAAAATTGAAATAGTGAACGTTACCAAACTACAGGATTTGGAGGAGAACACCTAAAATGACAATCATGAAGATACAGACTTTCTTTAATGGATTCTTACCCAGAATAAAAGGATGAAAATTTCAGGACAAAGTCACTAACATAGACTTATAGAAATGTACCAGTCAAATACCAGTGGATAAAGAGATACAGCGTAGACGTTGACGCTGGATAGGACACACACGCGGAAGTCAACTGAGAGTATTACACAACAGGCCCTTTTTTGGAATCCCCAGGGAAAAAGGCAAAGAGGAAGACCAAGGAGTTCTTGGAGAAGCAGATAGAAGCAGAGATGAAGATGATGGGAAAGACATGGAACGATCTTATAAGAATGGCAAGGAACAGAACAGCTTGTAACGTGTTTGTTGAAGACCTATGCTCCATAGAGAACTAAAAGGTAGAAGAAAAGGTAGAAGAAAAGGTAGAAGAAAAGGTAGAAGAAAAGGTAGAAGAAAAGGTAGAAGAAAATGTAGAAGAAAAGGTAGAAGAAAAGGTAGAAGAAAATGAAATAGAATCATCATTCCCTTTCTCGATGTTAACGCGTTCACCTTATGAAAGAGCCAGTTATCGATTTCACTCTTTTAGCTGATTCGAGCGAACTGAGTAGTGCCGGGGTTCAACCGTGATCATTTGATCGCCCAGCCAGAGCGCTATTATATTTGTGACGCTCTCACCGTAGCAAAGCTTGTTTTTATATACTTTTATTTTTGATGTTATTATTTTACCTTTTGTGATAAACATTCTTGTGAATTTAGAAAAAGAAAGTTAACTAGAAATCGATGTCATTGTTAATTATTTAGCATGAAATAGCAAGGCTGTCGTGTTAAATTGATGCTGACAGCAGGAGATTGATCAGTTGGATTCGTCCAGTCCAGATCAAATATAATTAAGTATGAAGCAGAAGTTAGAAAAGTGGGCACACTTTGACTCGAGGTTTTCATTTTATTGGCATCGTCCATCTCTGCCTCTACCACTTGACATTATTGTGCAATTGATCTGTTAATGTGTAACCAATCAGGTTAACAAAAAGGCAATATATGAGTCATCTGTGGAATACCCGGATACCAGGTGGGAATGCAGAAATAGCAATGGATGTTTATTTAAGAAATATATCATGAAATGAGAGAGTGTGGGAGAAAATGTTTGTAGAAAGACGGAAAAGTCTGAATCGTACAAGAGAAAGTCAGAGCATTCTCTGTTGGATGTAGAAATGTAGTGGAGGCCGAGATGTGGAATTAGAACATTGGATGAGGTGAATTTCAAATAGAAGAATACATGAGTTGGTTTTGGAATTAGAAAATATCTAGCTTTTTACAGAAGTGAATAAGTTTTATTTGGAAATAGAAGTAAAGGTAGTTGAGGTGTACTGGGAAAATAAAAAATAAAAATTGTTAGTTGGATTTTTTAAATGAGGAATTAAAGGATGAATCGAATTTTCAACCAAAACAATGAACTGAGCTTGGAAATAGAAAAATAGATATTTTAACTTGGAAGTTGAACAAATATTAATCGATTTTAAATTTAATGAACGAAATAGATGAGCTGTTGTTGAAAGTAAAGACAAAGATGAATGAATTGTTGAAGGACATAAAACATTGATAAATCGCTGCAAGAAAGAAATTTAGAGAATTTGGAATTGGTAATTATATTTAACAAATAGATTATTCATAGCAACAAAGAAGCGAATCACAACAGCAATTATATGATTAAGGTACCACATAAATGAATGACAGTAGCAACTATATGAATCTCTCTCTATCTCTCTCTATCTCTCTCTATCTCTCTCTCTCTCTATCTATCTCTCTCTCTCTCTCTCGCTCTCTGCGATCAAGACTCAATGAGAGTAGGATTCCAGACTCTCTCATGAAGTCAGCTATCTGTTTAAGCGAATCGATCGCCCCATATAGTTTCTCTTCCAGGGAGGTGGGCGTGGGCCACATTTCTCTGCTCAGGTCTGTGTACTGGGGGCAATCCTGTAGAACATGTTTTGTAGTCATATTGTCCAGTGTACAGTGACAGGCTGGTTGTACCTATTTTGAATTTGATGAACATGTGATTTCTCATTCTATTGTGGCCAGTGCGTAGGCGAAGTATGATGACTTGATTCCTCCTTGATAGTTGGTGGCATCCGTCACTCTCATTATGCTTTGGGTGTTCTCGTTTCCATTTTTCATGGAACTGACCCTTGAGGATGGATTTGGCTTCATCATAACTGAGCGGATGGTTCTCTTGTGGTAATCTCCCTCCCTCTTTAGCTAATTTGTCTGCGCGTTCGTTCACGTGTATATTACAGTGTGATGGTATTCACTGAATGCCTACTCTCTGGATATATATAACTATATGAATGACAGTAACACATAGATGAATGACAGTAGCAAATATATGAATGACAGTAACACATAGATAAATGACAGTAGCAAATATATGAATGACAGTAACACATAGATGAATGACAGTAGCAAATATATGAAGGACAGTAACAAATAGATAAATTACAGAAACAGAGAGATGATTGACAATAACTAACAGATGATTGGCAATTACAAATAGATGTTTGATAATAACTAATAGATGTTTGACAATAACAAATAGATGATTGACACTAAAAAATAGATGAATGACAGTAACAAATAGATGATTGACACTAAAAAATAGATGAATGACAGTAACAAATAGATGAATGACAGTAATAGAAAGATGAATGACAGTAACACTTAAATGATTGATAATAACAAATAAATGATTGACAAAAACAGATAAATAATTCACAAAAACAAATAGATGATTGACAATAGCAAATAGATGATTGACAGTAACACATAGATGAATGATAGTAACAAATAGATGATTGACACTAAAAAATAGATGAATGACAATAACAAATAGATAAATGACAGTAATAGAAAGATGAATGACAGTAACACTTAAATGATTGACAATAACAAATATATGATTGGCAATAACAAATAGTTGATTGACAAAAACGCATAAATAATTGACAAAAACAAATAGATGATTGACAATAACGAAAAGATGGATGACAGTAACAGTTAGATGATTGATAATAACTAATAGATGATTGACAATAACAAATAGATGAATGACAATAACAAATAGATGAATTACAGAAACAGAGATGATTTACAGTAATTAACAGATGATTGACAATTACAAATAGATGTTTGATAATAACAAATAGATGATTGACAGTAACACATAGATGAATGATAGTAGAAAATAGATGATTGACAATAACAAATAGATGAATGACAGTAGCAAATAGATGATTGACAATAACAAATAGATGATTGACAATACCAAATAGATAAATGGCAGTAAAAGATAGAAGACAGACAATAACTAATAGATTATTGACAATAGCTAATATATTTTTTACAATAACAAATGGATGGATGACAGTAACAGATAGATGTTTGACAATAACAAATAGATGATTGACAGTAACTGATAGATGAATGACAATAGCACATAAATGAATGACAGTAACAAATAGATGAATGACATAGCAAACAGATGAATGACTATAATAAATACATGAATGATAGTAGTAATAGTTGAAATACAGTAACGCGTAGATGATTGACAATAATAAATAGATGATTGACAATAACACATAAATAGACAATGCCAAATAGATGATTGATACTAACAAAGATAAATGATATTAATAAATAGATTAATAGATAAATGACATTAAGAGATAGTTGATTGACAATAACTAATAGATAATTGACAATAACAAACAGGTGAATGACAGTAATACGAAGATGAATGATAGTAGTAAATGGATGAATGACAGTAGCAAATAGATGATTGAAAGTAGCAAATTGATGATTGCCAGTAACCCATAGATGAATGACAGTAGCAAATAGATGAAATACGGTAGCAAATATATGATTGACAATAACAAATAGATTTTTGACAATAACAAGTGGACGATTGACAGTAGCATATAGATGAATGACAATAACAAATAGAAGATTGTTAGTAACAAATAGATGAATGACAGTAGCAAATAGATGATTGACAGTAGAAAATAAATGAATTATAGCAACGCATCGATGATTAACAATTACAAATAGATGAATGACAGTAACACAATGATAAATGACAGTAAATCAAAGATGAATGAAAGTAGTAAATGGATGAATTATAGTAACGCATAGATGATTGACAATAACAAATAGATGTTTGACAATAAACAAATAGATGATTGAAAATAACACATAAACAATTGACAAACAGATAGATGATTAACAAATAGATGATTGACATTAACAAATAGATGAATGTCAGTAACACATAGATGAATGACTGTTACACATAGATGGAAGGCAATAACAAATAGATGAATGACAATAAGAAATAGATGAATGACAGTAACACAAAGATGAATAATAGAAGCAAATAGACGACTGGCAGTAACAAATAGATGAATGACATATATATGAATGTATCTGGTGACCAAGTATAAAACTTATTCCATGCTGTAAAGTTTGACAAATATTAGTCTAATTTTTACGACAAAAATAAATAAATAGTTCACAGACAAAGCGTCTCTACAAGCAGGAAAACGCCTGATCCAAATAAAACGTGGACGTGCTCAAGAATAACGCTGACGGAACGAAACGACTTACAGTGGCTAAAGTGTATTGCATTAATGAGATGCCACATTGACATTGAATTATCCAATAAAAACGAAAGTGGGTTTCAAGAGAGATTTTAATGGGGACGATTATCAGGGACTGTATAATAATGAATTCAGTTGCAGGGCGTTTTAAAAAATAGAATTTAAAATGAATTTGATCAATGGGAGTTAACGCATATGACAAGAACTGGCAGTGTACATGTGTGGAGCTGGTGGATAAGAAGATAAAAATCATGATGAAGATTGTGATGATCAGTGGGAATAAACAGGAAGTAAGAAAATAAGAGAAGAGGATGGTGATGCCAGAAGAAATGAGGCGACGGTTCGTTTTTAGGAAAGCAAATAGCATTATAATGTCACGAGCAATTGAAGAAATGGCGAAAGAAAATCGTTATCGATTTGTAAGGTTTCTTATAAGATCATTTATATTCTGTTTGAATAATTCACTGGAAGCCGCGATAGCTCAGTGGTTAGTGAACTGGATAACTACGGACATGAGGTCGGGTTCGATCCTGATCGACGGCTTCCAGATTTAACCAGTCTTAAATGGGTACCGGATTTTGTCTGGCAATGTAAAGCGGCACGGGCGTAATACTGACCACATTACCCAAAAATCATGTGCTGAAGGTCTGTACAAATTATAGTCACTAACACTATATCCCTATACGTCACTTGGTGTGACGGGGCTCTTTAATTTTTTACTTATCCATTCACTCACTCAGTGCCATCTCCACATCGAAGGTTTGCTACCATAGTTCGTCATTTTACACTCTCTTGTCTTGGCGGTTCATAATGTCATAAGTTCACCTGTCCACCTTTTGATGTCAGTTCACTTATAGGCTTGGTCTGCCTTTATCTCGTATACCTTTCCCTCAAAGATGACGTTTAGTAGGGTATTGTGAGCATTTACATGTCCCAGAAATTTCAGTTGTGATTTTCCGCATTGCGATAAGTAGTTATTTTGTTTTATTTTCAGCTGATTTAAAACTTCCTTCTTTTTCTTCTATCTTCTTCTTTCTTCCACCAAATTCTCCAAATCTTTTCTACAGATCCACATTTCAAAAGCTTCAATTTTGTTAGCAGTTTTCTTATTTAATGTTTACAATTCGTAGTTTTAGTTCTGATGTTATTTGCTTTGATGTGAGTATATTTTTCCTGTTAAAATTATTTGCTTTTGCTTTCCTGTGTCTAGAATTTAGAAAATTGATGTTCGAATCACACTACATCACAAAAAAACATTTACGAACTTGAGTACCCAATCTTATTTCGTCGGTATTTATTTTTAGATTGTTCATGTTCTATTCCTATTTGGATTATACTTTATCTGTAAACAATGCGAAACGTATATATATATATATATATATATATATATATATATATATATATATACAAAGAACAAATGAAACGGGTTGGACACTTGGTAAGAATGAAACAAGACGGAAGAACATCAACAGTTTTATACCCAAAAATTAGGCAGGACAGAGAGCACAAGGGTGTATGAATTCCTTCAAGGAATAAGTGTATGGACAGAATATACGACACACACTAGAATGAAAACATGTCTATCCTAACAGCCCCCAGCTACGCTCAGAAACGACACAACGTTTAAGAGGGAAGTGATTAAAATAACAAGCATACAACATCCACGGACATTAGATGATACATTCATCCTTTCTTCTGCGACGTTTCAAGGTATCGGCAGTAGGACAATAGAAAGGACAAAGAAGAAATAGCTTATAAAACAGTGCATGTTAGTTTAGTCAATATAGATAGCTTATTTGCAAATTCCACAATCATTCATTTTCCTCCCGGGCCGAAGGTTGCACATATGGCGGAAGTCATAGTTCTCCAGGACTGACGATTTGTTGCTAGTTCTTGTTTGTTTGTCCAATTGTTGAGCCTTTGCTAGTAATTGTTATGTGTAGTGATTTTCTTTTGTCTGCCTTTGTTTTTTTCTTTTACCAGATGGCTTTCATATGTATACCTGATAGGGAAGTGTTTTTTCATTCAGTCTCAGCACATGACCGATGTATTTATATTGTCTTCTTATAGAGCTCAACACGTATTCATGTTTTGATGGATCTATTTGATCTCTTATTTGTTCGCCTGAAATGTATTCTTTCTAGATTATGTTTCAGATCCGACGTAGACATTGTTTTCAAAGGCATTTAATTTCCTGCCTAACGCTTTGGTGGATTTCCAACTTTCACATCCTTATTGTTTGCTCGTGTATTAAAATAAAAATAAAACGTGCTTATATTTGCAGCTGTTTCATTTGTCTTCTACTTGTACTATTTGTTATCAACCAACACAGAACTGGAGTCGTCAGTCGCTGGACACTGCGAGACGTACTGAGGAGGGGATCTGAGCACCTATGGACATGTTCGGAGTGCAATGATGATCACCCTCAAATGACTCAATTCTACTATTTGCTGCTGTTTTATCTGACATGAACTCATATTACATGTGGCTTTTTTTCATCTAGCAAGACAATCAACTCACATTACTGTAGCTATTTTCAGACAAGTTTCATATTACAGGTAGTTATTTTATGTGCTACGACAAGAACTCATACTACATACAGCTGTTTTATGTGCTACGACAAGAACTCATACTACATACAGCTGTTTTATGTGCTACGACAAGAACTCATACTAATTTAAAATTGTGAAATCTAAAAGTCACATGGACTTTTATTACTTGCAGCTGTTTTGTCTCACGAGAACTCAAAATAATGGAAGCTGTTCTACCATTTTAAAACGAATAGTTACTACAGCTATGTCATCGACCAAAGAGTTTACAAATATTGACTGTTTTATATGTTTACAACTTTCTAAGTGTTCATTGGAATTACTCTATCCATTATATTACATAAGGAAGTTGGTATTTTTGGACCGGTAGGTTAGTTGGGTAGTGTTGGGTTCAGCAGGCAGGCTAGTGATTGCTGTCCTTCGTATTAAGCGCCAAATATTATTGTATTTTCTATGACGGAATGTATGGGTATTTTCTGTCCAGTCAAGTATGGAGACAGGAAAAAAGCAATTCACTGTGACCCACAATGCAAACTATTTGAAGTAAACTTAGCCGTTGTATGTTGGGAACCACATTTGAGCGATAGTCTTTGTTGCAGTGACCCTTAACTTCCATAGTAGGTGAACTCGAGTAGTAAGCAAACGGACGATACAATAAGATACCTTATTCACGTTGAGCACGTTAACGAATTATTAATAATTTAAAGTCGAAAATAGTAGGCTACGTGCTACTTTCCTGGTCCAATTCCTAATAGAAAATACTTCATCTTTCTCAATAATGAGTCAGCTTTTCTTTTATTATCATGGACGTCCTCGACGGTGTTCCAGAGTTCGCATATTGTACTAAGATCTGTTTGTGTTAGGAAAGAAGACATAGCAATTCTGAGAGACATTGTAAAAGTATAGCAGTGACAAGGAAAGAAGACATAGCAAATATGAGAGACATTGTAAAAGTATAGCAGTGACAAGAAAGAAGACATATCAATTCTGAGAGACATTGTAAAAGTATAGCAGTGACAAGGAAAGAAGACATAGCAACTCTGAGAGACATTGTAAAGTATAGCAGTGACAAGGAAAGAAGACATAGTTATTCTGAGAGACATTGTAAAAGTATAGCAGTGACAAGGAAAGAAGACATAGCAATTCTGAGAGACATTGTAAAGTATAGCAGTGACAAGGAAAGAAGACATAGCAATTCTGAGAGACATTGTAAAGTATAGCAGTGACAAGGAAAGAAGACATAGCAATTCTGAGAGACATTGTAAAAGTATAGCAGTGACAAGGAAAGAAGACATATCAATTCTGAGAGACATTGTAAAAGTATAGCAGTGACAGGGCGGAGCCAGTAGTGGGATGTAAATTACACTCCTGCAAGGTATGTTGACAGCTTTACATACAGATCTTTACATTAAATATTGTATGCTACCTGCTACTAGCTTTACCGCAGCCCTGCATCTATTTGCCCGCTCCCTGTAGCAGCGATACCACCCTCAATCAACAATACTAGAGGTAACGGTGGAGAACATTTGCGATTATCCTTAATTCAAAGTAAAATAAGTCACGCAATTGGCTATAAAATGTAATTAATTTGTACCTTGACAATGGGGAGATAACATTCGACAACAAGACGAATTACTAACAAATAAATAAACACTACTTCAGATAAGTGTGCTGTTTAGTTATCATTTTATGAAACACGACGAAAATCAATAACACAGAAGACCATGTTTGTGCTGTTTACGAGATCACGGAACCTTAGCGAGAAAGTGTACGAGATTGTCATGTCATATCGACCAGTAATTCACAGGCAGCTAATCCTAATGGGATCTCTCATTGTATACAATTTTGAGTTTCATTTTAACAAAGAAGAGCATTGGGAAATATGAATCGGCCATACCGCATGAATCTGAACCGTGCAGAGATGGCATGAGCCCCCACGAGACATGCTTATTTAGTTAGTCACGAACTAATGATTCCTTCTAGAGCCTTGTACTAGGATTATGCATCGACACGTGATAGTTTCATCGATTTGTCCACAGTGTAGGCATAAGCTAAATGAGCCCATCTCTATTGGATATTTTAAATGGCAATTTGACGCCTTTATAACATCCATTTTCTCGCGATTGCCTCGGCTATCGTGTTCTGCTCAATGTTTGCATTATTAGCTCAGGGATGTAATGATCAGGCTCAATGTCATGTTTCTAGTTGATGGTAGAATTATCCATTTTTTTTATAGAGTTGTTATATCTGTTAGCCACAATAGAAGAAAAATGGAAGAAAATATTTTGTTGTATAATTACATTCTAGTTTTAATAGAAGGAAAAACGGAAGAAAATATTTCGTTGTATAATTACTTTCTAGTTTTAATAGCAGGAAAATGGAAGAAAATATTTCGTTGTATAATTAATTTCTAGTTTTAATAGAAGAAAAATGGAAGAAAATATTTCGTTGTATAATTACTTTCTAGTTTTAATAGAAGAAAAATGGAAGAAAATATTTCGTTGCATAATTACTTTCTAGTTTTAATAGAAGAAAAATGGAAGAAAATATTTCGTTGTATAATTACTTTCTAGTTTTAATAGAAGAAAAATGGAAGAAAATATTTCGTTGTATAATTACTTTCTAGTTTTAATAGAAGAAAAAAGGAAGAAAATATTTCGTTGTATAATTACTTTCTAGTTTTAATAGAAGAAAAATGGAAGAAAATATTTCGTTGTATAATTACTTTCTGGTTTTAATAGAAGAAAAATGGAAGAAAATATTTCGTTGTATAATTACTTTCTAGTTTTAATAGAAGAAAAATGGAAGAAAATATTTCGTTGTATAATTACTTTCTAGTTTTAATAGAAGAAAAATGGAAGAAAATATTTCGTTGTATAATTACTTTCTAGTTTTAATAGAAGAAAAATGGAAGAAAATATTTCGTTGTATAATTACTTTCTAGTTTTAATAGAAGAAAAATGGAAGAAAATATTTCGTTGTATAATTACTTTCTAGTTTTAATAGAAGAAAAATGGAAGAAAATATTTCGTTGTATAATTACTTTCTAGTTTTAATAGAAGAAAAATGGAAGAAAATATTTCGTTGTATAATTACTTTCTAGTTTCATAAAAGAAAAAATCTGTAGACAAACGTGCTGGTAAAATCACGTAATTTAAAAAGAAAAGAAAAGAAAATTGACAGAGAGCACCATAATTACATTAGGGTTCGATCCCACCGAGGCTATTCGGGTTCACCCAGCCTTTAATTGGTGCCTGATTTTTTTCAGGGAAAGTGAAGCGGCACGGGCGTAATACCGACCACATTACTCCAAAAAACATGTGCCGAAGGTCTGTAAAATATATAATCACTAACATCATATTCTCTATACGCCACTTGGCGTGACGGGGGTCCTTTTTTTTTTTACATTACTTTTTTTGGTTTTAATAAAAGAGAGAGAGAGAGAGAGACAAAAAGAGAATGGTATGATAATGGTAATGTTATAATGACTTCAACAGAAACTAAATTTAAGAGTAGAAATTGACAGTGGTTTTATATTTTTAAATAGATTTAATAAGAAATGAATATACAACATAATAATTCTGCCAACATTATTCTGTCAGTGCAGACATGGACATTATGAGTCTAGTCTAGTCGACAGATCAGTTTCATTGCACAACTGACAACTCCACAGTGTTCAGATCCTCTTCTCATCAACTTTCTCAAAATAAAAACCTATCCGCAACACAATAGCTAAAGCACTGAAGATGGCCTCAGCTCAGATACATAAATTCCGTAAAAACCAGATAAGATCTTTACCCCAACCTCTTTAATCGTCTCTTACGACATACATGACAGATGACAGTGGTTCCATTCTTTTCTCTTACGGTATACATGACAGAAGGTCAGTGGTTATATTCTTTTTTTTTACAGCATACATGACAGATGACAGTGGTTCCATTCTTTTCTCTTACGACACACATGGCAGATGACAGTGGTTCCATTCTTTTCTCTTACGACATTAATGACAGATGACAGTGGTTCCATTCTTTTCTCTTACGACACACATGACAGAAGACAGTGGTTCTATTCTTTTTCTCTTACGACACACATGGCAGATGACAGTGGTTCCATTCTTTTCTCTTACGACACACATGACAGAAGACAGTGGTTCTATTCTTTTCTCTTACGACATACATGGCAGATGACAGTGGTTCCATTCTTTTCTCTTACGACACACATGACAGATGACAGTGGTTCTATTCTTTTCTCTTACGACACACATGGCAGATGACAGTGGTTCCATTCTTTTCTCTTACGACACACATGGCAGATGACAGTGGTTCCATTCTTTTCTCTTACGACATACATGGCAGATGACAGTGGTTCCATTCTTTTCTCTTACGACACACATGACAGATGACAGTGGTTCCATTCTTTTCTCTTACGACACACATGACAGATGACAGTGGTTCCATTCTTTTCTCTTACGACACACATGACAGATGACAGTGGTTCTATTCTTTTCTCTTACGACATACATGGCAGATGACAGTGGTTCTATTCTTTTCTCTTACGACATACATGGCAGATGACAGTGGTTCTATTCTTTTCTCTTACGGCATTAATGGCAGGTGACATGGGTTCTATTCTTTTCTCTTACGACACGCATGGCAGATGTGAGTGGATCTATTCTTTTCTCTTACGACATACATGGCAGATGTGAGTGGATCTATTCTTTTCTCTTACGACATACATGGCAGATGTGAGTGGATCTATTCTTTTCTCTTACGACACGCATGGCAGATGTGAGTGGATCTATTCTTTTCTCTTACGACATACATGGCAGATGACAGTGGTGCTATTCTCTTCTCTTACGACATACGTGACAGATGACAGTGGTTCTATTTTCTTTTCTCTTGCGACATACATGGCAGATGACAGTGGTTCTATTTTCTTTTCTCTTGCGACATACATGGCAGATGACAGTGGTTCTATTTTCTTTTCTCTTACGACATACATGGCAGATGACAGTGGTTCTAATCCTTTCTCTTACGACATGTATGGCAGGTGACAGTTGTTCTATTCCTATCTCCATTGACCATAGTCAGGGCTCCAGTAGCTACACTGACAGTAAAAAAAAAAAACAAATTTTAAAGCAGAACTAAAGAAAGATCGCATCTACTGAAATGTATGTCATTGAAGAATGGGCATTGCGATAATAAGAGACAAAATAATAAATCACGAAATGAGAGGGAGTCACACCAGAGACAGTAAATAAATTGTTTCGGCACTAATCGCAATTACCGACATATAGCGGTTCCACAACAGACATTAACAAACAGATGCAACAGAAAAGGTAGAGAAAGACCCACACACGGGAAATGGATAAACAAAGTATATGACGCCACACGAAGTACCTTAAGTGAGTCGTACTAAAGAAGATCGTCAAGAGATTTAAACTTCTTCCAACACTAAAAGGGTAAAGCAGATAGCAAACAAGACAATAAAAGATGACGCCGTAGAAACACTATTAATTATTTATGTCGTCGATCGTCAAATAATGAAATGGTTTTGACATCAACGAGAGTAAACCGCAGCCAGCACAATCACACTTTATGAAAACAGCAAGTTACAGGACAAATAAGGGATCCAAGACGAAAAAACAGAAATCTAGTCACAAAATAAAACCAATATGAGCAAGTAAGCAAGTCGCAATGACCCGAAAGCTGCCCGTACCTTCTCGCTGAAAAACTCCACAAGGCTATCAGGAGGGACAAAAGAAAAAGAATTGATTGTCATTGAGTAGTACGTGCATTACTTAATGCAGCTCAAGGTATTACCAGACAGATCATTATCTGAAGTTCACGTGGAAAAGAAATAAAGAAGAACTGAAAAAGCAGGTAAAAATGCGAGTCTGAACAGATATAATGAGGAGGCAGGACCGACTTGGATTGATTTGAAGGCTCAGGCGTCGACCTGAATTGTTAGCTCTCAGATCCAGTTGTTGTGGCCATTTGCAAAGGCTTTCTTGTTTAGGGTGATCCTGTTGGAGAAACTGGAACCTGTCCATCCCTAGCAATTAGTCATTAGGTAGTTACTGCCATGACATGTACAGTATAACAAAGAGCAAAAGTATAACTGCATATATAGAACGACAATTTAAATATAGAACAAAAACCCAACGCCAACGGTAGCTTGACGGCTGAAAGGGGGGAAATCCAAAACACTATTTGGGTGGCTGGACTAATGGCATGTGTATTGTATGTGTCGCAATGATATGCCTGAGCTCTTCTGACATTATTTAAATGAGTTGATTGTATTTGCTGTGCATTGATTCAACGTGTGAACGGTCTATTTCACTACCGAATGTTACATTAGTAGCCGCTTCTTACTTCCTGGCTCCACTCTAAGTGGATCCACGATCTCTAAAAAGATCGTTTTTGTTGGGATATCAAGACGAATGTGAAAGAATTACATCAGCACTATGCTTGTCCAAACTTTCTTTTCAGATCCCCTGACAGACTCCCAACGAAAAAAATAGTGAAGACATAACCAAGAGTGGCCCAACGAAAAAATAGTGAAGACATAACCAAGAGTGGCGCAACGAAAAAATAGTGAAGACATAACCAAGAGTGGCGCAACGAAAAAATAGTGAAGACATAACCAAGAGTGGCGCAACGAAAAAATAGTGAAGACATAAACAAGAGTGGCGCAACGAAAAAAATAGTGAAGACATAAACAAGAGTGGCGCAACGAAAAAAATAGTGAAGACATAACCAAGAGTGGCCCAACGAAAAAAATAGTGAAGACATAAACAAGAGTGGCGCAACGAAAAAAATAGTGAAGACATAACCAAGAGTGGCGCAACGAAAAAAATAGTGAAGACATAACCAAGAGTGGCGCAACGAAAAAAATAGTGAAGACATAACCAAGAGTGGCCCAACGAAAAAAATAGTGAAGACATAACCAAGAGTGGCCAACGAAAAAATATTGAAGACATAACCAAGAGTGGCCCAACGAAAAAATAGTGAAGACATAACCAAGAGTGGCCCAACGAAAAAAATAGTGAAGACATAACCAAGAGTGGCGCAACGAAAAAAATAGTGAAGACATAACCAAGAGTGGCCGAACGAAAAAATAGTGAAGACATAACCAAGAGTGGCCCAACGAAAAAATTGTGAAGACATAACCAAGAGTGGCGCAACGATCACCAACTCCACGGGACTGATGATGACGAAGATCATTATGCTGAATTTGAGATTAGACTCTGTTGGATAAGTCAGTATTCAGTGTAGTCTTTTAGAGCTAATAATGTCATTACTGTGTCGCAGGCCACCAAGTAAAATTGTAAACTAAGCTTTACATTTTCAATAAGGACCTTTAGCAAGGTCAAATTTAACACACATACACATACACACAAAAACATTGAAAGAGATGATTACTTTAAAAAATTACAAACAAATTGTGACAGTTCTAATTCATTTCACCGAAATCAAAAAGAAAACTTATAACGATGAAAGCATCGACAGTATAGTTTTCAACAAAATGAGACAAATATACTAATTTATTTAGCACATCAAAGAGATCAAAGCGATGTAGTGAACACAAAAGTATAAGAGAGAGAGCATGCACCCTAAAAAAGCTTTCGCGAGAATATAAATTGATTGAAAACAAAAAGATTAAATCTAGAAACATCGTTTTTTAACTTTGAACTACTACCGATTTGTCGGCACCTCCAGCTCATGATATCTCCTACACTTTTTCCCTTCCGGTTCATGTCATTTCTGCCCTTGTGACAGTTGCGTCACTGAGGAAGACCTTTGGGACCGACTTTTTTTCCACAAATGACAAAGTAAATTCTGTGTTTTTTTGTTATCTTTGACCTCAAACAATTAAAGAAGTCTATGGCAGATACAACCTCTGCGGTCTTGAAATGTAGCAGAAAAACTTTCATTTTCCTCAAACTGTGTTTATTTTTAGCATGGTACCGCTAGTAAACAGTAATACTAAGGCAAGGCGACATCAAACCTCTATTATCACTCTAAAAGATTGTCCACTAGAATCAGTTCATAAATTGATGTATCTTTGAACCACAATTACGCAAGCCATTTGTCTTGATAATGAAATAAACAGTCGGATTGGCAAGGCAGCTACTACTTTCGGCAAACTCACAGAAAGGGCCTGAAACAACACGAAACTAACACTGAAGACCAAACTCTTAGTACATCAAACTTGTGTGTTTAGCACACTGTTATATGGATCTGATACCTGGACAACATGCTCAAACCAGGAAAAAAAGACTAAATGCCTTCCACATGCGATGTCTCCGCAGAATAATGCACATCAAATGGCAGGACAAAACTAACAACTTAACTGTCCTGCAACGTGCTAAGACCCCAACAATCATGTCGATGCTCAGATGTCGAAGACTAAGATGGCTGGGGCGTGTCCAGCGAATGGAAGAAAAGCGCACCCCCCGGCAAAACCTATGTGGTGAACTAATACACTGAAAAATACAAATCGACGGATCTAAACTACGATATAGCGATATCTGTAAATAATCTCTGAAAGACTTCTCCATATGTGAAAATGACTGGGAACATCTGGCAAGTTATCGCACATCATGGAGAACATGTATAAGGAACGGTATAACATCATTTGATACTGCTAAGGCAAAACTTAGAAGAGAAAAGAATCATGAAAAAGGGTGGAAAACCCTGTGGACTAGTGCTCCTGACGTATTCATTCTGTGACTGCGTGTGTTAGTAAACATTGGTAGAATTAGCCATGAGAGAAGCTGTTCGACACAAACAAAACCCCAACAAAATAACAATAGCCTCCACTAGACCGTCTAACAAGACGAAAACCGCCATATACACAATAGCCTCCACTAGACCGTCTAACAAGACGAAAACCGCCATATACACAATAGCCTCCACTAGACCGTCTAACAAGACGAAAAGCACCATATACACAATAGCCTCCACTAGACCGTCTAACAAGACGAAAAGCACCATATACACAATAGCCTCCACTAGACCGTCTAACAAGACGAAAAGCACCATATACACAATAGCCTCCACTAGACCGTCTAACAAGACGAAAACCGCCATAGACACAATAGCCTCCACTAGACCGTCTAACAAGACGAAAACCGCCATAGACACAATAGCCTCCACTAGACCGTCTGACAAGACGAAAAGCGCCATATACACAATAGCCTCCACTAGACCGTCTAACAAGACGAAAACCGCCATATACACAATAGCCTCTACTAGACCGTCTAACAAGACGAAAACCGCCATATACACAATAGTTCTACTAGACCGTCTAACAAGACGAAAACCGCCATATACACAATAGCCTCTACTAGACCGTCTAACAAGACGAAAACCGCCATATACACAATAGCCTCTACTAGACCGTCTAACAAGACGAAAACCGCCATATACACAATAGCCTCCACGACCGTCTGACAAGACGAAAAGCGCCATATACACAATAGCCTCCACTAGACCGTCTGACAAGACGAAAAGCACCATATACACAATAGCCTCCACTAGACCGTCTGACAAGACGAAAAGCGCCATATACACAATAGCCTCTACTAGACCGTCTAACAAGACGAAAACCGCCATATACACAATAGCCTCCACTAGACCGTCTAACAAGACGAAAAGCACCATATACACAATAGCCTCCACTAGACCGTCTAACAAGACGAAAACCGCCATAGACACAATAGCCTCCACTAGACCGTCTAACAAGACGAAAAGCGCCATATACACTTTTCTTGTTTAAATTATCTCATTTCTTATAAATTGTTAACCGTCTTCTCGAATCGTTGCGTCTCTGAAAGTTTATAATCTACATATCATCTTTCGTTTCTCTATGAAAATCTGTAGTCTACTAGATTATCTTTTATGTCTCTAAGAAAATCTTCTGTCTACTAAATTATCTTTTATGTCTCTATGAAAATCTTATGTCTGCTAAATTATCTTTTATGTCTCTAAGAAAATCTTCTGCCTACTAAATTATCTTTTATGTCTCTATGAAAATCTGTAGTCTACTAAATTATCTTTTATGTCTCTATGAAAATATTCAGTCTACTAAATTATCTTTTATGTCTCTATGAAAATCTTCAGTCTACTAAATTATCTTTTATGTCTCTGAAAATCTTCAGTCTACTAAATTATCTTTTATGTCTCTATGAAAATCTTCAGTCTACTAAATCATCTTCCACTCTATGAAAATCTGTAGTCTACTAAATTATCTTTTATGTCTCTATGAAAATCTGTAGTCTACTAAATTATCTTTTATGTCTCTATGAAAATCTGTAGTCTACTAAATTATCTTTTATGTCTCTATGAAAATCTGTAGTCTACTAAATTATCTTTCATGTCTCTATGAAATCTGTAGTCTACTAAATTATCTTTTATGTCTCTATGAAATCTGTAGTCTACTAAATTATCTTTTATGTCTCTATGAAAATCTGTAGTCTACTAAATTATCTTTTATGTCTCTATGAAAATCTGTAGTCTA
This sequence comes from Megaustenia siamemsis, assembly GCA_032433765.1. Taxonomy (NCBI): domain Eukaryota; kingdom Metazoa; phylum Mollusca; class Gastropoda; order Stylommatophora; family Ariophantidae; genus Megaustenia; species Megaustenia siamemsis. The sequence goes on from JAVIAB010000073.1 coordinate 59,102,955, forward strand.
TTAAATTATCTTTTATGTCTCTATGAAAATCTGTAGTCTACTAAATTATCTTTTATGTCTCAATGAAAATCTTCAGTCTACTAAATCATCTTTTATGTCTCAATGAAAATCTGTAGTCTACTAAATTATCTTTTGTGTCTCTATGAAAATATTCAGATTACTAAATCATCTTTTATGTCTCAATGAAAATCTGTAGTCTACTAAATCATCTTTTATGTCTCAATGAAATCTGTAGTCTACTAAATCATCTTTTATGTCTCAATGAAAATCTTCAGATTACTAAATCATCTTTTATGTCTCAATGAAAATCTGTAGTCTACTAAATTATCTTTTATGTCTCTATGAAAATCTGTAGTCTACTAAATCATCTTTTATGTCTCTATGAAAATCTTTAGTCTACTAAATCATCTTTTATGTCTCTATGAAAATCTGTAGTCTACTAAATTATCTTTTATGTCTCTATGAAAATATTCAGTCTACAAATTATCTTTTATGTCTCTATGAAAATCTTCAGTCTACTAAATTATCTTTTATGTCTCTATGAAAATCTGTAGTCTACTAAGTCATCTTTTATGTCTCTATGAAAATATTCAGTCTACTAAATCATCTTTTATGTCTCTATGAAAATCTTCAGTCTACTAAATCATCTTTTATGTTTCAATGAAAATCTTTAGTCTACTAAATTATCTTTTGTGTCTCTATGAAAATCTTAAGTGTTCTATATCATCTTTCATCTTAATGGTGCAGGTTGTCATAGTCGGATTTGTCTATCTTTTGATGATACTCATCCATGTAAGTCTTGGTCTTCCTCTGCCCCTTTTACCTTTGTTTTTAACTTTCCAAGATTACTTTTAGTAGGCTGTTGTTCTCTTTGTTATATTTTATTATTGTTGTTTGCTCCTGGTATAACTTACATAATAGTCGTATGTCTATGTCATCTAGATGTATATCTTTTAGGAAATCTATACGGTGTTTATAGTGTATTCTTTCAAATGTTTTGATGTAGTCTATGAAGTAGGCATATATTGGTTTGTTTACTTATATGTACTTTTCGATTAATGTCTTCATACAGAATATGGCTTCTTTGTCCCACTGTTCTTCCTAAATCCTAGTTGTTGTTCTTCTAATTCCGTATTGATTTTATTCTGAATCATTCCAGGTATAACTTTTAACAAGATTTTTGTAACATAGCTCATTAGGCTTATTGCTCTAAAATCACTGCATTCAACTGTACCATTCTTTTTAGGCAATGCAATGAAAGTTGATGTTTTTAGTTCATATTGTATATATCATGTATGACAAATGTCGTTGCATATGTCTGCATATAGAAGCGACCCGCACTTATATCACTCTTACTTCGCCTCTGACTCGACGCACAGTCATCACTCTTACTACGCCTCTGTCTTGACGTACAGTCATCTCTCTTACTACACCTCTAACTCGACGTACAGTCATCACTCTTACTACGCCTCTGTCTTGACGTACAGTCATCACTCTTACTACGCCTCTGTCTTGAAGTAGAGTCATCACTCTTACTACGCCTCTGTCTTGACGTACAGTCATCACTCTTACTACGCCTCTGTCTTGAAGTAGAGTCATCACTCTTACTACGCCTCTGTCTTGACGTACAGTCATCACTCTTACTACGCCTCTGTCTTGAAGTAGAGTCATCACTCTTACTACGCCTCTGTCTTGACGTACAGTCATCACTTTTACTACTCCTCTAACTCGACGTACAGTCATCACTCTTACTACGCCTCTGTCTTGACGTACAGTCATCCCTCTTACTACGCCTCTGACTCGGCGTACGAAGTCATCATGACTATGACATTTAACGACCGTTATCAACAAATCAAAATATAGACTGGCACAGTTATCTTCCCTAATTATAACTATCCTAGAAAGCCACCAAAACGATAGTCAATATATAATCATTGGATCTTGTCACTGTCAGCTAGACTTAGTTACCTTGTCAGCTGTGTCATTGAAGAGTTGAGAAATTCGCGCAATGATATATCAATTATTAGTATCTTGTATGTAGTCTGTGAAATTGTGCATTTACTCAATGCCACTAAGGAGAGCGGATGGTGGAATCGATCATTTGTAGCGGTTAAAACCATAAAAGACATAATTAAAAGCAAAACAAGAAGTAATAAAGCCAAGACACAGGAAGCTTACACAGAGGTGAACAAAGAAGTGAAAAGATGCATTAAAAGGGATAAGAGGAAATATATAGATGAACTAGCTAAAGAGGCAGAAGAAGCAGCAAATAAAGGGAATATGAAAGAACTGTACAACAGCACAAAGAAATTAGGTGGAAAATACAAACAGATCAACGCCTTTATCAAAGACAAGAAAGGAAATCTGCTTAGTAATATAAGGGAACAAATGGAGAGATGGAAAGAACACTTTGAAGAACTTTTGAACAGACCGGCTCAAATAATCCTCCAGATATACTACCAGCAGAAGAAGAGTTACATGTAAGCTGCGGAAAACCAAGCAAAGAAGAAATAATGAAAGCCATCAAACTATTAAAAGATGGTAAAGCCACAGGACCAGATGAAATTCCTTCGGAAGCCATCAAAGCAGATATTAACACCTCTACCAAGATGTTACATGATCTATTGGATAAAATTTGGGAGAGGGAAGAAATACCTAAAGACTGGAGAGAAGGTTATATGATCAAACTACCAAAGAAAGGAAGTTTACAGGAGTGCACAAATTATAGGGGAATTATGCTACTATCAGTGCCAGGAAAAATATTAGGCAGAATCATTCTGGAGAGACTAAAAGAGGCTATAGAGAAACACTTGAGAGATGAACAAGCAGGTTTAGGAAGAACAGATCATGTGCTGATCAAATAACTACCCTACGTATAATAGTTGAACAAAGTTTAGAACTAAAATCCCCACTTTATATTGGATTCATAGATTACGAAAAGGCATTTGATAGTTTAGACAGAAGAATGCTTTGGAAGTTGCTGAGTCATTACGGAATCCCCATAAAGTTTATTAACCTGATAAAAACAATGTATGAAGGAACAAAATGTAGTGTGGTGCATGAAGGACAACTTACAGAAGCATTTGAAATAAGAACAGGAGTAAGGCAAGGATGCCTCCTGTCTCCATTTCTCTTTCTACTGGCCATAGATTGGATTATGAAAATAACTCAAAACAACAGAAATGGGATCCAGTGGTCACTGACCAAACAACTTGATGATTTAGACTTTGCTGATGACATAGCTCTCCTATCACACAGCCATCAACAGATGCAGGATAAAATGAGTATATTAGATGAGAGATCACAACAGCTAAGACTAAAGATTAATAGAGATAAGACCAACATTATGAGAATTAATGCAGTTGGCAATAACCAAATAAAACTAGGAGAAATACCTCTACTAGACGTACAATCTTATATATAACTGGGCAGTAATATAGATAAAGAGGGAGGAACAGAAAATGATACCAAAATAAGGATATTAAAAGCAAGAGGAGCTTTCATTGCACTGGGAAACATATGGAAATCCAAAGAAATTAGGCTAAATACAAAAATAAAATTTTCAACTCAAATGTTAAGTCGGTCCTATTATATGGCTGTGAAACATGGAGAATGACAAAATTGACAATCACGAAGGTACAGACTTTCATTAATGGATGCTTGCGCAGAATAAAGGGATGGAAATGGCAGGACAAAGTCACTAATGTGGAATTATGGAAATGTACCGGTCAAATACCAGTGGATAAAGAGATACAGCGAAGACGATGGCGATGGATAGGACACACACTACGGAAGCCAACTGAGAGTATTACACAACAGGCCCTTTTTTGGAATCCCCAGGGGAAAAGACAAAGAGGAAGACCAAGGAATTCTTGGAGAAGACAGATAGAGGCAGAGATGAAGATGATGGGGAAGACATGGAATGATCTTAAAAGAATGGCAAAAAACAGAACGACTTGGAAAGTGTTTGTTGAAGACCTATGCTCCACTGGGAGCTAAAAGGTAAAAGATGAAGAATGAAAGTTGATGTTTTTAGTTCATATTGTATATATCATGTATGACAAATGTCGTTGCATATGTCTGCATATAGAGGCGACCCGCACTTATATCACTCTTACTGCGCCTCTGACTCCACGCACAGTCATCACTCTTACTACGCCTCTGTTTTGACGTACAGTCATCTCTCTTACTACACCTCTAACTCGACGTACAGTCATCACTCTTACAACGCCTCTGTCTTGACGTACAGTCATCACTCTTACTACGCCTATGTCTTGACGTACAGTCATCACTCTTACTACGCCTCTGTCTTGACGTACAGTCATCACTCTTACTACGCCTCTGTCTTGAAGTAGAGTCATCACTCTTACTACGCCTCTGTCTTGACGTACAGTCATCACTCTTACTACGCCTCTGTCTTGAAGTAGAGTCATCACTCTTACTACGCCTCTGTCTTGACGTACAGTCATCACTTTTACTACTCCTCTAACTCGACGTACAGTCATCACTCTTACTACGCCTCTGTCTTGACGTACAGTCATCACTCTTACTACGTCTCTGTCTTGACGTACAGTCATCACTCTTACTCGTACAGTCATCACTCTTACTACATCTCTAACTCGACGTACAGTCATCACTCTTACTACACCTCTAACTCGACGTACAGTCATCACTCTTACTACACCTCTAACTCGACGTACAGTCATCACTCTTACTACACCTCTAACTCGACGTACAGTCATCACTCTTACTACACCTCCAACTCGACGTACAGTCATCACTCTTACTACTCCTCTAACTCGACGTACAGTCATCACTCTTACTACGCCTCTGTCTTGACGTACAGTCATCACTCTTACTACGCCTCTGTCTTGACGTACAGTCATCACTCTTACTCGTACAGTCATCACTCTTACTACACCTCTAACTCGACGTACAGTCATCACTCTTACTACACCTCTAACTCGACGTACAGTCATCACTCTTACTACACCTCTAACTCGACGTACAGTCATCACTCTTACTACACCTCTAACTCGACGTACAGTCATCACTCTTACTACACCTCTAACTCGACGTACAGTCATCACTCTCACTACGCCTATGTCTTGACGTACAGTCATCACTCTCACTACGCCACTGTCTTGACGTACAGTCATCACTCTCACTACGCCTATGTCTTGACGTACAGTCATCACTCTCACTACGCCACTGTCTTGACGTACAGTCATCACTCTCACTACGCCTCTGTCTTGACGTACAGTCATCCCTCTTACTACACCTCTGTCTTGACGTACAGTCATCCCTCTTACTACGCCTCTGTCTTGACGTACAGTCATCCCTCTTACTACGCCTCTGACTCGGCGTACGAAGTCATCATGACTATGACATTTAACGACCGTTATCAACAAATCAAAATATAGACTGGCACAGTTATCTTCCCTAATTATAATTATCCTAGAAAGCCACCAAAACGATAGTCAATATATAATCATTGGATCTTGTAACTGTCAGCTAGACTTAGTTACCTTGTCAGCTGTGTCATTGAAGAGTTAAGAACAATTATTAGTATCTTGTATGTAGTCTGTGAAATTGTGCATTTACTCAATGTCACTAAGGAGAGCGGATGGTGGAATCGATCATTTGTCGCGGTTAAAACCAGGTAAAGGGGGTTTCAAACCACAATGGAGTTCATGCGTCCGCCTCCCCTCACACCCCCGACCCTATTTTTTCTAACGGGAATGAAATCAAAACTGAGACCCGAGCACCACGTGGCGAAGATTATCTTGATTTGATCAAGTAAGGCAACCAATGAAGAACATACTAACATCAAAACAAATAACACCAGGGCTAAAACTAAGAATATCAAAATGTTACATCTTCTCAATATTCCAGAATGGTGCAGAAACATGGACATTAAACAAGAAAACAGAACAGAGAATTGAAGCCTTTGAAGTGTGGATATACAGAAGAATAGGTAGAATTGGATGGAAGGAAAAGAAAACAAACAATGAAGTCTTAAAACAACTAAAAATGAAAAGAGAACTACCAAGCACAATTCAAACAAGACAAATGCGATTTTTGGGTCATGTTAAAAGACACAACAACCTACTAAAAGTAATCCTGGAGGGGAAAATACAAGGTAAAAGTGGCAGAGGCAGACCAAGACTAACATGGACGAGTAACATCAAAAGATGGACAAATCAGCCTGTGACAACCTGCACCATCAAAGCAAGAGACAGAGCAGAATTGCGATCCATGGTAGCCAACCATCGTTTCGGAGACGGCACTCGATGATGATGATGAGGGCTACCAACAGATGTTATATGTTAACATAATTTAAACTTAAACCCGAAAAATGTTTGTTTTTTTTTTCTTCTTTTTTTTTTTAAGAGCTCCCTTTATGTCTTGGGCGCTTTGAGAATGTCCTTATTGGTCTTTTTAGTTGTCCATGGAACTTTCAACATTCTTCTGAGAAATCCCATACTTGGGCCTTTAATGGTCTTTTCATTTGTTTGTCTACTTTCTATGATTCACTTACATAGATCAGAACTGGCTATATATAGGACCGATGATCTCTCTTTCTCACGTCTATTGACATAGACTTGCATCATAAGACGTTTTCCATTTTCTGAAATGCTGTGTTGGCCTGAGCTATTGTGCTTTTTTCTGTTGCGTATCTTCCATCTGATGTTATTATTGTGCCAAAGTATTTAGCGCGTTGCACGTGTTTCTTATGTCTTTTGGCGTGTGCTGTTGCTGCTATGATAGGACTGCAGCTGCCTTTCTTTGTTTAGATCCTTCAATGAGATGAGATGTTAATTCGAATGATGCCACTGGCAAGGGCGGTTGAGCAATTATGGATTTTCATTCGTTTGCAGTGATACCGTGGCCTTCATCTAACCATAACGATAACTTGTTTCAGATTTGTCCTGTTTATTTTTATGCTGCATGATGGTGATGATTGTTTCATCGATATGACCATTACTTCTGCTTTTTTACTATTCAGACTGATACCTTTCTTTTTCCTTTCTTTTACTCCTATGTCTATATTTTCTTGTAGTTCATTCTCAATCTATGCTTTTAAGACTGTGTCATTCGCATATTGCAAATAGTTTATGTTGTGACCGTTGAATCCAAATCCTTTTCTGTTTGCTACGTCACAGGATATAATAGTTTATGTTGTGACCGTTGAATCCAAATCCTTTTCTGTTTGCTACGTCACAGGATATAATAGTTTATGTTGTGACCGTTGAATCCAAATCCTTTTCTGTTTGCTACGTCACAGGATATAATAGTTTATGTTGTGACCGTTGAATCCAAATCCTTTTCTGTTTGGTACGTCACAGGATATAATAGTTTATGTTGTGACCGTTGAATCCAAATCCTTTTCTGTTTGCTACGTCACAGGATATAATAGTTTATGTTGTGACCGTTGAATCCAAATCCTTTTCTGTTTGCTACGTCACAGGATATAATAGTTTATGTTGTGACCGTTGAATCCAAATCCTTTTCTGTTTGCTACGTCACAGGATATAATAGTTTATGTTGTGACCGTTGAATCCAAATCCTTTTCTGTTTGCTACGTCACAGGATATAATAGTTTATGTTGTGACCGTTGAATCCAAATCCTTTTCTGTTTGCTACGTCACAGGATATAATAGTTTATGTTGTGACCGTTGAATCCAAATCCTTTTCTGTTTGCTACGTCACAGGATATAATAGTTTATGTTGTGACCGTTGAATCCAAATCCTTTTCTGTTTGCTACGTCACAGGATATAATAGTTTATGTTGTGATCGTTGAATCCAAATCCTTTTCTGTTTGCTACCTCACAGGATATAATAGTTTATGTTGTGACCGTTGAATCCAAATCCTTTTCTGTTTGGTACGTCACAGGATATAATAGTTTATGTTGTGACCGTTGAATCCAAATCCTTTTCTGTTTGCTACGTCACAGGATATAATAGTTTATGTTGTGACCGTTGAATCCAAATCCTTTTCTGTTTGCTACGTCACAGGATATAATAGTTTATGTTGTGACCGTTGAATCCAAATCCTTTTCTGTTTGCTACCTCACAGGATATAATAGTTTATGTTGTGACCGTTGAATCCAAATCCTTTTCTGTTTGCTACGTCACAGGATATAATAGTTATTTTCTCTGTAAAGTAAGAACAAATCCGGCGACAGAACAAAGTCTGATCTAACTGCTTATTTTATATATTGGAACTGCCTGTTTGTTTGTTAATTCTTATGCTTGCTGTTTGTTGCCAGTACATGTTTTTATGATTCTTAAATCCCTGCTATCAATGTTTAATTTCTTCAGTATGTTAATTATTTCCACATGCTTTACTTTGTCAAATGCTTCTTTGTAGTCTATAAAGCACCTATAGATCTTTCTTTACACTATAACTCTTTCTATCAACGTTCTCATGATGTATATTGCATTATTGTGCCCTTTCCTTCCACAAATCCACTTTGTTCCTCACTTATTTCTGGTTTTATTTTGTTGTTTTTGCGTTTCTTGATGATTCTTAGTAATATTTTCGTCATATGGTTCATGAGACTAATAGTACGATGGTCTTCGCAATCAGTGGCGCCTGACTTCTCTGCGGTATGGCTAGAAATATAGATTTTAGTAGATTCAGGTATGTGTCCTGTGTTACATATTTCATTGAGTAGTTTTGTTATGACTTGTACTCCCAGCTCTCCTAATGCATTTATCTCTTCGATTGTTATATTGTTGGGACCTGGAGCTTTGCCCCTATTCATGTTTTGAATTTCCTCCTCCGCTTCACTCTGCAATATTGATGGTCATGTGTCTTTGTTTGAATTTATTTGCTCTGGTCTTTCATCATCATAGAGTTGATTGATACATTATGTCCATCTTTCCATTAACTTCTCCTGCCGCATTATTATATTTCTTCCTGTTAATTCATTTAACTGATTGTGCATCAATTGTGTTTCTTTATATTGTTGGTTCTCCTTTTTTCACATTTCTCCTGTAACCACCCGTCCTATGCTTCTCTGCATTTCATTTGGATCTCTTAGTGCAATATTTGTTATGCCTATTCAGATCTATCAATCTATCCCCTCTGTCATTCGTCTCTCCTAGGCTTTGTTCTTGTCACATTTTGCACTTTAGCTGTTCCTACGTTTGCATTGAAATCCCCTAATATAATCGTTATTACTCGGGATTTACACTGGTCCATGGTCATCTCTAGCCCTTGCAAAAAGTGACCATATCTTCTTCTTCATCGATGCTACTTGCTGGTGTATAAGCTTGAATTATGTTATTATTCATTGGTCTATCAATCAATTTTAGTAGCAGAATTATATCCAATACTGGCCAAAATCATTTCACTGATTTGCTTATTTATCTATCTAACATGATGCCTATATCTCTTTGGTGTGTGGTTCCTCCAGAGTAAATTACATTCTCACTGTCGGTTTATAATAATCCTGTCCCTTTATATGTTTTCACAATATACTTTAACCCTTTGAAACAGTCTTTGTTTCAGTTAGTCTGCGCCTCGCCTGTTTCGTTCACTACCATCCACACTTAACATTGCTCTATTGCTGAAGTCAGACGCGTTGAGCCGAAAGGTGCAAATATCACAGTTTTACTGCAAAACCGCCACACAGCGCAGTCACGTCCACTTTACGTCCTTTTAAGGGCGGATGACAAAGAAATGATTAGTCATTGCGTGAACGCAAGCAAACAGTATTGCTCTAAGGTAATCGCATTGCCTTTTGCAATAATAGTAGCAATAGTAATAATAATAGTAATAATAATAGTAATAATAATAGTAATAATAATAGTAATAATAATAGTAATAATAATAGTAATAATAATAGTAATAATAATAATGCACTTATTTTAATAAGATCCTGACTGTGTGTAATCTCTCTCCCTAGGTGTTGCTTTTTCCTCGTGTTTCTTTACTAGCGAGCATGCTGGGCGACCATTTCATGGAATCCCCTAGTTAGACCGACAGGAAAATCGATTTTATTTTCACAAAATGGGTTGTATGTTTTAGCGGGAATGCCGATCATATTATAATTATCTCGGGGACTGACTGGATATTCCACGTATGGTCGTCACAAGCATTAACGCTTTTGCTTTTTCCTTTCCTTCCCCCCCTTTTTTATTCCATTATTTTTTTTTTTTTTTTTTTCAAATGGAATTTTCCTATCTGGTTGTAAGATTATTCCAACATGGAGATCATCGATTGGCTTCCTTTTCTGGACACAAATTATCACAAGCCGACGACTTCTTTTCTTTATTGCATGTTGCCTGTGTGTTTATGTGAGTGTGTTTTCCTTCCTTTTTCTTGTTGCCCTTAGCATAAATCGACGAAGCAATCAGTTGCCAAAACGCACTGGACTGCCGTGCAAAGCAGCGGGGAAATCAATCCGCACTTCCAGGTCAGTGGTCATCATTAGCAAATCAGCCAAATTCTTGCCCAGACCTATTCATCTTCAACGCCTGTTTGCTATGCTTGACTGCAACGTGCAGTCTATCTCAGTGTTCATGTTTAGCAGGTAGTAGCCGGCAAAACATTCTTATGGTTTTTAGGTCGTAAAAAGCATCACAAGATATATAAAGAGACACTTCACAATAGGTAATAAAAAGCGAATATATTTTTGTGTCAGCATATCGCAATATCGGGAACCGCGATAGCTCAGTGGTTAGTGAACTGGACTGCAAAGGACAAAAGATAGGTTTAATTCCCAACCAACGGCTTCCGGGTTCACCCAGCCCTAAATGGGTACCTTATTTTTATCTGGGAAAGTAAAGCGGCACGGGCCGATAACATTACTCCAAAAATCATGTGCTGAATGTCTGTAAAATTTACGGTCACTAACACCATATTCCCTATACGCCAGTTGGCGTGACGGGGCGCTTTACTTTTTTATATTTTTTTATGTCGCAATATCTAATGGCTTAGTCAAACCAAAGTTATAGGAAGCATTGAATTGTGGAATCCTCAAGCCTTCTAAAGCAAGAAAGATAGACACATTAGACGTTGTTCGATTTCAAAGATTGGACGAGGACAAAGACACTGAAGCAAACAGTAACAGTCGATCAAAAATAAATTATGAATAATAATAGCTTATAGCTCATGTCTGCAAGGACTTCTCACGTGACTAAAGAACCAGCGGGACAACTCAGCATGATGTTTGTCCTTAGGCAGATACAATGCATGCACGTGGTAGACATTCTAATATAGATATAATCATCATCTGTGCCTGCTGGTGGAAGTGATCATATTTCTCGGCAATTTTCTGATTCCTTGAGTGTACCATAGCATGTCCCTTGCACGCCTTGTAGGTGTATGAAGAATATGGTTTTCGCGATCATATTTAATTAAATCAGCGGTAAGTTTTTGGATTTATATCATAATGTAGATGATGTCACGAAAAGCTCTCTTACTGCTCATATAAATTTCTAATACCATTTTTTTTTAGAGACTGGATGAACCACAGGTCCTTGTCGGTCCGAACAAAAAGTATTTACCACATCTCGTAACTGGGAGCCTTGATAGCTCAGTGGTTAGTGAACTGGGAGCCTTGATAGCTCAGTGGTTAGTGAACTGGACTACAAAGGACAAGAGGTAGGGTTCGATCCCAACCGACGGCTTTCGGTTCACCCAGCCTTTAATGGGTACCTGATTTTTTTTTCTGGGAAAGTAAATCGGCATGGGCGTAATTCCGACCACATTACCCCCAAAATCATGTGCCGAAGGTCTGTAAAATGTATGGTCGCTAACACCATATTCCCTATACGTCACTTGACGTGACGGGGGTACTTTACATTTTTTTTTTACATCTCGTAACTGAATCTAACCCTGTTGATCAGCACCTATCGCTCTAAATTCTCATCAACGTTTATCATTATCTTAAACCAACACTCTCTAATTTCTCATTACCAAGAGTTCCCCTGCTCATTACATTATCAACAAATGCAAATTGTTTACTTTTTTTTACATTGAAAATAAAATTACCTTTGACCTAATTTTAGATCGTCCTCGTTATTTTTTCTGCTGCCTACTTTGTTTTCAATATTCTCATTTAAAAACCCATTATCTGTGGCCTCCAATGATTTTTTTCTCTCTTATCGGATTGTACAGGATTAGCCTTCATATGTCAAGACTGGCTCCATAAAACAGTACAAAATTCTTTGTCTTTTCTACATTATTACAAATATGGGTTTTATATCTTTTTTTTTTCATCCTTTTGAATGAAGCTTTTGTTATTTTTCTTCTTGTTGTCCTTCTCCTGCTTCTTCTTTTACTTCACTTTTCCCATTCGAGTGTCGAGGAAGATACCAAGTTCTGGTTTGTCATCCCCTTTCTGTCAGCTTCAACCATCGCCTTTTAATGAAATATTTCTTTGACGATGTGTATCTATCTTGCTCTGGGTCTGCCTCTTGCTCTTCCCCCTTCTCTTTTAATATATGATTTGTATGATAAGGAATCGTATGGCATTATTTATAGATGGGCAATCTACTTTATTTGTTGTTTCTCTGTGTAATGTAGAATTCGTTCAATGCCTACTCTTTCTCTTATAAATTCATTTCTGATTCTCTATCTTCGGATCGCTCCAAGAGCTTTTATCTGGCAGCTCATGTCACTGGCAACAAGCTTCCTTTTACGTTTAGTCGTAAGTGAACATGTTTTGCCCTGATCGTACAATGTGGAAATTAATATAATTTATATAACATGTTTCTTTGTAATGTCAGATATTGCCACGTGTTGAAGCATGAAGCCATTGCCTGAGCTAATCTGCGCCTCTATCCTTTTAATGAGAGCGTTGACTGATTAGATTTTAATTTCTCTAGCAAATTCCGTTCTGATTAAAATGTTTTTTAGTTAAAATAAAATAAGAAGTTTTACAAAGAAGTCAAAGGCTAAGGTAATTTACAGTTCTATCGTTAATTTTAACAGATATTAATTTAATAGATGAATAACATTGCTTAATTGCTCATGTGTTCTAACATAGCACTTAAAAGTATAGAAGAAATTGGAGATGATAAAGGTGAGGAGAATACGATGAAGGGAAAAAAATTAGAAGAAGGTAAAGAAGAGGTTCGTGGAAAGAAAGAAGAGATTGACGAAAGAAGAAACAAAAACACAAAATCAGGAACAGTGTTTTATTTTAGGAAATTGAGAAATATAAAGAGAAGATTGGAAAGAAAATACAAAAGAGGGTAAGTACAACGAGGGAGGTAAATGAAAGGAAGACTTAATTAGGAAAAGGTGACGGTGAAATAGGGAAGGAAAAACACAGGAGGAGACTGATGTAAAAAAGGAAACGAAAAACCGGAAAATACGATGGATATTAAAAAACGGAAAGGGAAGAAAGGAGGAGAAGGAGACTGCTAAATAAAGGTAGGAGCAGAAAGAATATGACGACGAGGTTCGTGAAAGAGGCGAGAGGAGATGATAAATGTGAAAGGAATGACGGGGGAGAGGGAAAACATGACATGAAAGATAGAAAATTAAGTGAAAATCGAATAGGAGTAGATGTGATCGGAAATAATTGAAAATAGGTGCCTGGTCTGGTAAACCACGAGGGAAGCAGTCAAGGATGTAGAACAGGTTAAGAGTGGAGTTTGGCTTTCATCAGCGCGAGAGCATTAGTTGAGTACTAAGTCGAATTAGGTCAAATTCCCTAGGGATACAAGATTTGTGAGTGCGTCTGATAACCTTCTGTGTTTAATTAAGTGAGACAAGGGAAACGGTGGAATGTCGATTGATCAGACGAACCGACAGACAAGAAGGCAAGATAGACAGTTTGAATTTATAGTGACCTTTTTTCCATTTAGCTACCAGTTAACCCAGCGTGTTTATTCATCATCATTATCAAGTACCGTGCCTGCTTGCGCGTAGGCGATCATGTCTCTCCACAACTTTCGATCTCGACAGTTATTTAACATTTCTGTTGTTGGCCTTCTGCCAAGCCATTCTCTTAAGCTGTCTGGTATCTTTTCTCCTTACTTCCCTCTTTATATTTGACCTCAATTTTCCCAGTTGATACAATATATTCCAGCTTTTCTCTTCTCATTGCATGGCCACAAAATGATGATTGTTTCTTCCTAATAATGGATATTAGCTCTCCTTTTGCTTTGGCCTCTTTCATAACGTTTTCATTGCTCTTGTTAGCTGTACCTGGCATTGTCCACATTCTTCTGTAAAACCACATTTCTACAGACTCCAGTGATTTTCTTGCGTGTTGTCCTATTGTCCATGATTCACATGCGTGTTTATTAGCGCTAGTTATTTCTTATTAAGTGTTGTGTCCATGTCAGTAGGTAAGCATGAGTGGTTCCAGCAGCTTGCTTGTTACACATAACATATATCCGTTACCTTTGTACAAACACGGAAGCACATTTTTGCAGTGGTTAGTTATTGGACGGTCGTGGGCTAGAGTTTGGGTTCGATTCTGATCGACGGCTAATAGGTTCACTCAACTTTGGAAAAGAAAGACGGCTCTGTTTAATGCTGACCACATTTCCCTAAAATGTGCACGCGGTCAAAAACGATGAGAAGCAAAACTATATTCTCTGTATACCATGAGACGTGAAGGGGTTTCTACATTTTTGCGACATTACAACTGTGTGGGCAACAACACATGCTGATGGAGAAATGGCAAGTCAAGAGAAGTGTAGGTTGTACAAGTTTTCACATCAAAACCCATTGACTTGATTCTCACAAAATAGTTCAAACATTTGTGATTTTCTGATATGTTAAGATCACGAGAATGCCATATTTAGAACACATTCACAATAGAAAAGGTCTCACTAAATTCGGAGAGAAGTTGATCGACAATTTAATCTCAATCATAAGAAAACTCAAGTGGGGGTAATATACGATAAAACATCATCTTTAGGACTGGCCAATATTATCATATAAGGAGTTTTAAAAACAAGAAGAGAGGGAGAAATAGAATGATAAATTCAAGGACATGACCTACTTCAGGCAGGACCTACCTATTCACTATCTTTTTTTCATTAAATATGTCATGAACAGGTTTATACTGTGACCAGATAATAGATAAAAAGTAAAGTAAAGAACCTCGTCACGTCAAGTGGCGAATAGGGAAGATGGTGTTAGTGACCATAAATTTTACAGACCTTCAGCACGTGATTTTTGAGGTAATGTGGTCTGTATTACGCCCATGCCGCTTTATTTTCCCAGAAAAAAATCCGGTACCCATTTAAGGCTGGGTGAACCCTAAAGCCGTCGGTTGGGATTTAACCCTTCCTCTTGTCTTTTGTAGTTCAGTTCACTAACCACTGAACTATCGCGGTTCCCTAGCTATCGCGACTCCCTAGCTATCACAACTCCCTAGCTATGACGACTCCCTAGCTATCACAACTCCCTAGCTATCGCGACTCCCTAGCTATCACAACTCCCTAGCTATCACAACTCCCTAGCTATCGCGACTCCCTAGCTCATAGATAGCACAGAGATATAGAAACAGCTGGAAGTAAAATTTCCATGTTCGTTGCTGGTGCATCCACGATTCGGTAATGACGGACTGTACATAAGACTGTACATAAGACTGTACAATGACGGACTGTACATAAGCCTGTACAATGACGGACTGTACAATGACGGACTGTACAATGACAGACTGTACAATGACAGACTGTACAATGACAGACTGTACAATGACAGACTGTAGAAAGACAAACTGCAGGAATTGTCATTTTTACTCGCGATTTTTGTATTATAAATGCCTAGAGTTGTATTGATTGGTAATACATAATTGCTGAGCACTGGAGGCAAAGCCCCTGACAGCAACAGGATTGAAAGCTGCCTGTGACTCACAGCTGACGGTTTGTGCGAGAATCGGTGAACCAGAACCATCCAGACCCAACTCCACCTCTTTGCGGTGCCTCCAGAAACAGACTGGCCAGTCTAATGTGACCAAATGATTAGGGATCGAAGAGGAAAGTCAACTCGGCACTAACAAATGCTCTGTTGAACTCGGATGTGTTGGGCCGTGAAGTGCAATTAAATCACAACACAACACAACACAACACAACGCATCACAACACAACACAACACAACGCATCACAACACAACGCAACACATCACATCACAACACAACACAACACAACACATCACATCACAACACATCACAACACAACACATCACAACACAACACAACACAACGCATCACAACACAACACATCACAACACATCACAACACAACGCATCACAACACAACACAACACAACACATCACAACACAACACAACACAACACATCACATCACAACACATCACAACACAACACATCACAACACAACACAACACAACGCATCATAACACAACACAACGCATCACAACACAACACAACACATCACATCACAACACAACACATCACAACACAACACATCACAACACAACACAACACATCACAACACAACACAACACATCACAACACAACGCATCACAACACAACACAACGCATCACAACACAACACAACACAACGCATCACAACGCATCACAACACAACACAACACAACACAACACATCACAACACAACACATCACAACACAACACAACACATCACAACACAACACAACACATCACAACACATCACAACACAACACATCACAACACAACACATCACAACACAACACAACACAACGCATCACAACACAACACATCACAACACAACACATCACAACACAACACATCACAACAGAACACAACACATCTGCGCCACTTAACAGATGACGAAGAGGGTGATCAATTCCTCAAGTAGGCATCAGATGAACGCCAGAATGAGAAATAATCTGAGCCAGTATCTAAATTACATCTGCTGGGTGAGGATACAGCACACATTTCCTGTCTATACTATCCACAATTTTCATAATTTCTATACTAGTCTGTTATTTCTATCATTACAGTAGAATATGTTTAAGGCTGTACAGTCTAGGTAAACCTTTCATTTACTTTAAGGTAGACTCTGTATTTGTTCTTCCGTCACAAATGTGAGCTTAAAGTGACGAATCAAACGATTTTCCGGTTTTATAGCTTCGAAAATAAAAGCTCTGGTCCGACAACCACTGCGCATGACGTCTTTATTCTCCCGAATCATAGAAGACCTCAAGAATCCCCCAGAAATTAATTTAAAGACGTTTATATCTTGTAGATGAATCATGAACCTATTTTCAGTGATGGATTGACTGAGGCTCTTTATTTCTAAAACATTTCCAATTGTATTATCAGTTTGTAGAGAAATCGCGAATCGCTACGATCGTTCCCATCACGTTATCAGCAGAGAAACACCAACCTTTATCACATGTCGTCTGAAAGTGAACTGAGATGCCGTTATAAGACATCTACGGCTTGACACGTTTGGGGCTTCAGTCTTTTCCTTCTATTAAACGTGTTGTTTATTTTATTTTGAAATATAAAGAGATGACGTCATTACAGATTGAGAAGTTATAGATTCAATATTGAAATTGTTATGGCAGACATGCCCTACGGACTGGGCTAGGCTCCGGGAAACATTTTACAGTCACGTTTCGTGGGAAATGAACGCTGAAGGCTACTTGACATAGAAATAAAATACTGTAAGGAAACGATGAAGTATATATATATATATATATATATATATTTATATATATATCATGGAAGTCTACTTTATTATACTACACGCGATGGATAGAAAGGGAGATAATAACTCCTAAAATTAAATGTCTCAGAAGAATGCTGAATGTACTAAAAGGGGAGATAATTTTGCAACTTAAATATTATAGAATAGTTGGTTGATCGATCCAGCAGCCTGCTTACGGCCCCTTACCATTCGGATCAGTGTCATATATATTGTGTTTTTTGTTTAACCTTTGCGGAGTCTGTCTCAATGTTCATTAGCATTTTGATCTCTTTCTTGATTGTAGAGCAACGATAGTACTTCCGATGGCCCATGGGTAATTTCAGAAGTCTGATCACTTATGGAAGATTTTCTACGGAAAGTGAACTTTTCTATATTTTTATTTTGCCCGGCAGCGGCATACGACATACTCTGTTCGAATTTCAGTTTGCAAAGGTTATTTTACATATTCAACTTAATATTAGAATTGGAATTTCAATTGTAAGCATCCATTTACGAAAGCATTAGATACTCCCATTTCAATAAGGGTAAGGGGCAGATAATACGGCAGGACATTTTATCTGAAAAAAAAGGATTTTTCCATTAAAAAAAAAAAGCAGGACTCAATAATATGGCACTTATTCTCAATACTTTAAATAATAAGGTAAATTGTGGCTGGGTACAGGACATATCAAATAGACATAAAATGGTAATGATCATCTAGACTAACAGATAGACAGGACACGCACTTTAAAAGTAGGACACGTCTGGCGAAATCCGGACATCTGGAAACAATAATCTCACCTTTCTTAATATCACTCAATCAATCAAACTGTTCAAACTGGCTTCCTCCTAAATCTGAGGTGAGAAGTTTTATCTCAACTCTGGAGAGACATCCCCCCTTACACCAATTTTCTTTTGTTTATCCACTTACCGTTCGAGCCGGAGACGGTAAATAGAGCAGACGATCCAGACTCTCGATATTCGACGGTAAATAGAGCAGACGATCCAGACTCTCGATATTCGACGGTAAATAGAGCAGACGATCCAGACTCTCGATATTCGACGGTAAATAGAGCAGACGATCCAGACTCTCGATATTCGACGGTAAATAGAGCAGACGATCCAGACTCTCGATATTCGACGGTAAATAGAGCAGACGATCCAGACTCTCGATATTCGACGCTCTTTGTTATTAAATGCCAGACATTGATCTGGATCCGCTTTGTATTTCACCACCATTGTCATAGGCGAGCTTCTCAACCTCGGCAAGGATGCTCATGTCAGCTGTTGTTGCCTCTCGCATCAGTGTTCGTTTTAGTGTTTCTCTAGAACTCCTGTTTTTCTTTTACATTCTGGTTCCCATTTGTACAGGTTTTGAGATTCTCTTGTTGTCTCTTTTCATCACATGTTCAACATATGACCACGTTCTTCTCTTGTTGTCTCTTCTCATCACATGTTCAACATATGACCACGTTCTTCTCTTGTTGTCTCTTCTCATCACATGTTCAACATATGACCACGTTCTTCTCTTGTTGTCTCTTCTCATCACATGTTCAACATATGACCACATTCTTCTCGTGTTGTCTCTTCTCATCACATGTTCAACATATGACCACATTCTTCTCTTGTTGTCTCTTCTCATCACATGTTCAACATATGACCACGTTCTTCTCTTGTTGTCTCTTCTCATCACATGTTCAACATATGACCACGTTCTTCTCTTGTTGTCTCTTCTCATCACATGTTCAACATATGACCACGTTCTTCTCTTGTTGTCTCTTCTCATCACATGTTCAACATATGACCACGTTCTTCTCTTGTTGTCTCTTCTCATCACATGTTCAACATATG
This sequence comes from Megaustenia siamemsis, assembly GCA_032433765.1. Taxonomy (NCBI): domain Eukaryota; kingdom Metazoa; phylum Mollusca; class Gastropoda; order Stylommatophora; family Ariophantidae; genus Megaustenia; species Megaustenia siamemsis. Next base: position 59,122,427 of record JAVIAB010000073.1, read on the forward strand.
ACAACGTTCTTCTCTTGTTGTCTCTTCTCATCACATGTTCAACATATGACCACATTCTTCTCTTGATTATAAATTATATTTTTTTGGATTGTTTTATCATTTCTCTTATTTCTGTACCACCTTTGAATGTATTCCTTGACATACGCATTTTTTTTCTTGAGGAATCTGTTTTCAAATGCATCTGATTTATTTTATAATTTATTATTATTTTTTAGGAGTGTTATTATGTAACTAAAGTAGGTTCAGTATGAATTAATTTACGTCCAGAAATTATGAACCGTTTTAGGACGTGCAACGCGTACATCACTAAGCAACATCCAGCATTTAGCCTTACCAACTGGACCCAGACGTTACTGGGGAAGGGAAAAAGATAAGCTTGTTTGAGAGTCAAATTTGAGAGAGCATGGTAGTTTAGTGAGATAAAAACGTTGCATAAATTATCCTTTCAGCAATTTCTATTCGTTGAGCAAAGAGATTGCTACAGTGCAAGCCTGAAGCAGTGTACCGTATAGTATGAATCATGGTCTATAAACAGAGAGACAAGGAAAGATAGAAACTTTTGAGGTGTGGTTTTTAGGAGTATATTATTTTGGAGAAAGTTGGTGTATTGACTCCAAAAAAAGACTTAAATTGATCTCGACTTTGCCTCATGTCAGGAACATACACTAGAAATACTATATACCTATGAAACGTCTACTAACATCTATATACCTGTGAAACGTTAACTAACATCTATATACCTGTGAAACGTCTGCAAACATCTATATACCTGTGAAACGTCTACAAACATCTATGTACCTGTGAAACGTCTACTAACATCTATATACCTGTGAAACGTCTACTAACATCTATATACCTGTGAAACGTCTACAAACATCTATATACCTGTGAAACGTCTACTAACATCTATATACCTGTGAAACGTCTACTAACATCTATATACCTGTGAAACGTCTACTAACATCTATATACCTGTGAAACGTCTACAAACATCTATATATCCGTGAAACGTCTACAAACATCTATATACCTGTGAAACGTCTACATACATCTATATACCTGTGAAACGTCTACATACATCTATATACCTGTGAAACGTCTACAAACATCTATATACATGTGAAACGTCTACAAACATCTATATATCCGTGAAACGTCTACAAACATCTATATATCTGTGAAACGTCTACAAACATCTATATATCCGTGAAACGTCTACAAACATCTATATATCTGTGAAACGTCTACAAACATCTATATATCCGTGAAACGTCTACAAACATCTATATATCCGTGAAACGTCTACAAACATCTATATATCTGTGAAACGTCTACAAACATCAAGAGCCATCAATGAACTGTCACCAAATTTGAATGACATAAACCCAGAAATCTGTACAGAAACATATGACCGGAAACATACAAACGCTGACCGTATGTCATTAACAACCTGCGCAAGGAAAGCCATCGATAAATGGGGACATGTTTACACTGATGGTGCAGCCTCCAGGCCACTATCAACGATGGAGGTGGAATACTAATACACTATCCAGATGGAGCAGGAGAAGAATTATGTAGCCCAAGTGGTGAAGTCTGCAACAATATATCGAACCAGCCATCGAACTGTCATCTATCATATGGGTACTGTTTTTGATACCATGCTGTTGAACAATGAAGTGCAGTCATCTTTACTGATTCACATCAGCTCTGCAGGCTCTGTCTGGAAAGTACATAACCAAACCAGAACTCACACAACTCACCATAAACATAGATAACCTCATTACTACACGTGACATACGATTAGTGATGCAATGGATCCCAGGACCCTCCAACACACCAGGAAATGTTATAACAGATACGTTAGCTAAGAGAGGATCAAGACAAACAGTTTCACACCGCCATTACAGACAGCTAGTTATAACTCCTGCAGTAGAGAAGATTGGTTAAAAGGATGGGTCATGGGAAAACCAGTTAGTGAACTATTTAAATACATGCCAAGGCCAAAGTCCCAGGACAACATTAACGACTTAGTAGAATAATTAATCTTCTCTTCTTAATAGAAGAGACCAAACTGCCATTGTCGGACTGAGAACTGGTCATGTAGCACTGAACAGCCACATCAATAGATTACAATGAAACTAAACTCCGGCATGTCCGCTCTGTGAACATTCCTAGCAACTGTACAGCTAAAAGTAACAGGAACAGTCAAATATCAAATGAGAAGGTACTAAATGAGGCAGATATGAAAAGGAAGATTATAGCACAATTTAGGAAAGCGGTCGAGATTTGTAAGGTTTCTTGCGGAAGAGACAGTAATACCTAATAAGTTATGGAGAGAAATAGGTAGACAAACGGAAAATGTGTTGATTCGTCTGACAGCGTGGCACGGGATAAATTCAACAGTGGAGCTGTTGTACACCGCACACAATGGACGGTTATAGAGGGGCATGGTATCCAACCTGTCGGTATGGACCACAATTACATGAAGCAAAGTGAGGACTTCAGTAAATCGGAAACAAATGTTTCTATAGCACAGTAAAGAGCACGAAATTGAGAGCAGAATGAAGAGTGCTCAACAATTAATATTACAGACTGATCACAATAGTACATCTTATACATGATAACTTCACCCAGACAAATAATAATAATAATATTACAGACTGATCACAATAGTACATCTTATACATGATAACTTCACCCAGACAAATAATAATATTACAGACTGATCACAACAGTACATCTTATACATGATAACTTCACCCAGACAAATAATAATATTACAGACTGATCACAATAGTACATCTTATACATGATAACTTCACCCAGACAAATAATAATAATAATATTACAGACTGATCACAATAGTACATCTTATACATGATAACTTCACACAGACAAATAATAATATTACAGACTGATCGCAATAGTACATCTTATACATGATAACTTCACCCAGACAAATAATAATATTACAGACTGATCACAATAGTACATCTTATACATGATAACTTCACCCAGACAAATAATAATATTACAGACTGATCACAATAGTGCATCTTATACATGATAACTTCACCCAGACAAATAATAATATTACAGACTCATCACAATAGTACATCTTATACATGATAACTTCACACAGACAAATAATAATAACACAGACTGATCACAACAGTACATCTTATACATGACAACTTCACCCAGACAAATAATAATAATACAGATTGATCACAATTATACATCTAGAACGTCATAGCTTGACTCAGAAAGTTAATATTACTGACTGTTAGATTTCGATGCAGTTCATGAATCTGCAGTCCTGGTTCTACTTCTAGATCTTCAGTTTAGTCAAGAGGGATGTCGTCTAAATGCAGGAGAGCTACTAGGAGTTCTGGGACTTAGTGAACCAGCTTCTTGTTGCACTGTGAGATTGACTGGGAAGAAGATCGGAGCGCATATCGACAATTGTTCTATGTGCAGTGAGGCTAATACGACTAACGACTGAAAGATCACAATAGTGCATCTCATACCTGATGTTTTTACTTTTTTTTTTCTTCGTCTTCTTTCCTTCTTCATTTGCCTTTCAGTGTCGAGGGGATATATATTTGCGTTTTTTTTTTTTTTGCTCTTCTTTCCGCCTCTGCTGCTATGTTTCCTTGTGTTTCTAATATTCCGTCAATCCATCTTTTTCGTGGTCGACCCTTTGGACTAATGTTCTCGCAACGGTTTAATGAAGGCTCGTGTTGTGTCTTTCTGCCTTATCACGTGGCCAAACCATTTTATATGTTGTTTCTTTATATATCCTATGGCGGAGGTTTTTCCTAGCTTTTTTCTCAGTTCTTCATTTCTGATCATGTCTCTCAGGCTGTTTCTTCTCTTTCATCTCACACATTTTATCTCAGTGGTGGTTATTTTTCTTATGGTTCTTGTATCTAGGGTCCAGGACTGACATTGGTAGCAGAACGTTGGGATGAAGATTGTATTGTAGAGTGCACGTTTTGTTTATAGAGTTATTTCCTTGTTGGACAATAGTGGTTATAGCTGTTCAATGATTTGACAAGCTTTGTTGCATCTTGAATCTATTTCTGCTGTTTGTGAATTATCGTTTGTTACTAGACGTCCTATGTATTTAAATTCCTCTATTTGTTTTAGTTGTCTGTCGTCTATAGTTATGTTGGTTTTCTGTTTCTCTTTTACAATATTCATGATTTCTGTTTTATTCATGTTGATTTTCATGAAGTAGTTTGTGCCTGTGCTGTTGAGTCTATGTAAATATTTACTAAGACTGCTCACAATATAGACTATTCTTTAACAATAATACATTTCATACCAGATGGCTTCATTACTTGTCCATTTTGTTCTGTAATAGTTATCTAATAAAAAAAAATATCCCGTTTAGTTCTCATAAACTCCGTACATTTGTAAACCATTTCAAATTATTTTCCCGTTTGTTTCACTTTCACAAAATCCAACCCAAGAAATCCTAAGTGGTTGATGGAAATACCAGGAGGTGGGTAAAAGCGGTGCAAGTTCGGGTAACTAAAGAAAATGGTAATTTGGATTATTGTTGGGGCTATTTCGTTGCGATGTTTAGTGGCCGGGGATTTCGACGGTCGTTCACACACGGAAGAGGATAACGCCTCTAATATGAGACAAGGAAACGCTTGGGCCAGACGCCATTAAATATTGATAGTCCACGACTAGTTCACCGGCAAGAAGATACACAATAATGCGCCATTGACTTGCCCTTCATTTGAAATGCGTAGGTTCTATCTACGTCATAGAATGTGACGGGTAAGTAGAAAATGTTCTTACGTAGAACATTCGCTTTAAAAGAAAAAAAAAGGTACTTAAAAAATTGTGTATAAGAAACGTTTCAAACGTAGAATTACCATTTCTGATGAAAGACAAGTTCTTGCAGAGGTAACGTAAACATTCATCATCAAGTGCCATACCTGCTGGTGTTATGTCTCCCCACAACTTTCGATCTCGAGTTTTATTTATAATTTCTATTGTTGACCTTCTGTCAAGTCATTCTCTTAAGCTGCCTGGTATCTTTTCTCTTTGCTTTCCTCTATCTCTTCGTCCCTCAATTTAATTTTCCCAGTTGTCATAATATATTCCAGCCTGTTCCCTTCTCATAACATTGCCAAAAATGATGATTGTTTCTTCCTAATATTGGAGATTAGCTCTCTTTTTGCTTTGGCCTCTTTCAGGACGTTTTAATTACTCTTCTTAGCTCTCCATGGTACTCTCAACATTCTTCTATAAAATCACATTTCTACAGCCTCCAATTATTTTCTTGTCGGTTTTCATATTGTCCATGATTCACATCCATATGTTAAGACTTGTTCTACATAACTTTTAAGAATACTTTTCCTTGTTTCTATTATCAAAAATGGATTGCACAGTATCTGCCTCATTTTTTTAAAAGCTGCTTTTGTCTGAGCCATTCTGCATCTCACCTCTAAAAATATATACGATTGTCCAATATTGGGAAAGAAAGAAAGAGAGAAAGAAGGAAAGAAAGAAAGAAAGAAAGAAAGGGAGGGAGGTGAGGAAAGATGAGGGGAGGGGAGGGGAGGGAGGGAAGGAAGGAGGAATGACAGAAAGAAAATACTTAAACATGATGTTAGACAAATATGGTTTCTGAACCATGATTCGTTCATTCATGGACCAGGCAGAGAGGTCATCAAACGTGTGTGCTGTTTCACCTTTAATATTTCCAATCTAACCATCCAGCATCTTTTCCCTTTGTCTGTCTCTAACTCTTCTGTCTTCTATTTTTCCTGTTATTTCTGAGTATTCCAACCGGCTTCTTCTCCTAACATGCCCCACATATCTGAACTACCTTTTTCTAATAATTTGTTTTCTAATCTTCCTTTCTTCGTCTGCCTCTTTTAGTACCTTCGCATTCCAACAATTATCATCATCAAGTACCATGCCTGCTGGCGCAGGTGATCATGTCTCTCCACAACTTTCGATTTCGACAGTTACTAATAATTTTGTCTGCAGTCTTTCTTCCAAGCCATTCTCTTAAGCTGTCTGATATCTTTTCTCTTTGCTTCCCTCTATCTCTTCGTCCCTCAATTTTCCACGATGTTACAATATATTCCAGCTGTTCTCGTCTCATTACACGGCCAAAAAATAATGATTGTTTCTTCCTAATAATGGATATTAGCTCTCATTTTGCTTTGGCCTCTTTCAGAATGTTTTCATTGCTCTTTTTAGCTGGTCATGGCATTCTCAACATTCTTCTGTAAAATCACATTTCTACAGCCTCAAGTGACTTTTTGTTTGTTGTCCCAGTGTCCATAATTCACACCCATATGTTAAGACTGGCTGTACATAACATTTACGAACTCTTTTTCTTGTTTCTATTATCAAAAATAGATTGCACAGTATCTTCCTTTTTTGGAAAGCTGTTTTTATTTCAACAATATAAATGTAAGTAAGAAAGTAGCAACACACATGTGGCAGAGACAACTGTTAATAGTATTGATAAGTAAATAAAAGTATAATATACCCGTGATGCTTTGTGACGCATGGCAAATATGGAAGTAGTGCATATATATTTTCGATGTATAAATCAAAACACCCGGAAGTCGCCCACAACAAATTTCCAGAGAAGACAGAGGTTAAGGTGGACGGTTTCATGACGTTGGCAGGTAACGATAAAGTCACAGTTGTTTCATCGCTCAATCAACAGAAAGCGCGTTGTATGTTTTTAACCCCAGCACCATTGCTATAGGAAATCTATTTGCTCAAACTTTATTTTGCAATTCAGATAGAAAGTTAAAATATTGTTATGTATTGTTGTATTCTTTCTTTCTTTCTTTTTTTTCTTTTTTTCCCTTTCTTTCTTTTATTCTTTCTTTCTTTCCCATTTCATTTCCAAGTTCGACGAGAGGTAACTATATTGTTTTATATATAAGCTCCATCTTCTGACGTCACACTGTCAAATACCTTAAGTATTTCAACTATACATTTTATTACGAGAACTGTTTTCGTAGTTTTTATGCATAGCTGTGTGGATTGTGTTTAGTTCCTTTTGTCTTGTCACGTGGCCAAATGATACTTGTTTTCACCAACAGGTTTGTGTTGCCTTTCCCCTATCTCTATTCATTTTCTGTCTTTCTCTCTTGTATTTTTTTTTCACTTCAGCTTAATCCCATGTTATTTTTCATGCCCAATAGCTCGCCTGCATAGTTAAGTCTTCACAGGCGTTTCTGAAAGTTTCGCGTCTTCTAAGATTATTACAATATTTTATTATAAATCGTTTGGTTTCTTTTTCTCGCATTTATTTTTTCCTAAGGAGTATACAGTTCAAAAGTAGGGGGTTAAGGCTAAGAAATGCAAATAAATGCTTTAAAAAAATGCGAAGCTGCAGTAAAGCTAAATGTGAGGGAGAATTGAAATAAAAATATGGAAAAAATGTTATGGTAAAAGCTTTACGTGATTTGTGACATCTATCAATCACGTAAAGCTTCTACCATGCCACTTTTCCTATTTTATTTACAATTCTCCCCAGTTCAAAAGTAACCTTTTTGTACAAAAAGATTTGCTGTATATTCAGTTATAACGGCAAAAACGATTTTATTTGAAATGCATATTGGTATCACGGAAATAAAATGTATAATACTGTATCATTAAGAATGTCGCGGTGTGTTCCATAAGGCACTGCAGTACAATATTACAGAGGTATCACAATTGTGTGGGAGCCGCGACAGCTCAGTGGTTAGTGAACTGGGCTACAAAGGACAAGAGGTAGGGTTCGATCCCAACCGACGGCTTCCGGGTTCACCCAGCCTTTAATGGGTACCGGGTTTTTTTCTGTGAAAGTAAAGCGGCACGGGTGTAATACCAACCACATTATCCCAAAAATCCTGTGCCGAAGGTATGCAAAACTTATGGTCACTAACACCATATTCCCTATACGCCACTTGGCGTGACGGGGGTACTTTACTTTTTTTTTCATTACAATGTTGTGCTATCGCCGTCCACTGAATGTCCGTAAGGAGGGACAAACAAAGAAATTAGGGACAATGTATTTGTGAATAGCAGTCACAAAAATCCATAACTGTGGCTGAACCAGTAGTCCTCGACAAAGCGCCTTGCCAGGAGAGTTCTGCACTTCAGCACAACGTCAGCTAAGTAACTTATATGAGTTGATTTCACTTACAGTAGTTGATTGGCTTCTAAATTAACAGATTTATATTAACATTTCTAGCTCCACCAACTTAAAAATTAGCATCTGACACTTAAAATTTAAGCAGCTGTTAGAAAGTAGCTGGTACCTACATACTGACCGGATGATTCCCTGTTCAGTTCCCAAATGTGACTTTTTTTTTCTTTTTTTTTTCATTTTTCCTTTTAATCAAAACAGCTCCAGAAGCCGAGCAACCTGGCGTAGTATTGCCCAGATAACTCGTAAATGTGCTGCTGGTCATGGTAAAATATGAACAATAATACCGTCTACTCCCAGTAAGACGTCGTTTAATTTGTATTTTTGTTTAAAGTTTAAAAAGATAGTTTAAATAAGAAATTAACAAAAGAATAGAAATCGTGTGAGGTAATTTTAAAATGTAAAATATAATTACATCAACGTATATAGCATCAGAACTAAAACAACGAATTGTAAAATGTTTTGTTTTCTTTTTGCACCCTTATTTAATCTGTGTGTGTGTGTACACTATCTTACCTCTGCGCATCTTGATTGATTTTTAGGTTTTAATTGATATCTTAATTCACACGTAGATTAATTGTTTCGATGTTCACTGTTTTCTCTCTACAAACTTTGATTAATCTTCTAGATGCTTAGTATTTTGTCTGTGCTTCTCTTTGCTGGTTTTCAACACAGTGTGTGTAATTCATACCTGAAATTCTAATTGAAGTCTGAAAATAAAAGGGGAATAAAATGTTCATAATCTTCTCTCGATTGGAGCCGCGATAGCTCAGTGGTTAATGAATTGGACCACAAGGGACAAGAGGTAGGGTTCAATCCCAACCGACACTTCCGGTTCACCCAGCCTTAAATGGGCACCGGATTTTTTTCTGGGAAAGTAAAGCGGCACGGGCGTAATGCCGACCACATTACCCCAAAAATCATGTGCTGAAGGTATGTAAAATATAGGGTCACTAACACCATATTCCCTATACGCCACTTGGCGTGACAGGGGTACTTTACTTCTTATATTTACTTTTACTTCTCTCGATTCATATTTGGTGACCTTTAAATAATCATAGACTGTTGCGTTTCTTTTTAATTGAATGTATGTTTTTAATGTATTATGTTTTTAGAAAACAATCTAGCGCTGCTCATCTATATCGATTTTGCCGCACTCATTAATTCTATTATTTTCAGAAATTGTATTAGCCAATTTGACAAACATCTTATCTTCGCGCAATAATTTAGACCATTGCCTCACTTTTAGCAAACTTACATATACATAGCGCATGTTGAATAAGAAAACAGTTTGAAGATATTTAATCTGACGAATTGTAATCTCCATGATCTCTTCTGTAATCAGACGGCAGCAACGTTTGACACTGACAGCTAGCAGATGGTATAAATTTGTTGTTTGATTATTTTGATTTTGTTTCCCTGTAAAAAATAATGATCCCTTAATTGTGAGTGTCTTTACAGAGATCTAATGTAACAGTTATATTATTTTTTCTGTTATTGTTTATATAATGTTCTACAGATATGTTTTGCTTTAATTTTTTAATGTTGCTTCTCTTCTCTTTTTTTTTTTTTTATATTTGTGTTTTCTTTATGTTTGTTTAATTTTGTTATTTCATCTTATTTCTTTAGATTTTGTTTATTTTCTTTGTACATTGTTATACTTTTTATTTTGAAATAAACAAATTTTATTTTTCTTCAGCTACTCCCTGTGCCCGCACAGTATTTAATATTTTGAATATTTGCTATTTGAACATTCGAAGACGAGAGGGAGTCAAAAACATAAGCCAAAAGCGGAGTAAGAAAGGAGATGAGGCCAGGCACCACACATACATTGTCGAATTTGTCTTTTCAATCTTGGTAGATCCAGCCACCAGAGAGGCTCAGTAAAACAGACTTCAACATTTGGACACTCATAATTTACCAAACTACTGACATGTCATGATTGCTTGCTTCCAAACGTCTGTCAAGATGCCTTAGGCAATATATATTGTTGTCTTTTTTCATACATGTGAGCTTGGTGTGAGCCACTGATTGTGAAGACCATCGCATATTTCAATGTAGGGTTTCTTAAAGAACAAGGAATTAAAGATAAATTCGCAGTCACAATATCAAACAAATACCAAGTCCTCCAACAACTAGAAAGTACAATAAATATAGAAGATCATTGGAAACAGGTAAAAAATATATGGAAAGAGACATGCGAAGAAACACTGGGGAAAAGAGAACGCCAGAATAAGGCATGGATGACAGCAGAGACCCTGGATAAAATTAAAGAAAGAAAGAACAAGAAAGCAGACATAAATAAAAGCAAAACAAGAAGTAATAAAGCCAAGACACAGGAAGCTTACACAGAGGTGAACAAAGAAGTGAGAAGATGCATTAAAAGGGATAAGAGGAAATATATAGATGAATTAGCAAAAGAGGCAGAAGAAGCAGCAAATAAAGGGAATATGAAAGAACTGTACAACAGCACAAAGAAATTAGGTGGAAAATACAAACAGATCAACGCCTTTATCAAAGATAAGAAAGGAAATCTGCTTAGTAATATAAAGGAACAAATGGAGAGATGGAAGGAGCACTTTGAAGAACTTTTGAACAGACCTGGCTCAAATAATCCTCCAGATATACTACCAGCAGAAGAAGAATTACACGTTAACTGCGGAAAACCAAGCAAAGAAGAAATAATGAAAGCCATCAAACTGTTAAAAGATGGTAAAGCCACAGGACCAGATGAAATTCCTTCGGAAGCCATCAAAGCAGATATTATCACCTCTACCAAGATGTTACATAATCTATTGGATAAAATTTGGGAGAGGGAAGAAATACCTAAAGACTGGAGAGAAGGTTATATGATCAAACTACCAAAGAAAGGAAGTTTACAGGAGTGCACAAATTATAGGGGAATTATGCTACTATCAGTGCCAGGAAAAATATTAGGCAGAATCATTCTGGAGAGACTAAAAGAGGCTATAGAGAAACACTTGAGAGATGAACAAGCAGGTTTTAGGAAGAACAGATCATGTGCTGATCAAATAACTACTCTACGTATAATAGTTGAACAAAGTTTAGAACTAAAATCCCCACTTTATATTGGATTCATAGATTACGAAAAGGCATTTGATAGTTTAGACAGAAGAATGCTTTGGAAGTTGCTGAGTCATTACGGAATCCCCATAAAGTTTATTAACCTGATAAAAACAATGTATGAAGGAACAAAATGTAGTGTGGTGCATGAAGGACAGCTTACAGAAGCATTTGAAATAAGAACAGGAGTAAGGCAAGGATGCCTTCTGTCTCCATTTCTCTTTCTACTGGCCATAGATTGGATTATGAAAATAACTCAAAACAACAGAAATGGGATCCAGTGGTCACTGACCAAACAACTTGATGATTTAGACTTTGCTGATGACATAGCTCTCCTATCACACAGCCACCAACAGATGCAAGATAAAATGAGTATATTAGATGAGAGATACACATACATACATTGTCGAATTTGTCTTTTCAATCTTGGTAGATCCAGCCACCAGAGACGCTCAGTAAAACAGACTTCAACATTTGGACACTCATAATTTACCAAACTACTGACATGTCATGATTGCTTGCTTCCAAACGTCTGTCAAGATGCCTTAGGCAATATATATTGTTGTCTTTTTTCATACATGTGAGCTTGGTGTGAGCCACTGATTGTGAAGACCATCGCACTATTAGTCTCATGAGCCATATGACGAAAATATTACTAAGAATAATCATGAGACGTGTAGGGAACAAAATAAAACCAGAAATAAGCGAGGAACAATGTGGATTTGTGGAAGTAACGGGCACCAATAATGCAATACACATCTTAAGAACATTGATAGAAAGATCTATAGAGGTAAAGAAAGATCTATATATGTGCTTTATAGACCACACGAAAGCATTTGACAAAGTAAAGCATGTGGAAATAATCAATATGTTGGAGAAATTAAACATTGATGGCAAGGATCTGCGAATCATAAAAAAACATGTACTAGCAACAGACAGCAGTTATACGAATTACAACCAAACAGGACAATTCCAATATATAAAACAAGGAGTTAGACAAGGCTGTGTTCTGTCACCGGATTTGTTTTCACTTTACAGCGAATATATTATGAGATCAATAGTAGACAAAAAAGGAATTGCAGTCAACCGTCACAACATAAATAATTTGCAATATGCGGATGACACAGTCTTAATAGCAGAGACAGAGAATGAACTACAAGAAATGATAGACATAATAGTATATGAAAGCAACAAGAAAGGTCTCAGTCTGAATAGTAAGAAAACAGAAGTAATGGTTATATCGAAGAAACAATCACCACCATCATGCAGCATAAAAATAAACGAGACAAATCTGAAACAAGTGCAACGTTTCAAATACTTGGGCACAATAATAACATCAGATGGGAGATGGATGCACCACAGAAATAAAAAGCAGAATTGCTCAGGCCAAAATAGGGAGCTCTTAAAAAAACATCAGAAAAAAGCAATCAACATTTTTCGGGCACATCATGAGAAGAGGAAAGTTGGAATACTTGGTTACAACTGGCAAAATAAAAGGAAAGAGAGATCGCGGGCGACAAAGAGAGAAAATACTGGATAGCTTGGTGTCATGGCATGGAAAACAGTCAACAACAGAACTGATACGATGCACTATAGATAGAAGATTGTGGAGGGACATGATCACCTACGCCAACTGGTATGGCACATGATGATGATGATGATGACGAGCTTGGTATGTAACAGTTCTATCACACCATTGCTTTCGTTAAGGTTCGACGACGTTCCAGAATGTTCTAAAAACAACGCTGCATCTCCATTCTTAATGCCCCTAAAATGTTTCATTATTGTCGAGGCCGTTTGATGCTCAAATCAAGTGCCAGCACTTCACTTCGTCTAGCTCGGTTTGTTGACTTTTCTTCAAATGTTGGTTATACAGGAATGTGTGACTGCTCTTGCCATTTCTCAGCAACATTAACGATGTATGGTTCTTCAGTACACCTCGACAGGGAGATTCAACAGTTATTGTCGTAACTCATCTAGATAACCTGGCTCACTCGGTTAATTCCACTTGGCTGAAGATGGCACATAGGACAGAAACTGTAAATCTTCCACATCTGACAACCCTCACTGCTAGGCCGTGTTTTCTTCCCAAACTCATAGTTGAGTCCACTTTATTAAACGTTTTCTTAGAATGTATGTAGATCTATTCTCGGTTTTTTTTTTGGGCACCCGGTTTCCGTCCACATGAAATCATGACGTGGGTGTCTTCTTTCTTTCACATACACGATGTACTTCCAGCGTCTTCCCCGCACATAGCGTGCTGTGCCTTCTTGTTTGGTTTATTCTCTTATAGTTTTATTTGGTGTTAACTCTTTTCAAGTAAGAGTGTTCGGAAATATTTATTTTTAAAGGCAATTAGTTTCAATTCAAACAAGACAAATGAGATTACTGGGGCATGTTAAAATATTTGGTTATTTAGTTATGGAAGGCCCTGGTATCACTGCAAACGAATTAAAACCCATAATTGCTCAACCGCCCGTGCCAGCGGAATCATTCGAATTAATATCTCATCTCCAAAACAAAGAAAGGTAACTGTAGTCCCCATCGTAGCAGTCTTAGCACACACCAAAAGACATAAGGCGAAGCCGCGCAGAAAGTGAACACAGCCAACTCAACTGTTTCCTGTCATACGATATCATCATTCATCGTAAACAATTTGAATATCAAAACATGATCAAAACGGATGAGACACACAGCTCACCGTGTGCACAGAGCACTTAACTCAGTAGCTCCTGCAACAAGCCGGACTTGGAATATGAGGAAACTGCAACAAGGAACATTTTTCATGCATAGCCTGCAATTGTTCCCGCTACCTATCCACCATATACCGGAAGTTAAAAGATACAGCAGCCTACTAAAAGTAATCTTGGAAGGGAAAAAAGAAGGTAAAAGATGCAGAGGCAGACCAAGACTAACATAGATGGGTAACATCAAAAGATGGACAGCTTAGAATGTGACAACTTGCACAATCAGATCAAGAGACAGAGCGGAATGGCGCTCCATGGCAGCCAACATTCGATGCGGAGACGGCACTCATTGATGATGAATTAGTCTCAGAGCTTGCGTAGATTTCAGCTCTCGCATGAAGCTCGGATAACACGCAAGAGTTGAACAGCATGAGTTTTGTGTATTTGATAACTATTTTTTATCCCCAGATACTTATAAGTTTGTTCAAGTTATTTGATACCAGTACAGTACGTGCCATAATTTCACTTATTGTGTTTCCGTCTCGCGACATGTCTCTAGGTAGTTATAGTGGCTCACTTTCTGTGGGAGCTCTTTATTAAGTTTTATACGAATAGCTGTGTCAATGAAATGGATGTTTTGTGTTTTTTTTCTCTGTTTATCTAGAATCCTCTATGTGTCTGCAAAGTTTATGAGTCGATTTAATTTTTCTTGAGCGTCTGTGTTTGTTGAGGTCAAGGTCTTCCAAGCATTTTTGTTTTCCCATTGGATGCCTAATTTTCTTGTCACCTTTCATGACCCAATAGATTGCCGTTCAGAATAAACATTGGTGATATGACAATCTTGTTTCACTCCATTTTTTTCTGAGAACCAGTTTGTCGGCCTCTGTTTTCACATACACATTGAGTTTTGAGTAGAAAGCTTTGATAACGTTCACATATTTTAACGGGAACATTGTGAGTATTTTCCAAAATGTAAGCCAATGTAAGCAGTTTGTATTCTCAGAAACTGGACTTTCTGTTCTGACGATAAATTCAATTTCCTCTGGTAACACTCCCAATGTTCCTGATTGTCCCTAAACACGGATATCATACCACGTCTCTTCCTGATGGTGGCAGCTATCTCCGCTCACTCAAGCATTCGAGTCTCCGCTATCCATTGCTCAATTCTCCCAGGCGGTCATGAAATCATCAATTGTTATTTATCATGTCATCTTGTTTCCACATAAATAACTTCTTAACCTTTTGAAAATCAGTTTAGATAGAAGAAAACAGTTGTTCTTTGATCATACTAGTGCTCAATTAATTTACAACTGAAACTCTTTGTTAGTTGTGTGATCTTTGTTAGTTGTGTGATCTTTGTTAGTTGTGTGATCTTTGTTAATTGTGTGATCTTTGTTTGTTGTGTGATCTAAGTAAAAAGAACTCATTATCTTATGAAAACGTCTAATTTAAACTGCATACTTTGATATAAAATATATAAACAAAATAGACTTGTAAATATATTTCTTTACAAAATTACAAATTGACACATGCAGACAGGGGAGCCGCGATCGCTTAGTGGTTAGTGAACTGGACTACAAAGGACAAGGGGTAGGGTTCGATCCCAACCGACGACTTCCGGGTTCACCCAGCCTTTAATGGGTACCGGATTTTTTTTCTGGGAAAGTGAAACGGCACGGGCGTAATACCGACCACTTTACCCCAAAAATCATGTGCCGAAGGTCTGTAAAATGTATGGTCACTAACACCATATTCCCTATAAGCCACTTGGCGTGACGGTGGTACTTTAGTTACACTTTTTTTTTAACACGCAGACAGGGATGAACCTATATATTTATTGTTATTTTAATGCCAGCTAAATCCGCGACAGAATTTAGAAATGGACACTTTCTAACAGTAAAACATTCATCTTATTTTCCATTATATTCCAGGTGTGAACAAGAAGACACATTTTGTTATTCTCGTCTACTCCATCATCAACTACGCAAAGTTGCGGCCCCGGAGCTACTACATGTTTCTTCAGAACTAGGCTTAACGAAGATGTCAACTAAAAATACTGTAGCAGCAAGTACGATTATGAGGAATGTATTCAGCTGTCAAATCGTCACGGAGTTGTGAACTCAACCTAGCCTTTAGGAAGTTACAATTCAGTCTGGGTTTGAAGATCTCTTCACAGTTTTCGGTATCTATCATTAAGTCGCTTATACAAAGAATAGTCTATGAATAATTTTTTTCATATTTTAATAATAATTAAAGTGCAATGCTCTTAATTAACAATATATTTTCAATGGTTATAATTAAAATACAGGGATAAAGTAGTTTCAGCTGATATTAATCATTCAGGCCCGGTGATATTTGATCTGTTTCTTATGTTGACTATCTACTATAATTAAAGCCTATCTTTGTCCTATAAATTGCCTATTAAATTGAGGTAAAAAGGTAAAACAAATGTACTCTTTGTCCGAACACCTGAACACCATAAAGTTGTAGATGTAACTGAACTCCTTTCTATAAGTTAGTCAGTAACGGCAGGAATAAACCTTTGATGGAAGAATGCTCGAGACAGTTGTGGAGCATTTGTCTACTCTGTAGAATGACAATGACATCTTCAGGTGTTGCAGGTTCTTCAGGTGCTCAAGCTCTTCAAAAGTACTTCAATCTTGTGATAACCTAAAGCCGACATATAACAGAAATAACTAAACTTACTGAAAGAAATACACAAAACAAATGCTTCCATTAATGTGCAGTAAGCAAAATGTAACATCAGTAACGAGTAATACCTGTAGTAAAAGAAAATTAACGTAAAAGTAACAAACATAATGCATAGGAATTATACCATTGGGTATTGAATATATAGAGTGTAATAAAATATAGAATTTAGAATATATTCTACATAGAAATGAAATTGGAAATGTTTAATGAAATTAATTTAATATTAAAATGCTACTCTAAAATGCTAACAGTTCTTCACATCGAGATCAAAAGACGTGTCAAAATAAAAGGATAGAGGAAGAAAAACTGACTGAATTTGTTTCACAAGAAGACAGTCGACAGCACAAGTACATACCCTTAATGGAGTCGGGCAAAAATACAGTAAGTTGTCTGTGGAAGTCATTGCTCAAGAAATGGCGGGAAAGTAAGAAGGATTCCAACCGTAAACATGCCGATGTCTCCACGGCAACCAGTTTTCTCATGCGCCTGGCGACCCGGAAGAAGAAAGGGTGAGTACATTTATATGAGTGATTGTATAATAAGTAGATAATAATTATTGCATTAAATAGCATTTCCATTATGGCTTTAAAAAAAAAAAAACTACACACGCACGTTAAATACACCGACACATGTTAATACAAAAAAATATACACTGTATTTAGCAGGAAAAAGGTGAACATAAATATGTTGAAATCTAATTAAATATGAATACTCTGTCCCAATTTTTTATTACACCTAAGTGTGCGAACTACTTCTTTCTTCTTTCCTTCCTCATCTGCCTTTCAGCGTCGAGGGGAGATATAAGTTGCTGTCTTTTGCTCTTGTGTTCGCTTCTGCTGATTTTATGTTTATTAGTGCTTATAATATTCCACCGATCCATCTTTTTCGTGGTCGACTCTTGGGTCTGGTATTCTCGCAACGTTTATTGAAGGCTCGTTATGTTGTGTTTTGATCACTCTGTCTTGTCACGTGGTCAAACCAATTTATCTGTTGACATTCATTGTTGTTCTGTGTGTGAACACTAGCAAAAGTATGCCTCCCGGCATGCAGGTTTGCCTTACTAAAGAAGGCTACATTATACTGAACTGAAACCACTGTTGTTTGATGAAGCAGTTGCAAATCTTTCTGTGGGCGCACAGTTTTTAATTTGCTTCTATGAATGTGCATAAATATAAAGTAAAAAAAAAAAAGTAAAGTACCCCCGTCACGCCAAGTGGCGTATAGGGAATATGATGTTAGTGACCATAAATTTTACAGACCTTCGGCACATGATTTTTGGGGTAATGTAGTCGGTATTACACCCGTGCCGTTTTACTTTCCCAGAAAAAAAATCCGGTACCCATTAAAGGCTGGGTGAACCGGAAGCCGTCGGTTGGGATCGAACCCTACCTCTGTACATAAATATATCTGCCATTTATTTAGTAATATATTGTATATATGTGTATCTATACATCTTGTGTAATGTCATTTGTGACATTTTTTTGCCTAGAGGCTCCAAGAAGCAAAAATAATGGGAATTTTATGATTAATATTATTATTACTAATATTGCTGCTCGCTGAAATTGGAAAATAAAATAAAACTGGTCTTGCAGTTACATTGTCTGAGATTGCAACCATTTTTACTGCATGTAAGCCGCAAAGCCTGTTCAGCGTCAGCCGCTGCTAAATCTCCCAATTTGCAAAATCACTTGGTTCTTTAGTAGCAATGTGTAGAAGCCGTTGACCTTTATTCTGATGAGGACTTCATTGGGTGTTTCCTTGTCATCTGATCAATGTGATGGGGTCTTTATCATATCGTATCATTATGTGTGGCCTTTATCATGTCCTATCATTATCTATGGCCTTTATCATGTCGTATCATTACGTGTGGCCTTTATCATGTCGTATCATTACGTGTGGCCTTTATCATGCCGTATCACTACGTGTGGCCTATATCATGTCGTATCATTACGTGTGGCCTTTATCATGTCGTATCATTAGATCTTGTACTTTGTCGTTTATTTCATTATTTGTTAGTTTAACATGCCACATTTATTGTTTCTATCGACTTGTACAATAAAACGCTATTTAATTCTTTTCACTGCCCGGTACTTTTCCCTATCATTTTGCTGTGGAAGACCTGTAGAGATGAAGTGTATCAGTACAGGGAGCCGTAGCACTGGGTGGTCTAGACTAATCTAGAGTTAAGACACTGGTCTCTGGATAGGAAAGATCCAGGCTCGAATCTCGTCGATGTCGGTAAAAATTTGTCACTTCAAATCTGTTGTTTATTCGTCGCTTGACTCTCCAATGCTCTCAGGGAGTGAGATCCCCGCATGTCTAGCCCTATCGGATAAGAGAAAAAACCTGGGACCCCGGCGGCACTGGCGCACGTTAAAGAAACCTTGGCAGTTAAAAGTCGGAAGGTGAAGGCCAACATTGGCCGCTGCCCGGGCTAGTGTTGTTCATCAAATGTACCCAACACCGATGTGTCGAACTGATAGGCGCTGATAACGGTCCCTTGCTGCAAACTATCGACACAACGTAGATCCGCCTATTTAACGGGCCAACGCTGAGAAGTAGTATAGTGACCCGATGTAGTGTAGTAGAGAAACACTCAGAGGTAACCAGAGCTTAAATGCTGCAAGCTTCACCTGAAATGTCCAAAAAAAACTCCTGAGGTTTACCCTACTAGCAGATAAAATTTGAACCTTCACTCTCTGGGAAGGTCGGAAAAAATTGCCATGGCTATGGGATATCGTGCTAAAGGCGACAACCGATGTATGTTTCTTGTCAACTATCAACTGTGCGACAGAGCCCTGTATGGTATTATTACCGCTGGTATGACGCAAATTCACATCTCATACTAGAATATCAGCTATAAATGTATGTAAATGTCGTTATGATGAGTTCAACTCACATTTTCATAATTTTCATTTTTCCTCACTTCTACCCGAAGTAGCCAAGTGTTTCGAAAACAGGACTGGCCTGGAGGATTCTGTTGCATATATAGGAGGACGTGGCTACTGCTTCAGATGACGATCTGCTATGACAAGTGAGGTTATCGATTTGTAGACGTTGGTTTTTCTTGACCTTTAAGTCTGGGTTCTGTTCTGCTCTGTATGAGCAGGCTGAAACACGATTGTAGTCTTGATCGCGTTGTTGATTCATAATATTACTCTTTTTGCATAAACAAACATACAAGGAGATCATGGAAGTTGGAAGTTAATATGGGATTGAAAAGAAGTGATTCCATTTTCGAGAATGAAGCTGCCGAGTTGAGACGATTACAGCGGCAGGGAAATGTGTACCGTGTGGGACGATTACAGCGGCAGGAAGAAGTGTACCGTGTCAGATGATTACAGCGGCAGGGAAATGTGTACCGTGTGGGATGATTACAGCGGCAGGGAAATGTGTACCGTGTGAGATGATTACAGCAAGCATGGAAATGTGTACCGTGTGGGACGATTACAGCGGCAGGAAGAAGTGTACCGTGTGGAATGATTACAGCGGCAGGGAAATGTGTACCGTGTCAGATGATTACAGCGACAGGGAAATGTGTACCGTGTGAGATGATAACAGCGGCAGGGAAATGTGTACCGTGTGAGATGATTACAGCGGCAAGGAAATGTGTACCGTGTGAGATGATTACAGCGACAGGGAAATGTGTACCGTGTGAGATGATTACAGCGGCAGGGAAATGTGTACCGTGTGAGATGATTACAGCAAGCATGGAAATGTGTACCGTGTGAGATGATTACAACGGCAGGGAAAATGTGTACCGTGTGAGATGATTACAGCAAGCATGGAAATGTGTACCGTGTGAGATGATTACAGCAGCAGGGAAATGTGTACCGTGTGAGATGATTACAACGGCAGGAAAATGTGTACCGTGTGGAATGATTACAACACCAGGGAAATGTGTGCCGTGTGGGATGATTACAGCGGCAGGGAAATGTGTACCGTGTGAGATGATAACAGCGGCAGGGAAATGTGTACCGTGTGAGATGATAACAGCGGCAGGGAAATGTGTAGCGTGTGAGATGATAACAGCGGCAGGGAAATGTGTACCGTGTGAGATGATAACAGCGGCAGGGAAATGTGTACCGTGTGAGATGATAACAGCGGCAGGGAAATGTGTACCGTGTGAGATGATAACAGCGGCAGGGAAATGTGTACCGTGTGGGACGGTCTTTGTCCTAGTACGCAGTCCGTTGTGTGGATAGTGAGAGAATCACATGAACGAGAGCGGTGCACCAGACGTACACAAATATTGGCAAATACAAACATTTATTAACAAAAACACACAGATATTGACAAACACAAACATTTTTTGACAAATTCACACAGATATTGACAAACAGCCATATATATATAGATATATACTAGCCAGCCTATAACAACCTGCACCATCAAATCAAGAGACAGAGCAGAATGGCGCTCCATGGTAGCCAACCTTCGTTGCGGAGACGGCACTCGATGATGATGATGATGATATATTAACAGACACATATATTGACAAATAGACACAGATATTGACAAACACAAACATGTATTGACAAATACATACATATATTGACAGACACATACATATATTGACAGACACATACATATATTGACAAATAGACACAGATATTGACAAACACAAACATATATTGACAAATAGACACAGATATTGACAAACACAAACATATATTGACAAACACATACATATATTGACAAATACATACATATATTGACAAATAGACACAGATATTGACAAACACAAACATATATACACAAACATATATTGACAAATACATATTGACAAATACATACATATATTGACAAATAGACACAGATATTGATAAACACAAACATATATTGACAAATACATACATATATTGACAAATAGGCACAGATATTGACAGACACAAACATATATTGACAAATACATATATATATATTGACAAATACATACATTGACAAATAGACACAGATATTGACTAACACAAACATATATTGACAAACACAAACATATATTGACAAATACATACATATATTGACAAATACATACATATATTGACAAATAGACACAGATATTGACAAACACAAACATATATTGACAAACTCATACATATATTGACAAATACAAACATATGTTGACAAACACAAACATTTTGATAAATTCACTCACATGTTAACAAACACACACATGTTATATACTCAAAACACATAGATATATTGACAAACACACACATATATTAACAAACACAAACATTTTGACAAATACACACACATAATGTGAGCCGCGATACCTCAGTGGTTAGTGAACTGGACTACAACGGACAAGGGGTAGGGTTTGATCCCAAACGACAGCTTCCGGGTTCACCCAGACTTAAATGGGTACCGAATTTTTTCTGGGAAAGTAAAGCAGCACGGGCGTAATACCGACTACATTACCCCAAAAATCATGTATAAAGGTCTGTAAATTATAGGGTCACTAACGCCATATTTCCCTATACGTCACTTGGCGTGACGGGGGTACTTTACTTTTTTTACACACACATATTGACAAACACATAAACATATTGACGAATACACACATATTGAAAAATAAATACACATACTGACAAATACATACATATTGACAAACACATAAACATTGTCAAAAACACACACGTATTTACAAACACAAACACATATTGACAGACACAGAATAATTTTGACAAATGCATAACTCGCGCACACAGTCTCACGCACGCACACAGGAAAAGACATAAACACAAATTTACTGGTTCAAAACGGGTAGGAAGACTGGTTTATAACTAAACTAAATTATACACACACAAAAATAGAGACACTCAATTCAACACACAGACAAATGCTTTCCCAGTGGACACAGACATATTATACATATATATATATATATATATTCGATATGTATTTTCTCTGCAGTCATGTTTGAGTATATCGTATAATATTTTGACTTAACTAATCAAATCACGGTACTGATAAAGGGCGACAGTAGAATCATCAAAAAGTATCATAGATTAACAAAACAACCAATAAATGCATGTTAGCTCATTCCGTTTCAAAATGGTGGAACGTTTAGCATTCTCGCGATCGCTAGAGAAAATGCATCTGGGGTTTGATTAATTTCGGCTCTCTGATACAATTTTCTGTGTTGATATCAAAATGATGTTCTACGTAGCAAATCTGCGCCGACGAAGTGGACAAATCTGCGCCGCCGAGCACACACAGCAATGTTCCTTTTTGACAAGTGAAGTATTGTAAAAGCGACCTTCACCGTCTATTGTTGACATGCCGTTTACGTCACATTGAGTGTTGTTCAATGGCCGACGTTGGAATTGTTTGACGCAAGTTATTTACATGCTGAAACGCATTAATATGGACTGCTCCGTCAAGTCGACCGAAGATTTTTCTCTTTGGGGAATTTGCACCGTGTTTCTTTCGTTGTACACTAACCGTAGGGTCTGTTGTTTGATGTGTGACGGGGATAATTCGACGACTAACTGTGTGTTCGGTTGGAGTCAAGAACGATGTCCTAACATCATCAAGCGCTATACATTTTTTGTTCTCAATATGACGATCATCAATTTCGGGAGGACGTGAATTTCCGGTATATGGTGGATAGGCGGCAGGAACCATTGATGGCTATGTCTAAAAAGTGTTCCTCGTTGCATTTTCCTCATATTCCAAGTCCGGCTTGTTGCAGGAGCTACTGAGTTATGTGCTCTGTGCACACCGTGAGCTGTGTGTCTCATCCCTTTTGATCATGTTTCGATATTCCAATAGTTTACGATGAATGATGATATCGTATGACAGGAAACAGTTGGCTGTGTTCACTTTTTGCGTGGTTTCGCCTTATGTCTTTTGGTGTGTGCTAAGACTGCTACGATGGGGACTACAGTTACCTTTCTTTGTTTGGGAGATGAGTTTGTAATTCGGATGATTCCACTGGCACGGGCGGTTTGACGATTATGGATTTTAATTCGTTTGCAGTGATACCGAGGCCTTTCATAACCAATAACCAATCATTCCGTACGCTTCGACGCATAGTGCGTCACTTTCAATTTAATTAGTTGTAACCCTCATCTAAGCATATTCTTTTTACGTGTCTTGTATCATCTTGGTATTGGTGAAATCTATATAATATATTAATATTGCAATATGTTATATGTTAGATAAATATAAATATGTAGATTGATTCTTAAAACCATGACAAATTTTGTCTCTCTGATCTCTTCTATACCATTGTCAAAAAAGGTGTCATTCCGCACTGAATGAGTTAAAGAAAGTTGACATCTATCAAAATGAAGTGAATATAATAACGCAATGACAAGTAACTTATGGTAGAACTCTGCTATACGCGAACACCTCATACCCTGTCTCGTGTGTGAGATTGGCGACCCAGAGAGAAAGACAAAGACGTAAATATACAGGAACTATCGATTGTTTCTGTTACTTATTTACCGAAGCAAAATCAGCAATAATTTAACGTCAGTCGTTGTCTCTAGTTCACACTTCTATACGTAGTAACATATGTCTATTTTTAGTATTTTTATTTTGTTCAGTTTTCACCAATTACTTTAAAATGTAATCCAGAACGTAAAATACATGGTAGGAAACGTTAAAATGTCATCCAGAACGTAAAATACATGGTAGGAAACGTTAAAATGTCATAGACAGTCTGGTGTCAGAATTAGTGAAAACTGACATTAAGATGGCACTGGTTTATTATAACTTCAAGATTTTGACGGACTTGTCTAGACATGGAGAGACGAGTAAGAGGAAAGGAGATGAAGAATTTGACGTGCAATGGACAGGACTGACATTCTGAATGCCCTCAAGGAAACGCCTGTGTTCAATTAATGATCATGAAACTATTTTTTAAAATGTACAGATAGCACAAACATCAGGTCAAATGTAGCCAGAAACAAGAGTTTTTTGGGGAGACACTGAAATACAAAAACAGCAACACAGAACTGGGGTTGTTAGTCTCAACACACTGAGAGTCACACTGGGGAGGAGATCTGAGCACTTATCCCCGATTTGTAGTGAGGATGAACTGTCGACTAAACTAAACTTAACTAAACTAAGCTAAGAACTTCTGGTCAATATGGCGGATAGACGGCAGAAACCGTTAAAGGTTGTGACTGAAAATTGTTCCTTGTTGCAGTTTCTTCATATTTAAAGTTCGGTTTGCTGCAGGAGCTACTGAGTTAAGTGCTCTGTGCACACCGTGAGCTGTGCGTTTCATCCGTTTTCATCGTGTTTTGATATTCCGATTGCTTACGATGAATGATGATATCCTATGACGGGGAACAGATGGCTGTGTTCACTTTCTGTGCGATTTCGTCTTATGTCTTTAGGTATGTCCTGAGACTGGTATGATGGGGACTGCAGCTACCTTTCTTTGTTTGGGAGATGAAATATTAATTCAGATGATTCCACTGGCCCGGGCGGTTGAGCAATTATGGATTTTAATTCTTTTGCAGTGATACTGGGACCGTCCATATCCATAAACTGAGCTAAGCTAAACGAGATAAAGAAAAAGAAAGTAGAATATATAAAATAAGGTTTGACATTAGACTAATGTGCACAACGCTTTCAGAGAGACCACCAGTTGCAAGATAGGATAATATACTATAAACCTAGAATTGGACAAATCAATCACATCAACACGGCAATAATCAAAGGTATGCAGTCGCCGCAGTAAATATTTGATGATTTCATATAGAAAATAAAAGCTACTTGACACAATGTTTTCAAGGTGTGACAAATACGTCAAAAGTTCTTTGTTAACCCAAACCGTGGACGAATGCGTCAAATGTACTGCATTCTTGGTGTGAAATCCATACGCATACGATATCCCAAGAACGTGACAATCCCATTACTTTAAATGCATGTCTAGAATGATAGAGAAGTTTGGAGCGAACCAGCACGCAACTGGAGGCTGCGACGAGCACTGTCTTGGCTACATTATCTTCGAGCAGAACATACTCATTAACTTATGTCCTACGTTGATATATTATCCTTTCTCACTCTGGCTCCAGGCCAGAGTGGGTATTAAAAATGTTAAACCGTAAACAGTATTAAATCTAAAGTTATCGAGCCATATGATCAATAAGAAAAAAAGAGTTCTTAAATGTTATGTAGAGCCAGTCTTAACATATGGATGTGAATCATGGACAATAGGACAACAGACAAGAAATTCACTGGAGTCTGTAGAGATGTGGTTTTACATCTCTAGAAGAATATTGAGAATACCATGGACAGCTAAGAAGAGTAATGAAAATGTTCTGAAAGAGGTCAAAGCAAAAAGAGAGCAAATTTCCAATATTAGGAAGAAACAATCATCATTTATTGGCCATGTAATTAGAAGAGAACAGCTGGAATATATTGTAACCACTGGGAAAATTGAGGGACGAAGAGAAAAAGGGAGGCAAAGAGAAAAGATACCAGACAGCTTAAGAGAATGGCTCGGCAGAAGGTCAACAACAGAAATGATAAATAACTGTCGAGATCGAAAGTTGTGGAGAGACATGATCACCTACGCCAGCAGGCCCGATACTTGATGATAATGATGATTATCAATAATAGCCAGATCAACCGAGGGATCTGCAGCATTAGTAAAAAAAAAAAAAAAAAAGTAAAAGTAAAATACACCCGTCACGCCAAGTGGCGTATGGTAAATATGGTGTTAGTGACCATACATTTTTCAGACCTTCGGCACATAATTGTTGGGGTAATGTGGTCGGTATTACTCCCGTGCAGCTTTACTTTCCCAGATTAAAAAAAGCCAGTACCCATTTAAGGCTGAGTGAACCGGAAGCCGTCGGTTGGGATCGAAACATACCTCTTGTCCTTTGTGGTCCAGTTCACTAACCACTGATCTATCTCGGCTCCAATCGAGAGAAGATTATGAACATTATATTCCCTTTTTATTTTCAGACTTCAATTAGAATTTCAGTTATGAATTACACACACTGTGTTGAAAACCAAGAGAGAGAAGCACAGACAAAATACTAAGCATCTAGAAGATTAATCAAAGTTTGTAGAGAGAAAACAGTGAACATCTAAACAATTAATCTACATGGCTCCCGATCTGCAGCCTTCCACATCCTTTATTCCTGATGTGATGACATTGCTTTATCTCTCATGATCTTCAATACAGTTACTAATGATCCAGCGGTCGCCTATTACTGATGATTCTCTGATAAGTGAAAGCTGTCTGTCTCTTCAGTAGCAACCGGTCTGCACAAACTTTCTTCAATCTGTACACACATTTTGAGAAGCGTATGACCTTCTTCATTATCATCAATAAGATGTCTGAAGAAGACGAATAAAGTGCAGAAAACATATGTTTACAGATGAAGATACATTGTATCTTGTAATGCTTACTTTATAATGTATGACTCTTGCTCTTTTTGTATGTTCATATCAACATCTAGTTTGATGTCTTTTGAGGAAGGTTGCTCTCAAACAGCCCGATTACAAGAATCTTTCTCTAGCCATGTCACCCACTACTGTCAAATTCAAGGTCACTTTGTGGTCTTAAAACCACCTTTTCTTTATCGTCCACTGTCTCGTCGTCCTGGATCCATTATGGCGTCACAGCATTTATCCCGTGACATTTTAATAACTTACAGCAGCGGTTCTCAAACTTTCCCTTAATGTAGACCGCCACTAAATACGTTTTGTAGTCGCGGACCGCCATTAAAAACGTTTTGTAGTCGCGGACCGCCATTAAATACGTGTTGTAGTTGCAGACCGCCACTAAATACGTTTTATAGTTGCAGACCGCCACTAAATACGTTTTATAGTCGCGGACCGCCACTAAATACGTTTTGTAGTTGCTCAACCGCCACTAAATACGTGTTATAGTCGCGGACCGCCACTATATACGTGTTATAGTCGCGGACCGCCACTAAATACGTTTTGTAGTTGCACAACCGCCACTAAATGCGTTTTGTATTTGCAGACCGCCACTAAATACGTTTTATAGTCGCGGACCGCTACTAAATACGTTTTGTAGTTGCACAACCGCCACTAAATGCGTTTTGTATTTGCAGACCGCCACTAAATACGTTTTGTATTTGCAGACCGCCACTAAATACGTTTTGTAGTCGCGGACCGCCATTAAATACGTTTTGTAGTTGCACAACCGCCACTAAATACGCATCACCAACTAAGCATCACCTGAAAGGTGTTTACTGATAGAATATGATTATGAATGGTGTTAAGCATCACCTGAAAGATGTTTGCAGATAGAATATGATTATGAAGATTATGAATGGTGTTAAGCATCACCTGAAAGATGTTTGCAGATAGAATATGATTATGAATGGTGTTAAGCACCACCTGAAAGGTGTTTGCAGATAGAATATGATTATGAATTGTGTTAAGCATCACCTGAAAGGTGTTTGCAGATAGAATATAATTATGAATGGTGTTAAGCATCACCTGAAAGGTGTTTGCAGATAGAATATGATTATGAATGGTGTTAAGCATCACCTGAAAGGTGTTTACAGATAGAATATAATTATGAATGGTGTTAAGCATCACCTGAAAGGTGTTTACAGATAGAATATGATTATGAATGGTGTTAAGCATCACCTGAAAGGTGTTTACAGATAGAATATGATTATGAATGGTGTTAAGTATCACCTGAAAGGTGTTTACAGATAGAATATGATTATGAATGGTGTTAAGCACCACCTGAAAGGTGTTTGCAGATAGAATATGATTATGAATTGTGTTAAGCATCACCTGAAAGGTGTTTGCAGATAGAATATAATTATGAATGGTGTTAAGCATCACCTGAAAGGTGTTTGCAGATAGAATATGATTATGAATGGTGTTAAGCATCACCTGAAAGGTGTTTACAGATAGAATATAATTATGAATGGTGTTAAGCATCACCTGAAAGGTGTTTACAGATAGAATATAATTATGAATGGTGTTAAGCATCACCTGAAAGGTGTTTACAGATAGAATATGATTATGAATGGTGTTAAGCATCACCTGAAAGGTGTTTGCAGATAGAATACGATTATGAATGGTGTTAAGCATCACCTGAAAGGTGTTTGCAGATAGAATACGATTATGAATGGTGTTAAGCATCACCTGAAAGGTGTTTGCAGATAGAATATGATTATGAATGGTGTCAAGCATCACCTGAAAGGTGTTTGCAGATAGAATATGATTATGAATGGTGTTAAGCATCACCTGAAAGGTGTTTACAGATAGAATATGATTATGAATGGTGTTAAGCATCACCTGAAAGGTGTTTGCAGATAGAATATGATTATGAATGGTGTTAAGCATCACCTGAAAGGTGTTTGCAGATAGAATATGATTATAACTGGTGTTAAGCATCACCTGAAAGGTGTTTGCAGATAGAATATGATTATGAATGGTGTTAAGCATCACCTGAAAGGTGTTTACAGATAGAATATGATTATGAATGGTGTTAAGCATCACCTGAAAGGTGTTTGTAGATAGAATATGATTATGAATGGTGTTAAGCATCACCTGAAAGATGTTTGCAGATAGAATATGATTATGAAGATTATGAATGGTGTTAAGCATCACCTGAAAGATGTTTGCAGATAGAATATGATTATGAATGGTGTTAAGCACCACCTGAAAGGTGTTTGCAGATAGAATATGATTATGAATTGTGTTAAGCATCACCTGAAAGGTGTTTGCAGATAGAATATAATTATGAATGGTGTTAAGCATCACCTGAAAGGTGTTTGCAGATAGAATATGATTATGAATGGTGTTAAGCATCACCTGAAAGGTGTTTACAGATAGAATATAATTATGAATGGTGTTAAGCATCACCTGAAAGGTGTTTACAGATAGAATATGATTATGAATGGTGTTAAGCATCACCTGAAAGGTGTTTACAGATAGAATATGATTATGAATGGTGTTAAGCACCACCTGAAAGGTGTTTGCAGATAGAATATGATTATGAATGGTGTTAAGCATCACCTGAAAGGTGTTTACAGATAGAATATGATTATGAATGGTGTTAAGCATCACCTGAAAGGTGTTTGCAGATAGAATATGATTATGAATGGTGTTAAGCATCACCTGAAAGGTGTTTGCAGATAGAATATGATTATGAATGGTGTTAAGCATCACCTGAAAGGTGTTTACAGATAGAATATGATTATGAATGGTGTTAAGCATCACCTGAAAGATGTTTACAGATAGAATATGATTATGAATGGTGTTAAGCATCACCTGAAAGGTGTTTACAGATAGAATATGATTATGAATGGAATTAAGCATCACCTGAAAGATGTTTACAGATAGAATATGATTATGAATGGTGTTAAGCATCACCTGAATGCGGTATCCATTTGGGCCTGGCGTAAACCTGGAGGCCGTCACGATCTGAACTGCTGTCCAGGTCGCTAAACAGTGAGCTACAGAGACTTCTCCATCAGTTACTAGATGGGCTCCAAAGGCAGTTAATGTGTATGTGTGTGGTGCGGTGGTGTGGATGTGTGTGCGGGCGTGAGTGTAGGTGTGTGCCCGTGCGTGTGTATATCTGATATGTTATTACACAATTGTGCGTTTTGACATACTCATGTTTAAAACTTGTGTAAATATGTTATATGTGTGTACATGGTTATATGTTGTTGTCCTTCTAATGTGTGGACAAGATTTTTGTCAACTGCTTGAAAATGTGTAGAAAAAAAAGTAAAGAGCCCCGTCACGCCAAGTGGCGTATAGGGAATATGTTGTTAGTGACCATAAATTTTACAGACCTTCAGCACATGATTTTTGGGGTAATGTGGTCAGTAATACGCCCGTGCCGCTTTACCTTCCCAGAAAAATCCGATATCCATTTAAGGCTGAGTAAACCCGAAAGCCGTCGGTTGGGATCGAACCCTACCTCTTGTCCTTTGTAGTCCAGTTCACTAACCACTGAGCTATCGAAAATGAAAATGTGTAGTAGTAGTAGTAGTAGTTAAATTGTGGCAGATTAGTTATAAGGAAATATGCGTTTTCGGGGAAAAAAGTTTATATATTTGTATAAGTATCTCTATTATTATTCATTGATTATTATTATTAATTTTATTATTATTATTAATTTATTTATATAATTATTACTTGTTAATTAATGAATATAATTTTAATTAATAATGATTCAATTTTAGACTACTATTGAAATAAGAGAAATGGCCAGGCAACAAAAGATCTCATCTACAATTAAGGAAAGATGATGAACATATATCGATCATGAGCTGAAAAAAGACAACAAGAAAATTCCAAAAACAGAGTCTTCTATGGGATACTTCAGGATACAGAAAAAGAGGAAAACCTAAAGAGGCACTAAAAATAACACTTATAAGAGAAGCAAAGTTGGCCGGCATAGACTCATTAGATAAGGTCCGACATTTCGCCAAGAACAGAGATGGGTGACAAAAAACACTACAAACCCTAAACGACGTCAAACGGCGTGGGAAGGATCAAGATAAGTATCTCAATACCTGTTCATCAATTTCCCCATCGCAGACTTTAGCTGCCATTTTTATTTATATCAATTAAAAAATAAAATCCTTATCAAATATCACAGCATCAATTTATGACTGTTAATCTACATCAGATTCTATGTCACTATTATTATTTTCAGTCGTTCTTTCCTTTCTAATTAAATGTACAATGTCTTCTATGTTGTTTGGCTGAACTCCTACATCGCTTCGGGGGTTCCGGGCCATCAAAATAGAAGTCCGTATACTCTCTATAATGACGTCATTCAATTTCCTAAAACACATACGGCCGTCTGCTTGTTTTCCATTCCTGGACATTTAATATCGCGCTCAAATAAGGTCACAAACATCCTTTGGGATCGCGTGGGTGGCGTTACCAGATACCAGTGCGAGTTTATTAAGTTAGTCATGGTGGCAGTGGAAGCTGTCCATCACTGCCATTAATTAAAGCCTCTTAAGATTCGGGGATCTTTTATCATTCACTCTCACGTGTTCATGAAAGCTGATTTCACTCCTCTCTCATGTTTCTTTTTTTTTTTTTTTCCATTTCAAGCACTCTCTTTCATCGATGTGTGAGGTATTTATTCTCAATCTTGTTTGTTTCCATTAATCTCAGTCTCCTCCACTCATGACTCACACTTATATTTTTAAAGACTCTTCCCAGATATAATTTTCATTTTCTGCAAAATATCGAACAGCTATATTGCTTTTCCTTTTTAAAATTCAAGAACTACATAGCTTTAAAAAAATTGAATGAAAATTCGAAGATTCTTGCAGTAGTTTAAAGGGAAGAAGTTACAATAAAGAAGAAGAATAAGAGAATTAAGAAAGTAAATAAAAATAAAACACGAAAAAGAAAGAATTTTTTTAATAACTTCAAACTGAAAGGCATTTGAAGGGACATGTAAGAGGATATTCAGGGATATAATAGTAGTAATAATAATAATAATAATAATAATAATAAAAGTGATGATAATAATAATAATAATAATAGTAATAACATTATCTCAAGTTTGAGTACAGACATCTCGAGATATCTTGTGAGTGATATTGCTAGAGACTAGTTTCTGGAGAGATAGTCACGACGGTTGGAAATTGCCAATAACTCAAATTAAGGTTACTGCTCCTGACATCCGCCTTCTCATGTTCACGTCTTGCTCATTTCACGCCTCTGTCTTTTCTTCTATTAACTCCCACCAGTCCAGTTTATCTTTCTATTTGCGAGGCAATCTATACAGATAGTCGTTCATTTTAAACCTTTATATGAAACCTAAACTTTATATGAAACCTAAACTTTATATGAAACCTAAACTTTATATGAAACCTAAACTTTGTATGAAACCTAAACTTTGTATGAAACCTAAACTTTATATGAAACCTAAACTTTATATGAAAAATAAAGAAGCAATCAACATTTTTCTGGCACATCATGAGAAGAGGAAAGTTGGAATACTTGGTTACAACTGGCAAAAGAAAAGGAAAGAGAGATCGCGGGCGACAAAGAGAGGAAATACTGGATAGCTTGGTGTCATGGCATGGAAAACAGTCAACAACAGAACTGATACAATGCACTGTAGATAGAAGATTGTGGAGGGACATGATCGCCTACGCCAACCGGCAGGGTACATGATGATGATGATGATATGAAACCGCTACGTTCGTTTACTTTTAGTAAGAGCGTACTTTGGTAAATAGTTTAGTTTAGTGTAGTGCAGTGCAGTGCAGTGTAGTGTAGTGTAGTGTAGTGTAGTGTAGTGTAGTGTAGTGTAGTGTAGTGTAGTGCAGTTTAGTTTAGTTTAGTTTAGTTTTAGTTTTAGTTTTAGTTTTAGTTTTAGTTTTAGTTTTAGTTTTAGTTTAGTTTAGTTTAGTTTAGTTTAGTTTAGTTTAGTTTAGTTTAGTTTAGTTTAGTTTAGTTTAGTTTAGTTTAGTTTAGTTTAGTTTAGTTTAGTTTAGTTTAGTTTAAAGTTTTAGTTTTAGTTTTAGTCGACAGACCATCTACACTACATAACAGAGAACTTCAAAGTGCTGAGATCAACTTTCAGCACGTCCGCCGCACACAAGCGAAAAGCTAAATATGACTTCAACTGAGATGTACGAACAGGTTGAACCAGCAGAGATCTTGACTTGAACCTTCTTAATCGCCTCTTCCGAGGTAGGAAGCCAACAACAGAAATGATAAACAGCTATCAAGATGGACATTTATGATCACTTACACCAGAAGCACACGGTACTTGATGATGTTTGTTTAAAAAGTGTGTCGAAAAGAAACATCGTTATAAATGTTTAACTAGTAAATAAAATAACAGGAAATAAAACTGACATTTGTAACGTTGAAACTTGAAGAGGAATTTTTTTTTTTTAATCAGAAGATTACGCACTCTCCCAAACAAGATGGGAGGAAAAGAAATATTAAAGTTCATTTCCAGTCTGATAAATAAAATATTGTAAGTTTAAAAAAAAGTGAAGAGGCCCTGTCAAGCCAAGTGGCGTAAAGGGAATATGGTGTTAGTGACCATACTTTTTATAGACCTTCGGCACATGATATTTGGGGTAATGTGGTCGGTATTACGCCCGTACCGCTTTACTTTCCCAGAAAAACTCCGGTATCCATTTAAGGCTGGGTGAAATCGGAAGCCGTCGATCTGGATCGAAACCCGACCTCTTGTCCATTGTAGTCCAGTTCACTAACCACTGAGCTATCGCGGCTCCCAAATATGTTAAGTATATTCATATATTTAATAGCAAAGTGAAATTCTAACAAGAAAAAAATAGAGGCAGACAAACGCTAAAGAGGGCTGACAATATTAAGAGTTAGATCGGTTAAGAAATTTCAGAATATGCTCTCAAAGGTTTTTTATGAAATGAATATACGATAAAGTAACAATCTTGAATGAAAAGTTGGTACCTTCTCCCCTTTCTTGTATGCCTTTCAGAGGCTCTCAGCGCTGATATAAATGCTGATATTAATCAGTTTTGGTAAATTAAATTATCGAGCTAACGAAACACTGCATGCTCTTCGATTTTTTCCGGAAAGGATGGAACTTATTATTTATCAGCTCCCAAATACTAGGGGACTTGGCTTATTAAAGATTGTAATTCACTTCAAGACAATTGAGTTGTTCTTTCCCCACGAGTCAAGTACAGGTTGTCTATTTTGCCTCTGTACAAGGTATTAGAAGCAAGTCAGAAAAGATGAATAATATCATGCTTCGTGTGTTGTGCTTGAATGTCGTGTTAATGTCCGTATACAATTATGTTGTTATAAATATAGAGTTAATGTTCATATAAAATTATGGTGTTTAATGCCCATACAAAAGTATGATGTAAATGTACACACAAAAGTATGGTGTTAATTTTCATAATTTTTTGTTAACCGTTAGTACATTTTTACGTAGTGTGTCAGCAATACGCCATTACAGTTTTGTCTGCCAAAAACAAAAATCCCCTGTAACCTTTAAGGCTGGACGTACCAAGGGGCCAATCGGTTGAGGACTTCTTGTGCTGATTTTATCTAATCACTAACCGAGCTTTATCGACTTTCTGCCTGATAAGTGATATTAGCATAATTGTTTAATGTATCCATATAGAGTAGTTAGTTTGGACGGATGTAGTAGTTGTAGCAGTTGTGTTGTGTTTCTATAGAAAGCAATACAAAATCAATCATCATCATCATGACGTAGCTTAGTTACTAACATAGGTGATCATGTCTCTTCACAATTTTCTATCTCAATACTTGCTTATCGTCGATAACTCAAAACCACTTTCTTAAAATGTTTACTCTCTTTTCTGTCCATATCTTCATTAAATGTATTTAAAATTATCATAATATATCCATGTTGTTCTTTTGTCATTGTATTATCAACAAAAATTATTGTTGTTTTCTCTTGATGTTATACGTTATCACATTTTACTTTAGCTTCTTAATCTTTCCGTGCTTTTCAAACTGGATAAGAGACTCGATGCATGCTTTATTTGTCTCTCTTTTCAGTATACTTCTAAGTGCCTCTCGAGTGTCGTGTTCCTGTTGTTTCTCAATGTAGTTGATTTTCGAATAATACAGATGAACTCGTTTTCTTATACAATCCAATATACAAACCAATAAAAGTCTTCAAAATGAGATTTGTTCATCTCGTGTATTCGACTCTTGACAAAATCACATTAAAATATGCAGAGAAGCATAGAAAAACAATACGCACCAGATGAAGAATGGTCTCGTGCTCCGTTAAAGAGAAACATTTGAAGCATTTATGTGGCATACCACAAGATCTTGCGTCCTTGCCAAAGAACAATATAACGGGGAAATGCGGAGAATGCGAAATCCATCATTTTTGAAAAAAAAGAGACCTTTTACAGTGAGAAAATAAATCAGTCCTCTGTCGTTTTGTATGGCGAGGAAAACTTAAAAATGCATCGAACTCTCGTAGTTCAAATAATTAGAGAGTTCCAATGCTAAATTGAGAGAATTTCCATCCAGAGTTCGAATGATGCTTCTACGTTCAAACTGGGCATTTTGCATTGAAACAAATTTTGGTTGTAAAGGCCTTCTGATGTGAGTACATCACATCTCTTACGCTTCTAAGTTTTCAGTCTTGCTTTCGCTTTATTTATCGTGTATTCAGAGGAAGTAAAGGGAGCCAAAATGGACATTACCAGTATTGGAATTAATGAACTGTACTATTTTTTTAAATTAGAAGGCAGGTGACATTGTAGGAAAGTGACACCATAACAGGGGGTCAGTGGTGAGGAGTGTAGAACACTCCAAGGTACGAAGACAGCTTCACAAGGGAGGAACACAACACAATACTGACGTTTCGGCCTGAGGCCTTTTTCAGAGTACAAGGACAATGAAAACAAACGGTGAAACACAATTATCTATAAATACATGATCAGAAGGAGATGATAGAAAAGAAAAAAGTAGGATGATGAAAAAATGAAAAAAGAAGAGAGCTAAGATAAGAATATAGAAAGAATAGGAGAATATATGTATATATAAAATATAAAATATAGAATCACTTAGCTTAAACGACTGGTTAATCCGCCGGGAACCCAACGAAAGAATGACTCCCGAAGGACCTCCCGAGGCGGGAGAATGGAAATATGCAAATGTGAAAATACGCAAAAATGAAGCAGCAATGTCTTTCAGAAGCCTTGAAAAGTTGTGGAAATCAAAACTCATCAGCACAAACACAAAAATTAGAATATTCAAATCAAATGTACTATCAATCCTTACGTATGCGTGTGAAAGCTGGAAAACAACAAGCGACATAGAAACAAAGTTGAACGCATTCGAAAATAAATGTCTAAGGAAAATAATTGGTATAGCGTGGAACGAATTCAAAACAAATGAGGAAATTAGAGAAATCGCCAATCAACAACTAATATCTTCAGTAATAAAGAAAAGACAATGGTCATATGTTGGACATGTGATGAGAAGAGATAATAACCGAATAGCAAAGCAAGCACTCATGTGGGAAACAACAGGTAAGAGAAAAAGAGGAAGACCCAGAGACACACTGAGAAGAACATTGATGAGAAAGGCAAGAGCAGCAGGAATCGGCTCCCTCAATGAGATAGAGCTGCTTGCACAGAACAGAGACAAATGGCGAGATTTGATAAAATATCTTTAAAAGAATTGAAAACTGCTAGAACAAAAATTCAGATGAAGGAGTATCTTGGTCTACGCCATATAGGCCGGCTACGGCTCGAAAGGCCAATAGATAGATAGATAAATAACCAAAAATCAGATTACATTTGAAAGTCTTCAAATGGGAGGGAGTGTGTGTGTGTCTGTGTGTGTGTTGGAGAGAGAGAGCGAGAGAGAGAGAGAAGTACATAAATTACGTGTGTTTATGGAAAGGGAATCTGTTTCATGTTAGAAAACAGGGTAACCAATATATCAAGCTAATATCATTTCATTGATCTCAGTCCAGACAAATAAGTATATCAATTTAATCGAATCATCTTAGACAAGGCAAACGACACAATAAATCAAGTTAACACAATCAACTCAAGCAAGGTAAGTTACCAAATACATCAAATTAACACAATTAACTCAATCAAGACAATCTACCAAATACATCAAGTTATCACAGTCAACTCAATCAAGACTATCAACCAAATACATCAAGTTATCACAGTCAACTCAATCAAGATAATTAACCAAATATATCAAGTTAGCACAGTCAACTCAATCAAGACAATCAACCAAATACATCAAATTAGCACAGTCAACTCAACCAAGACAATCAACCAAATACATCAAGTTATCACAGTCAACTCAATCAAGACAATCAACCAAATACATCATGTTAGCACATAGTCAACTCAATCAAGACAATCAACCAAATACATCAAGTTATCACAGTCAACTCAATCAAGACAATTAACCAAATACATCAAGTTATCACAGTCAACTCAATCAAGACAATCAACCAAATACATCAAGTAATCACAGTCAACTCAATCAAGACAATCAACCAAATACATCATGTTAGCACAATCAACTCAATCAAGACAATCAACCAAATACATCATGTTATCACAGTCAACTCAATCAAGACAATTAACCAAATACATCAAGTTATCACAGTCAACTCAATCAAGACTATCAACCAAATACATCAAGTTATCACAGTCAACTCAATTAAGACAATCAACCAAATACATCAAATTATCACATTCAACTCAATCAAGACAATCAACCAAATGCATCAAGTTATCACAGTCAACTCAATCAAGATAATTAACCAAATATATCAAGTTAGCACAGTCAACTCAATCAAGACAATCAACCAAATACATCAAATTAGCACAGTCAACTCAACCAAGACAATCAACCAAATACATCAAGTTATCACAGTCAACTCAATCAAGACAATCAACCAAATACATCATGTTAGCACAGTCAACTCAATCAAGACAATCAACCAAATACATCATGTTATCACAGTCAACTCAACCAAGACAATCAACCAAATACATCAAATTAGCACAGTCAACTCAACCAAGGTAAGTTACCTAGTACATGAGTGACATCATCATATCAACCCCGTCAGCTAGAACAAACCACTCTACAAAACCAACCCAGACACCCAAAGCGGCACTTTCCATTGTCTAACCTACAGACAAATAACCAGCCAGACAAACAATCCCAGAGACCACGGTCTACTCGACAGACCTCACCCTCAACACTTATTTTACAATCTATCAATAGCCTTTCCTACATTATAACTAGTTCTGTTACATCAAATCTTTATGTCTTCCAAACGATTAATCCACGCACTGATAATTGTCTTTGTTGTTTACAATATTCATCAAAGCATCCTTGGAACTAATGTTAGAATATCAAAAGGTCTTCTTAGGGCTAGATTTAAGAAAGGCCCATCAATGTCTGGCTCGATAATAACACGGTTGTTCGTGAGTTAAAACTATTGAAAAGGGCGCTGCGATTTGTAGTATCGTAGGTCTGAATGAGTTCATTTTTCTATATCTCTCACTCACTGGTATGTCTGTCCTTCTATCTTTTCAACGATTTTTCTGGTTTCAACTTATCGTCTCACTCTCTCTCTCTCTCTCTCTCTCTCTCTCTCTCTCTCTCTCTCTCTCTCTCTCTCTCTTCTCACATTCCCCGTCTCTATTAAAACATTTCTTTGTTGTCCGTTTTTGCCCGATC
Source organism: Megaustenia siamemsis (assembly GCA_032433765.1). Lineage (NCBI taxonomy): Eukaryota > Metazoa > Mollusca > Gastropoda > Stylommatophora > Ariophantidae > Megaustenia > Megaustenia siamemsis. Next base: position 59,161,265 of record JAVIAB010000073.1, read on the forward strand.
TGTATCGTTGTCCTGTTATATTTTGCTCAATCTCTGATTTCATTCATTTTGTCTCTTTGTGGTTTACTTTTTTTTTATTTTCTCTTAATTTTTTTACTAACTCATTCTCTCAGCCTCTTGCTCTTTGTCTCGATCTTCTGCTCTTTATCTACATTTACCTCTCTCTCTCTCTCTCTCTCTCTCTCTCTATTACCCTATACCTAGCTCTTACTGTAACCTCCCCCTTCATAATCACGCATTATGTCTTATCTTTTCTTATTTTCTCTTGATCACTCTTTTCATTCCTTCTCTCACTCACTCGTGTTCTAATGCCATATTTCATTGTTTGTTTTCTATCTGTTTATGTGCGGAGTGCAATGACGAGAATCCACAAATAACTCAATAACCTCCCTGTCATTCCCTCAATATTTCTGTTCACCTACCTTCCTATGTATCAGCCGACCTTTCCCAACGAACACTCAGAGATTATAAACTTTACCTGTTCAACTACTCTTTATATTTAGTGTCACACTTTTGCACAGGACCCGCAATGTATCTCGCCATATATCGTTGGTCTGAGCGAGAATCTCAATCTCGACAAAGGAGCTATGTTGCCTCTCGCCTCAGTGTACTTTTTAGTGTTTTCCGAGGTCTGCCTTTTTTCACTTTATTATTATTATTTTTTTTAATGGCAATTGCAATCTAATATAACCTGAAGGACTTGGTCTGAGGTTGAACGGATCGTGCCACCTCAAAAGGTGTGCAGGACCTTCAAGTCAACAACCTTGTTTTATTCCGCTATCTGTTTTGTTCTCTCGATACAAATTTTCAAAGTTAAAATTGATTGATAACATAAATCCATGCTTATCAACACATTCTGGACATTTCAGTACATGCATGTGCATGCGCTGTTATCGACTGTCGCGTCTGTGTTTGTTTAAACTTTCCAATTGGTGTGAAGGATTTTCAAATAAGCTGAATTTTAGTTTTTGAATTTTCTTCAATTTGTTGGCAAACCATGGCTCCTAGATGATGTCAGCATTTTTATAACAGAGGATACAAGTTATGAGTATCATGTCCAGGTGTGAGATGTCAGCATTTTTATAACAGAGGATACAAGTTATGAGTATCATGTCCAGGTGTGAGATGTCAGCATTTTTATAACAGAGGATACAAGTTATGAGTATCATGTCCAGGTGTGAGATGTCAACATTTTTATAACAGAGGATACAAGTTATGAGTATCATGTCCAGGTGTGAGGTGCCAGACGGGAGCGCTACGGAAGAATTCAAAGAATACTTTTCAACCAACACCACAACGGTGTCGTTAGTCGCTACACGTTTAGGGACATACCTAGGAGGAGATTGAGTTATTGAGTTGTTTGCGGGTTATCATCATCGCACTCTGAACATGTCCATAGGTGCTCAGATCCTCTCCTCAGCAAATCCCGCAGTGTCCAGTGACTGGCGACTCCAGTTCTGTGTTGGTTGATTAGTCTTCTTACACGCCCACTAAGTTTCTCGTTTCTGGCTGTGCCCATCTTAACTTCACTCTCTTTCATCCTAATGGAGTGACGTGGACTCACAGTTGTGGAAGTCGTGTGCCCTCCCCACATCTCGGAGGGCATTGATGATGTCAGCCCGATCCATTGGTTGACCATCCTCAACAATAGCGCAGCTAGCCAACATGTCCGCTCTTTCATTTCCCCGTACTCCCGCATGTCCTGTGACATAGACAAAGGCGACCTTACGTATTTTTGACTTCTGCAATGACTCTACCCACTGCATACGTACAGAGCCCGCCTCCACTTTTCTTGTAATGCTCATCGAATCACTCACTATACAGGCGTGGGTGAAGTCTCGTGACTCAAATCTCGGAGGAGTTCTGAGCACTTATGGACTTGTTCGATGTGAAATGAGGATGACCTGGTGGCTAAACAAAACTAATAGAAGCTACGTATGTTTAATATGTTAAATAACATGTTTTATCTTATTGTATTGATGGGACAAAAGTATCACCACTATAAATGTGTATGAAGTGAGACATTAGTAAATGCACTGACTGGATAGTGTCGAGAACCATTTAATGTTTGAGGGTTTAGATTTTGCTTTAGAAGAAGTTTCAATTCACTTTTCATATAACCACCACAGAAATGAAGAAAGTCAGACGCATAACAGGATACAGCATGAAAGATAAGATTAGAAATGAAGAGTTACGAAATAACAGAAGAGGGAGCCAACAGAAGAGCAAAGAACCGCGACCCATATCTCAACATGACGCTCAAAGTCAAATGGAGAAGGAAAGAAATAAAACAAAAGATTATGTCTACGTTTTGAAGAAAGTTAAAAGATATTCTTTCCTAGTTAGGTTTCTGCTGAAAGTAGACCTACCCATTATCTTATATTTGCAATACTGACAAGTAATTATAATATTCAGCGATAACGTTTTTTCCCTCACAAATTTGCGCATAAAAAGAGAGTACGTCTTATATGCATGTAAATGTAGTATATTTTTTTACCTGTAAATATAGTATTTTTTTTACATGTAAATATAGTATTATTTTTACCTGTATATATAATATATTATTTACCTGTAAATAAAGTATTTTTTAACAGGAAACTAATAATTTAGTCTAAAATGTAATTCATCTGCTTTGAAACATTAAATAATGAAATTCCATCAATCCTAAGATGTAAACATCAAGATTTCGGTAAACGCTTCTTATCAAAATGCCACTAATTTCGATTCCTCAAAATGTGTAAAAATAATCTAATTTAATGATTACTTTTGTTTGAGACCAACAAAAAAATAGAAGTGATCATCCTTCGACTCAATCATTGTCTTAATGTGTGTTTATTTTGCCTCGATCTGATTGAATTTAGGGTACGTAAATAGTAGATATTACTAAGAATCATCATGCAAAGAGTGCCAAACAAAATCAGTCCAGAAATTAGTGATGAACAGTGTGGTTTTATTAGAGGTAAAAGAACAAGCAATGTTATATACATCATAAAATCTTTAGTAGAAAGAGCCATAGAGTTGAAAACAGATCTATACCTAAGTTTCATAGATTATACCAAAACATTTGACAACGTAAAGCACCAAGATATAATCAAAATTTTAGAAAGCATAAACGTAGACAGCAAAGATCTAAGAATAATAAATAACATGTACTGGCAACAAACAGCGGGCATAAGAACTGGAAATCAATTGGGAATGTTTCAACAAATAAAACAGGGTGTTAGACAAGGTTGTGTGCTGCCACCAGATTTGTTTAATATTTATATGAGATTATTTTAAGATCCATAAGGGGCATGCCTGGAATAACAATTGGAGGTCACAATATAAATAATCTAAGGTATGCTGATGATACAGTCTTAATCGCTAAGAGTGAAAATGAGTTACAAGAAATGTTAGATATTATAGTGAAAGAAAGGAAAAATAAAGGACTCAGTCTTAATAGCAAAAAGACAGAAGCAATGGTAACAACAAGGAAAAAGACATCACCTCAGTGCAATATAAAGACAAGTGGAACAATATTAAAACAGGTAAATGAATTTAAATATTTGTGAACTTTGTTAACCTCAGACGGAAGATGTACAACAGAGCTGAGATGCAGAATGACTCAGGCAAAAGAGCTTTCCAAAAAAATGAGGAAGATACTATGCAATCCATTGTTGACAATAGAAACAAGAAAAAGAGTTCTTAAATGTTATGTAGGGCCAGTCTTATCATAAAGTAAAGGTAAGGTAAAGTACGAGACTTGAACCGACGTCTTAGCACGCGAGTTTACACCCATATGTACTCGGCCGCCTATCCAGAAATGTTCGGAGATTAACTGTATAGTGTCGCCTCAAGCATAGAAACTCAGATGCGAGGCGACATTCCTCACCTTCCCAAGGTAATACCCTGGTACCCATTTCTGCTAACGGCTGGGTCGACCGTGGGGGTATTTTTTTTTTTCAACCATGAGTATAATTCACACTGCTCCCAGCGGGAATCGAACACGGGTTGTCCAAACGTCGGTAGTCCAGTCGGGTGATTTTTCCAACTAGGCTACCGAGGCCCCCACCAGTCTTATCATATGGGTGTGAATCATGGACAATAGGTCAACAGACAAGAAAATTACTGGAGTCTGTAGAAATGTGGTTTTACAGAAGAATGTTGAGAATACCATGGACAGCTAAGAAGAGTAATGAAAACGTTCTGAAAGAGGCCAAAGCAAAAAGAGAGCTAATTTCCAATGTTAGGAAGAAACAATCATCATTTTTTCGCCATGTAATGAGAACTGAACAGCTGGAATATATTGTAACAACTGGGAAAATTGAGGGACGAAGAGATAGAGGGAAGCAAAGAGAAAAGATACCAAACAGCTTAAGAGATGGCTTGGCAGAAGGTCAACATCAGAAATGATAAATAACTGTCGTGATCGAAAGTTGTGGAGAGACAGGATCACCTACGCCAGCAGACCCGGTACTTGATGATGATGAAATAGGTCTCTGCTCATTACTGTTCGATCATCCGGAAGCGACTGCGTCTCTCATATTTCATCATGAAGTGCATGTCAACTATTATAGATGTCTTGATCTCTTTGTCACTCTCTCTAGCTCGCTAACCATCGTATTCTCATTATGGCACTGTAGCACTAGCTTACTTCTAGATGACATGGACATACGACTAATATGTAATCTATACTGGGAGCAAACAGCAATAATAAAATATAACAAAGAGAACTCTACACCCATTGATATAAAAAGAGGAGTAATACAAGGATGCATCCTATCACCAAACTTGTTCAATCTATATACTGAGAAAATCTTTAAAAACATGATAGAGATGCCAGGCCTACAAATTAATGGAAAGATAATCAATAACCTAAGATAAGCTGACGATACTGTACTACTAGCATAAAATCCTAAAGATCTACAACAATTATTAATGAAATAAACATGACAAGCAAAAAATATGGACTAGATATGAATATCAAAAAGACTAAAACTATGATCATAAACAAAGAAAATACTCAAAACCTACAAATAAATATCACAGTTGAAGGAACAGACCTGGAGACAGTTCAGAACTACAACTACCTTAGACATACTATAACCAGTGATGTAAAATGTACAATTAAAATAACCAAAGAATAGGAATGGCAAAAAGTAATTTTAATGTCATGAAGAACATACTAACATCAAAACAAATAACACCAGAGCTAAAACTAAGAATAGCAAAATGTTACATCTTCTCAATATTCCTATATGGTGCTGAAACATGGACATTAGACAAGAAAACAGAACAGAGAATTGAAGCCTTTGAAATGTGAATATATAGAAGAGTAGATAGAATTGGATGGAAGGAAAAGAAACAAACGATGAAGTCTTAAAACAACTAAAAATGAAAAGAGAACTACTAAGCACAATTCAAACAAGACAAGTGCGATTTTTTGGGCCATGTTAAAAGACACAGCAGCCTACTAAAAGTAATCCTGGATGGGAAAATGCAAGGTAAAAGAGGCAGACCAAGACTAACATGGATGAGTAACATCAAAAGATGGACAAATCAGCCTATGACAACCTGCACCATCAAAGCAAGAGACGGAGCAGAATGGCGCTCCATGGTAGCCAACCTTCGTTGCGGAGACGGCACTCGATGATGATGATGATGAGCAATACCTTCATGTAGCCTTGAAAGATTTGTTTCCCGTTCTACCTGACTGCTCAAGATTCACTTACATAATAGAACCGACTTTAAATAACATTCGAAGCAATATTTTTCTGACCTCCTTCTCTCTATGTATCTCTCTCTCTCTCTCTCTCTCTCTCTCTCTCTAAATATATAAATATATAAATATATATATATATATATAACACTCTATGTATCTATCTCTATGTATACATATATATATATATCTTTATACATTGCTTGCAATCATTGTGCATATGTGTATCAATATGTTAGTGTTACGCAAGCTCATATATTCATATAAAAACGAATATATATAAATGTTCATAGTGCAAGTCGTAGCATTTGCCAGCAGGTCTTTTCTCCTGTGTCGAAACGAATGATATCAGTGAATAAATTAGCGGACAGCGCAATGAACATTAATACAAACAGATCTGGGAGCTACAGTATAAATGACAAGAGAAATCAAATATACAACATGCACTGTTTAATTCATGTTGTTATGTTTCCCCGTGTACGAGAGTAGACACCACAATGGAATCGTTTCACGCTTCAGGTCGAGCTATTGTTATGAACACAAGTACTCATAAGAATACCCAGAAAGGCTTAGCTGTGATCATTAACCCAGAAAAGAATCGATGAATCATTCAATGTGAGATTTGTCCTTTGTGGTGTCTTTATAACCAGGTATATATTTGGTATAATTTATTTTAGTTGTCCATTATTGTGTCTTTGTAACATATTGCTATTGTTACGCCTATGTTTGCTATAATTTGTTTTATTTGTCATTTGTGGTAGCTCTGTAATAATACCTATGTTTGCTATAATGTGTTTTATTTGTCCATTGTTTTGTCTCTGTAACGATGCATATGTTTGCCATAATTTGTCTTTTGTGGTGTCTGTAACATTGCCTATGTTTGCTATAATTTGTTTTATTTGTCTATTGTATTGTCTCTGTAACAATGTCTATGTTTGGTATAATTTGTTTAATTTGTTCATTGTTTTGTCTCTGTAACAATGCATATGGTTACTATAATGTTTTATTTGTCCATTGTTTTGTCTCTGTAACGATACATATGTTTGCCATAATTTGTTTTATTTCCCTGAGCTGCATTACCAGTGTCTCATTACGTTCTCTAATTTATGGACTCGCAGGTCTCTCGTATGTTCAGTCAACCCTGACATCATATTCAATTACATCTCTGATTTTATATTATTTATCGTTTTCATGTATTTTGCGACTTATCAATCGTATCAAATGTACAAATCTGTGATCTATCAAACTGTACAATTTGATTTTAATGGGCAATAACTATCTACACACCACTAGTACATATATCAGCAACATTTGTTATTAAATAATTGAATTCTTGCACTTCAAATTTTCAGATTTATCAATTTGTAAATCCTTCTTCTCACAAACATTTATCAACTATAAGATCATCAACATGAACATTGATCAACTATAAGATCATCAACACGAACATTGATCAACAATAAGATTATCAACATGAACATTGATCAACAATAAGATCATCAACATGAACATTGATCAACAATAAGATCATCAACATGAACATTGATCAACAATAAGATCATCAACATGAACATTGATCAACAATAAGATCATCAACATGAACATTGATCAACAATAAGATCATCAACATGAACATTGATCAACAATAAGATTGTCAACATGAACATTGATCAACAATAAGATCATCAACATGAACATTGATCAACAATAAGATCATCAACATGAACATTGATCAACTATAAGATTATCAACATGAGCATTGATCAACTATAAATTCATCAACATGAACATTATTCTACAACACGATCAGTAACAAGATCATCAACATGAACATTATTCTACAACACGATCAGTAACAAGATCATTAACCTACTATAAGATCACAACTACAAACATTAATATACTGTAAGATCACAACTACAAACATTAATTTACTGTAAGATCACAACTACAAACATTAATATACTGTAAGATCACAACTACAAACATTAATATACTGTAAGATCACAACTACAAACATTAATATACTGTAAGATCACAACTACAAACATTAATATACTGTAAGATCACAACTACAAACATTAATATACTGTAAGGTCACAACTACAAACATTAATATACTGTAAGATCACAACTACAAACATTAATTTTCTATAAGACAACAACTACAAACATTAATATACTATAAGATCAAAACTACAAACATTAATTTACTATAAGATCAAAACTACAAACATTAATTTACTATAAGATCAAAACTACAAACATTAATTTACTATAAGATCAAAACTACAAACATTAATATACTGTAAGATCACAACTACAAACATTAATTTACTATAAGAACACAACTACAAACATTAATATACTATAAGAACACAACTACAAACATTAATATACTATAAGATCACAATTACAAACATTAATTTATTATAAGATCACAATTACAAACATTAATTTACGATAATATCACAACTACAAACAGTAATCTACTACAAAATCAGAACTACAAACATTAATTTACTATAAGATCCAAATTACAAACATTAATGTACTATAAGATCACAACTACAAACAGTAATATACTATAATATCACAACTACAAACATTAATGTACTTTAAGATCACTACTACAAACATTATTATACTATAAGTTATGTTTCCTAATGCTTCTAATATTCCATCAATCCATTTTTTCCGTGGTCGACCCATGGGTCTGATATTCTCGCAACGTTTATTGAAAGCTCGTTGTGTTGTGTTTTGGTTACTCTGCCTTGTCACATGGTCAAACCATTTTATCTGTTGTTTCTTTATATATTCTATTGCGGGGGCTATTCTTAGCTTTTTTCTCAGTTCTTCATTTCTGATCTTATCTCTCAGGCTGTTTCCTGTCATTCGTCTGACAAATTTAATCTCTCTCTCTCTCTCTCTGCGATCAAGACTCATATCAGAGTAGGATTCCAGACTCTCTCATGAAGTCAGCTGTCTGTTTAAGCTAATCGATTGCCCCATATAGTTTTTCTTCTAGGGAGGTGGGCGTGGACCTCATTGCTCTTCTCAGGTCTGCGTACTGGGAGCAATCCTGTAGAACATGTTTTGTAGTCATATTGTCCAGTGTACAGTGGCATAGGCTGGATGTACCTATTTTGAATTTGGTGAACATGTTATTTCTCATTCTATTGTGGCCAGTGCGTAGGCGAAGTATGATGACTTGATCCCTCCTTGATAGTTGATGGTATCCGTCACTCTCGTTATGCTTTGGGTGTTCTCGTTTCCATTTTTTTGGTACTGACCCTTGAGGATGGATTTGGCTTCATTATAACTGAGCGGATGGTTCTCTTGGGGTAATCTCCCTCCCCCTTTAGCTAATTTGTCTGCGCGTTGGTTCCCGTCTATATTACAGTGTAATGGTATCCACTGAAAGACTACTCTCTGGAAGTTATTGCATAGTTGGTCCAGGGTTGTTCTCAAGTCATCTAGTTCATTGTTCGTGGGGCTTTTTAGAGCTGATAGTATTGACAGTGCATCAGTCAGAATCACCAATTTATTGTGCATGTTATTAGATCCAGTCTGATTGATTACTTGTTAAATTTAATCTTAGTAGAGGTTATTTTTCTTATTGTTCTTGCATGTAGGGTCTAGGACTAGCATTGGTAGCACAACATTGGGATGAAGATTGTATTGCACAATGCCCGCTTTGCCTCTAGAGATATTTTCTTGTTGGACAATAGTGGTGATAGCTATCCAATGATTTGAAGATTTGTTGCATCTTATGACTAGTTCTGCTGTTTGTGAATTGTTCGTCACTAAACTTCCTATGTATCTAAATTCATCCACTTGTTTTAGTTGTCTGCCGTCTATAGTTATGTTGATGCTCTGTTTCTATTTTGCTATATTCATGAATTCTGTTTTTTTTATGTTGATTTTCATGTTGTATTTTGTGCCTGTGCTGTTGAGTTTATTAATGTGTTCTTGTAGGTCTTCTATTGTTTCATGTATTAGTGCCTGATCGTTTGCAAATATAAGCTCGTTGATCCTCTCTGTCTCTGATAGGTTGGCTAATTTGCATATATAGTCCATGTATGTAATAAACAGTAGGGGGGATAGAACGCATCCCTGTCTTACGCCTGATCTAACTTCGAAGTTGTCCGTATAGCCTGCTGCTGTTGTAGCTGTGTAGCTCCGTATGTTGTTAGTATCTCCCACAGTTATTCTGTTTATTCTGTTGAATGCTTTTTCCTGGTCAATGAAAGCTATGTGCAAATTTTGAATGTGTTGAGTCGTGTTTTCTGTAAACTCTTTTAAGGTGAATAGAGCGTCGGTATTATCACTAATATAAACATTCATCTACTATAATATCGCGCGGACATTAAAGACCTACGAGAAGTGCAAAGGGCACAATACTTCGAAAACCATGAGTCCACGTCACTCCTTCGTATGAAAGAGATGGGAGTTAAGAAACAAGAAACTTAGTTGGTGTATAAGAAGACTTATGGACACATTCAGAGTGTAATGATGTGACCCACAAATAATTCAGTAACAATAAGATCACTAACACAAACATTAACCTACAATAACATCACAAACACAAACATTAATTATGCTAACAATTGTCACATAAATACGTGGTATCACAAACACTCTCATAAAATATCAACTTTTTGAACAAGCAGAATGTAGTAGACTCAGGTCATCTCCACCCATACACGTTGTGAAGGTTGTTGGAGCCAGAAGCAGAATGTAGTAGACTCAGGTCATCTCCACCCATACACGTTGTGAAGGTTGTTGGAGCCAGAAGCAGAATGTAGTAGACTCAGGTCATCTCCACCCATACACGTTGTGAAGGTTCTTGGAGCCAGAAGCAGAGTCCTACATCTCGTTAATACTGTTCACATTCATCGTTGATGTGGTAATCGTTCCTGACTTCAAACTTCGATAAGTAAAGAGTGATCCACAGACGCTCCCACAAAAATCTACCAGACTGGATGACACTCGGCCAAAGAGTAGGAACTTCCAGACATCTAGACCAATAAGCAGATTCTATAAGAATGTAAAGATGATATTGGAAACGTGAGTTAATCAAAGACATGATAATAATAATAATAATAATAATAATAATAATACGGTACAAAATCAACAGTCAGCTATTGAGGTGGTGGAGGGGGAGGGGGGAGAGAGATTTGATGTTGTCATTTTAAAAGTGATGAATCGAAAATTGAGAACGCAAGAGCTGTTGTACTGACATAAGAAGGTCAAGCAAATAGGAAATAAGTTGTTACAACAAGCAATATTTCGTTACTTTAAACTGCAGAAAACATTGTGTATGGGGCAAACCAGAGAGCACTGTTAATAACACTCCATGTATCCTCCATTCTGTAAATCAAAAGAAGATGAGAACAAGCAGGGCTTTTTTACATATCAACGCCTGATCGCCAGCGATTAGAAGCTCATTTATTTCTTATATTTTGGATTTGTTGACAAACTTACACAGATACTTGTAATAAACAATATAGCAAATAGTATCAAACCCAACATCATTCCTGTTCAGATTTAAAAGTGATCAGGGTAAGCAAGTGTTGTTCTGACTGTGAACATGATCTTGTTGTAAATACTTTAGTAGGACATTCACATTCATGGACCACTAAACAGATGGAGAAATGGAATATTAAAGAGACTATAGTTCCTTCAGAAATTCGTGCTCACAGAGTTTATTAATTATCTCCGAAACTGTTTGATGAATTTCTGTAATTCTTTTCGTGAAATCTTATTTTTCACCGACCTTCAGTCTGATTTTGTGTCCTACTGTCATGCATTTAGGAAAGACTTTTGCTTATTTGAGGTAAATAAAAATATGCTTTTCTTGCTAGTCCTAAATTTTAGGATTTTACACTATCCATATTTGTTGTAATCAACTCACCAATTAAAAAGGCATATTTCACGTGCATACCACATAATCTTAGCAGTTTCGCACTCTTAACTTGTAAGAACACGCCACTCCGATGTTTTTTTTTTTTTTTTTTTTTTTTTTTTGAAATTTCATTTCCGGTTTCTTGTTAAATTTGTCCAGAGGCGTATAATGATAAAATATTTACTATTAATGAATATTCCTGTATGTGTAATAATTTGTAAGCTGTTGTGAAGTGACTACTTGATTTTTAATACCATGAAGAGTCTAAAGTGTAAATTCATCACTATGTCAAAGGGTTAAGGTTAGGGTTATTGTATATGCACTTTTGCAAGGAATCTAAAAGGAGTCTTTATATTTCTATTCAATGTAGTACGGATATGCCTTTGGCTTTCATTGTTAGAAAATTAACATAATTTACAGTAAAATATAATGTTTAGAGCACGCGGTTTGATATTTTCCTAAAATTATATAACAAAAAACGATTTGTGCAAAATTCAGACTACCTGTGTACTTAAATGTTATAAAATCTGAAGGTCGGTGAAAAAATAAGATTTCATGAAAAAGAATTACAGAAATTTATCAAACAGTTTCCGAGATAATTGATCAACTTTGTGGACACGAATTTGTGAACGAGCTATAGGAAACGCATGATCAGGGGAGGCCAACAGAGAGCCAACAACCTGAAATTGTATCTCATCTTGATGTCATACAACAAATATGAAAAGAGACGATATTTAAACTGTAAAACCAACGAATCTTCTGTATCTACATTTTAAAATTGAACCATGAATATTTTTGAAGATAGAATGTTTATTTTATGTTAAATAACTCTGGGTTATGGTCAATGATGTAAATGGAAGAAGATCCACACGGCCTACATAAATCTGTGCTACATGTTGGCCTTGATTGAATGTTAAAATAGAAAACTTTTTTCATTATTATTTGTTCAGATATTGTAACTTTTGAAAACCTCGGTGGCTGAGTGGTTTGTACGCTCGCTGTCTCATCAGGAAGGGTTTTATTAAATTCCCAAAAGTGATGTGTTTTTTTTTCGGACCTACTAGGCTTCTAAAATGGGTATCAAACATTTTTCTGAAAAGCAAATCCGGCCTAGGGTAATGCTGACCACATCAGCCAAAAATGTGCTATCGTCATTGAGACTCATGGTCACTTAACACCATTATCTCCTCCTGTCAAGCACGGTTGGGGGGGGGGGGAGAGTTAGGATTTACGTTTTTATTATCATCATGACTTCTTTTTTGCAACCGGAACTCTGGTACACTTTTCAGTAAGGTTTCAGTACTTTAACAATCTTAATCCTCACAACTTACCTTATTTTTTATCCTTATTTGTAATTTCTGTTGATAAATGTAATATAAATATACTTCGATAAATATGCCAAAGCACATTAATAACGCACCACTTTACAGATCTAGGAAAAATGTGTCAAATGTAAATATAAGTGTGGGAATAGATTTTCCCCGTGTTTGTTATGAGTTAGTGAGTTAATGGCTGCTGGAATGAATAGTGCACGATTCAACCAACGAGGTTATTTGAACAGACTACATGAAGACAATGAAAACTACATATGCAACACGATTCCCAAAAGCAAAGACCCTGAACATGTATACAGTTGTGACTGTATACACTGTATACAAAAGTCATTGAGACAAAACACCCGAACTGATGTTTGAAATGACAGGACTATCCAAAAACGACGGCTACCGAGCAATTGGAGACTGGGATGAGCTCGCAGGCCATTGCTAGAGGGATGAATAGCCACACATCACAATTGTACGTCTGAATCAACATTACAGAACAACTGGCATTATCCGTGATAGACTTCAGAGTGGTCAACCACGAGTTACTACCACTGCGCAAGATCGTCATATTGTGCTGTCACCTTAAGAAATCGTTCCCTCTTGGCAAATCAAAGAGCAAAAACAATAGTGGGTAGACGTGGGCAAGTCGAACAAGAAGAATAATAATGGGTAGACGTGCACAAGTCAAACAGCAAGAACAATAGTGGGTAGACGTGGGCAAGTCAAACAAGAACAATAGTGGGTAGACGTGGACAAGTCAAACAACAAGAACAATAGTGGGTAGACGTGGTCAAGTCAAACAGCGAGAACATTAGTGGGTAGATACAGGCAAGTCAAACAACGAGAACAATAGTGGGTAGAATTGGTCAAGTGAAACAACAAGAACAATAGTGGGTAGAATTGGTCAAGTGAAACAACAAGAACAATAGTGGGTAGACATGGTCAGGTCAAGCAGCGAGAACATTAGTGGGTTGACGTGGTCAGGTCAATCAGCAAGAACATTAGTGGATAGATACAGGCAAGTGAAACACCGAGAACAATAGTGGGTAGATGTGGTCAGGTCAAACAACAAGAACAATAGTGGCTAGATGTGGTCAGGTCAAACAGCGAGAAAAATAGTGGCTAGATGTGGTCAGGTCAAACAGCGAGAACAATAGTGGCTAGATGTGGTCAGGTCAAACAACGAGAACAATAGTGGCTAGATGTGGTCAGGTCAAACAATGAGAACAATAGTGGCTAGATGTGGTCAGGTCAAACAACAAGAACAATAGTGGCTAGATGTGGTCAGGTCAAACAACGAGAACAATAGTGGCTAGATGTGGTCAGGTCAAACATCGAGAACAATAGTGGGTAGATGTGGTCAGGTTAAACAACAAGAACAATAGTGGCTAGATGTGGTCAGGTCAAACAGCGAGAACATTAGTGGGTTGACGTGGTCAGGTCAAACAACAAGAACTATAGTGGCTAGATGTGGTCAGGTCAAACAACAAGAACAATAGTGGCCAGACACAGGCAAGTCAAACAACAAGAATAATAGTGGGTAGAATTGGACAAGTCAAACAACGAGAACAATAGTGGATAGATGTGGGCAAGTCAAACAAAGAGAACAATAGTGGGTAGAATTGGACAAGTCAAACAACGAGAATAATAGTGGGTAGATGTGTGCAAGTCAAACAACGAGAACAATAGTGGATATATGTGGTCAAGTCAAACAACAAGAACAATAGTGGGTAGAATTGGACAATTAAAAAAACAAGAACAATAGTGGGTAGAATTGGACAAGTCAAACAACAAGAAAAATATTGGGTAGAATTGGGCAAGTCAAACAACAAGAACAATAGTGGATAGAATTGGACAAGTCAAACAACAAGAACAATAGTGGGTAGATGTGGTCAAGTCAAACAACAAGAACAATAGTGGGTAGATGTGGTCAAATCAAACAACAAGAACAACAGTGGGTAGATGTGCTCAAGTAAAACAACAAGAACAATAGTGGCATGATGTGGTCAAGTCAAACAACAAGAACAATAGTGGCTAGATGTGGTCAAGTCAAACAACAAGAACAATAGTCGTTAGATGTGGTCAAGTCAAACAACAAGAACAATAGTCGTTAGATGTGGTCAAGTCAAACAACAAGAACAATAGTCGTTAGATGTGGTCAAGTCAAACAACAAAAACAATAGTCGTTAGATGTGGTCAAGTAAAACAACAAGAACAATAGTCGTTAGATGTAGTCAAGTCAAACAACAAGAACAACAGTGGGTAGATGTGGTCAAGTCAAACAACAAGAACAAAAGTGGGTAAATGTGGTCAAGTCAAACAACAAGAACAACAGTGGGTAGATGTGGTCAAGTCAAACAACAAGAACAACAGTGGGTAGATGTGGTCAAGACAAACAACAAGAACAACAGTGGGTAGATGTGGTCAAGTCAAACAACAAGAACAATAGTTGGTAGACGTGGTCAAGTCAAACAACAAGAACAATAGTGGGTAGATGTGGGCAAGTCAAACAACAAGAACAATAGTGGGTAGAATTGGGCAAGTCAAACAACAAGAACAATAGTGGGTAGAATTGGGCAAGTCAAACAACAAGAACAATAGTGGGTAGAATTGGGCAAGTCAAACAAAAAGAACGATAGTAGGTAGAATAGGGCAAGTCAAACAACAAGAACAATAGTGGGTAGAATTGGGCTAGTCAAACAACAAGAACAATAGTGGGTAGAATTGGACAAGTCAAACAGCGAGAACAATAGTGGGTAGAATTGGACAAGTCAAACAACAAGAACAATAGTGGGTAGAATTTTACAAGTCAAACAACAAGAACAATAGTGGGTAGAATTTGGGAAGTCAAACAACAAGAATAATAGTGGGTGGAATTGGACAAGAACAATAGTGGGTAGAATTTGGCAAGTCAAACAACAAGAACAATAGTGGGTAGAATTTGGGAAGTCAAACAACAAGAACAATTGTGGGTAGAATTGGGCAAGTCAAACAACAAGAACAATAGTGGGTAGATGTGGTCAGGTCAAGCAGCGAGAACATTAGTGGGTTGACGTGGTCAGGTCAATCAGCAAGAACAATAGTGGCTAGATGTGGTCAGGTCAATCAGCAAGAACAATAGGGGCTAGATGTGGTCAGGTCAATCAGCAAGAACATTAGTGGATAGATACAGGCAAGTCAAACACCGAGAACAATAGTGGGTAGATGTGGTCAGGTCAAACAACAAGAACAATAGTGGCTAGATGTGGTCAGGTCAAACAGCGAGAACAATAGTGGCTAGATGTGGTCAGGTCAAACAGCGAGAACAATAGTGGCTAGATGTGGTCAGGTCAAACAACGAGAACAATAGTGGCTAGATGTGGTCAGGTCAAACAATGAGAACAATAGTGGCTAGATGTGGTCAGGTCAAACAACAAGAACAATAGTGGCTAGATGTGGTCAGGTCAAACAACGAGAACAATAGTGGCTAGATGTGGTCAGGTCAAACATCGAGAACAATAGTGGGTAGATGTGGTCAGGTTAAACAACAAGAACAATAGTGGCTAGATGTGGTCAGGTCAAACAGCGAGAACATTAGTGGGTTGACGTGGTCAGGTCAAACAACGAGAAACATATGTGGGTAGATGTGGTCAGGTCAAACAACAAGAACAATAGTGGACAGACACATGCAAGTCAAACAACAAGAATAATAGTGGGTAGAATTGGACAAGTCAAACAACGAGAACAATAGTGGATAGATGTGGGCAAGTCAAACAAAGAGAACAATAGTGGGTAGAATTGGACAAGTCAAACAACGAGAACAATAGTCGTTAGATGTGGTCAAGTCAAACAACAAGAACAATAGTTGTTAGATGTGGTCAAGTCAAACAACAAGAACAATAGTCGTTAGATGTGGTCAAGTCAAACAACAAAAACAATAGTCGTTAGATGTGGTCAAGTCAAACAACAAGAACAATAGTCGTTAGATGTAGTCAAGTCAAACAACAAGAACAACAGTGGGTAAATGTGGTCAAGTCAAACAACAAGAACAACAGTGGGTAGATGTGGTCAAGTCAAACAACAAGAACAACAGTGGGTAAATGTGGTCAAGTCAAACAACAAGAACAACAGTGGGTAGATGTAGTCAAGTCAAACAACAAGAACAACAGTGGGTAGTTGTGGTCAAGTCAAACAACAAGAACAACAGTGGGTAGATGTGGTCAAGTCAAACAACAAGAACAATAGTTGGTAGACGTGGTCAAGTCAAACAACAAGAACAATAGTGGGTAGATGTGGGCAAGTCAAACAACAAGAACAATAGTGAGTAGAATTGGGCAAGTCAAACAACAAGAACAATAGTGGGTAGAATTTTACAAGTCAAACAACAAGAACAATAGTGGGTAGAATTTGGGAAGTCAAACAACAAGAATAATAGTGGGTGGAATTGGACAAGAACAATAGTGGCTAGATGTGGTCAAGTCAAATAACAAGAACAATAGTCGTTAGATGTGGTCAAGTCAAACAACAAGAACAATAGTCGTTAGATGTGGTCAAGTCAAACAACAAGAACAATAGTTGTTAGATGTGGTCAAGTCAAACAACAAGAACAATAGTCGTTAGATGTGGTCAAGTCAAACAACAAAAACAATAGTCGTTAGATGTGGTCAAGTCAAACAACAAGAACAATAGTCGTTAGATGTAGTCAAGTCAAACAACAAGAACAACAGTGGGTAAATGTGGTCAAGTCAAACAACAAGAACAACAGTGGGTAGATGTGGTCAAGTCAAACAACAAGAACAACAGTGGGTAAATGTGGTCAAGTCAAACAACAAGAACAACAGTGGGTAGATGTAGTCAAGTCAAACAACAAGAACAACAGTGGGTAGTTGTGGTCAAGTCAAACAACAAGAACAACAGTGGGTAGATGTGGTCAAGTCAAACAACAAGAACAATAGTTGGTAGACGTGGTCAAGTCAAACAACAAGAACAATAGTGGGTAGATGTGGGCAAGTCAAACAACAAGAACAATAGTGAGTAGAATTGGGCAAGTCAAACAACAAGAACAATAGTGGGTAGAATTTGGCAAGTCAAACAACAAGATCAATACTGGTAGAATTGGGCAAGTCAAACAACAAGAACAATAGTGGGTAGAATTGGGCAAGTCAAACAACAAGAACAATAGTGGGTAGAATTGGGCAAGTCAAACAACAAGAACATTAGTGGGTATAATTGGGCAAGTCAAACAACAAGAACAATAGTGGGTAGAATTGGACAAGTCAAACAGCGAGAACATTAGTGGGTAAACGTGGTCAAGTCAAACAACAAGAACAATAGTGGGTAGAAATCGGCAAGTCAAACAACAAGAACAATAGTGGGTAGAATTGGACAATTCAAACAACAAGAACGATAGTGGGTAGAATTGGGCAAGTCAAACAACAAGAACAATAGTGGGTAGAATTGGGCTAGTCAAACAACAAGAACAATAGTGGGTAGAATTGGGCAAGTCAAACAACAAGAACAATAGTGGGTAGAAATCGGCAAGTCAAACAACAAGAACAATAGTGGGTAGAATTGGACAATTCAAACAACAAGAACAATAGTGGGTAGAATTGGGCAAGTCAAACAACAAGAACGATAGTGGGTAGAATTGGGCAAGTCAAACAACAAGAACAAAAGTGGGTAGAATTGGGCAAGTCAAACAGCGAGAACATTAGTGGGTAAACGTGGTCAAGTAAAACAACAAGAACAATAGTGGGTAGAATTGGGCAAGTCAAACAACAAGAAAAATATTGGGTAGAATTGGGCAAGTCAAACAACAAGAACAATAGTGGATAGAATTGGACAAGTCAAACAACAAGAACAATAGTGGGTAGATGTGGTCAAGTCAAACAACAAGAACAATAGTGGGTAGATGTGGTCAAATCAAACAACAAGAACAACAGTGGGTAGATGTGGTCAAGTAAAACAACAAGAACAATAGTGGCATGATGTGGTCAAGTCAAACAACAAGAACAATAGTGGCTAGATGTGGTCAAGTCAAACAACAAGAACAATAGTCGTTAGATGTGGTCAAGTCAAACAACAAGAACAATAGTCGATAGATGTGGTCAAGTCAAACAACAAGAACAATAGTCGTTAGATGTGGTCAAGTCAAACAACAAAAACAATAGTCGTTAGATGTGGTCAAGTAAAACAACAAGAACAATAGTCGTTAGATGTAGTCAAGTCAAACAACAAGAACAACACTGGGTAGATGTGGACAAGTCAAACAACAAGAACAACAGTGGGTAGATGTGGTCAAGTCAAACAACAAGAACAATAGTTGGTAGACGTGGTCAAGTCAAACAACAAGAACAATAGTGGGTAGATGTGGGCAAGTCAAACAACAAGAACAATAGTGGGTAGAATTGGGCAAGTCAAACAACAAGAACAATAGTGGGTAGAATTGGGCAAGTCAAACAAAAAGAACGATAGTAGGTAGAATTGGGCAAGTCAAACAACAAGAACAATAGTGGGTAGAATTGGGCTAGTCAAACAACAAGAACAATAGTGGGTAGAATTGGACAAGTCAAACAGCGAGAACATTAGTGGGTAGAATTGGACAAGTCAAACAACAAGAACAATAGTGGGTAGAATTTTACAAGTCAAACAACAAGAACAATAGTGGGTAGAATTTGGGAAGTCAAACAACAAGAATAATAGTGGGTGGAATTGGACAAGAACAATAGTGGGTAGAATTTGGCAAGTCAAACAACAAGAACAATAGTGGGTAGAATTTGGGAAGTCAAACAACAAGAACAATAGTGGGTAGAATTGGGCAAGTCAAACAACAAGAACAATAGTGGGTAGATGTGGTGAAGTCAAACAAGAAGAACAATAGTGGGTAGAATTGGTCAGGTCAAGCAGCGAGAACATTAGTGGGTTGACGTGGTCAGGTCAATCAGCAAGAACAATAGTGGCTAGATGTGGTCAGGTCAATCAGCAAGAACAATAGTGGCTAGATGTGGTCAGGTCAATCAGCAAGAACATTAGTGGATAGATACAGGCAAGTCAAACACCGAGAACAATAGTGGGTAGATGTGGTCAGGTCAAACAACAAGAACAATAGTGGCTAGATGTGGTCAGGTCAAACAGCGAGAACAATAGTGGCTAGATGTGGTCAGGTCAAACAGCGAGAACAATAGTGGCTAGATGTGGTCAGGTCAAACAACGAGAACAATAGTGGCTAGATGTGGTCAGGTCAAACAATGAGAACAATAGTGGCTAGATGTGGTCAGGTCAAACAACAAGAACAATAGTGGCTAGATGTGGTCAGGTCAAACAACGAGAACAATAGTGGCTAGATGTGGTCAGGTCAAACATCGAGAACAATAGTGGGTAGATGTGGTCAGGTTAAACAACAAGAACAATAGTGGCTAGATGTGGTCAGGTCAAACAGCGAGAACATTAGTGGGTTGACGTGGTCAGGTCAAACAACGAGAACATAAGTGGGTAGATGTGGTCAGGTCAAACAACAAGAACAATAGTGGCCAGACACATGCAAGTCAAACAACAAGAATAATAGTGGGTAGAATTGGACAAGTTAAACAACGAGAACAATAGTGGATAGATGTGGGCAAGTCAAACAAAGAGAACAATAGTGGGTAGAATTGGACAAGTCAAACAACGAGAACAATAGTGGGTTGATGTGTGCAAGTCAAACAACGAGAACAATTGTGGATATATGTAGTCAAGTCAAACAACAAGAACAATAGTGGATAGAATTGGACAAGTCAAACAACAAGAACAATAGTCGTTAGATGTGGTCAAGTCAAACAACAAGAACAATAGTGGGTAGATGTGGTCAAATCAAACAACAAGAACAACAGTGGGTAGATGTGGTCAAGTCAAACAACAAAAACAATAGTGGCATGATGTGGTTAAGTCAAACAACAAGAACAATAGTGGCTAGATGTGGTCAAGTCAAATAACAAGAACAATAGTCGTTAGATGTGGTCAAGTCAAACAACAAGACCATAGTCGTTAGATGTGGTCAAGTCAAACAACAAGAACAATAGTCGTTAGATGTGGTCAAGTCAAACAATAAGAACAATAGTCGTTAGATGTGGTCAAGTCAAACAACAAGAACAATAGTCGTTAGATGTAGTCAAGTCAAACAACAAGAACAACAGTGGGTAAATGTGGTCAAGTCAAACAACAAGAACAACAGTGGGTAGATGTGGTCAAGTCAAACAACAAGAACAACAGTGGGTAAATGTGGTCAAGTCAAACAACAAGAACAACAGTGGGTAGATGTAGTCAAGTCAAACAACAAGAACAACAGTGGGTAGTTGTGGTCAAGTCAAACAACAAGAACAATAGTTGGTAGACGTGGTCAAGTCAAACAACAAGAACAATAGTGGGTAGATGTGGGCAAGTCAAACAACAAGAACAATAGTGGGTAGAATTGGGCAAGTCAAACAACAAGAACAATAGTGGGTAGAATTTTGCAAGTCAAACAACAAGAACAATACTGGGTAGAATTGGGCAAGTCAAACAACAAGAACAATAGTGGGTAGAATTGGGCAAGTCAAACAACAAGAACAATAGTGGGTAGAATTGGGCAAGTCAAACAACAAGAACATTAGTGGGTATAATTGGGCAAGTCAAACAACAAGAACAATAGTGGGTAGAATTGGACAAGTCAAACAGCGAGAACATTAGTGGGTAAACGTGGTCAAGTCAAACAACAAGAACAATAGTGGGTAGAAATCGGCAAGTCAAACAACAAGAACAATAGTGGGTAGAATTGGACAATTCAAACAACAAGAACGGTAGTGGGTAGAATTGGGCAAGTCAAACAACAAGAACAATAGTGGGTAGAATTGGGCAAGTCAAACAACAAGAACAATAGTGGGTAGAATTGGGCAAGTCAAACAACAAGAACAATAGTGGGTAGAAATCGGCAAGTCAAACAACAAGAACAATAGTGGGTAGAATTGGACAATTCAAACAACAAGAACAATAGTGGGTAGAATTGGGCAAGTCAAACAACAAGAACGATAGTGGGTAGAATTGGGCAAGTCAAACAACAAGAACAATAGTGGGTAGAATTGGGCAAGTCAAACAGCGAGAACATTAGTGGGTAAACGTGGTCAAGTAAAACAACGAGAACAATAGTGGGTAGAATTGGGCAAGTCAAACAACAAGTACAATTGTGGGTAGAATTGGACAAGCCAAACAACAAGAACAATAGTGGGTAGAATTGGACAAGTCAAACAGCGAGAACATTAGTGGGTAAACGTGGTGAAGTCAAACAACAAGAACAATAGTGGATAGAATTGGGCAAGTCAAACAACAAGAACAATTGTGGGTAGAATTGGACAAGCCAAACAACAAGAACAATAGTGGGTAGAATTGGACAAGTCAAACAACAAGAACAATAGTGGGTAGAATTTTACAAGTCAAACAACAAGAACAATAGTGGGTAGAATTTGGGAAGTCAAACAACAAGAATAATAGTGGGTGGAATTGGACAAGAACAATAGTGGGTAGAATTTGGCAAGTCAAACAACAAGAACAATAGTGGGTAGAATTTAGGAAGTCAAACAACAAGAACAATAGTGGGTAGAATTGAGCAAGGTAGATGTGGTGAAGTCAAACAAGAAGAACAATAGTGGGTAGACGTGGACAAGTCTCTTCAAGGACAGTCATGCGATGACTCAGAGATAGAGGCCTTACTGCAAGACGACCCTATGTCGGGCCAAACTAGACTCAGACATCGTCAACACCCCCTGGAATGGACAGAGGTACATGTCAGATGGACTAGTCTACAGTGGAATCCTGCCCTATTCGCAGACGAGATCATATTCAGCATTAATGATGTTTTGAGTAAACACTTATATTTACATTTGACTCTGTTTCTGGACCTGTAAAGTGGATATTTATGTGCTGCACTATATAAAATTCAATGTAATAAAGTACACCAGAGAATAAGAGGGGTCTGGTATATAGCTGTTTTCTTCTCTCTCTCTCTCTATCTCTCTCTCTCTCTCTCTCTCTCTGTCGTGGGGAAGGGAGAGATAATAGCCCTCCAGTAAATTATATTTCAGAAAAAAAAATAAACCTAATTATTATTGCTGCTGTTATTTATATATGGATGGGTAGATCTATGTTATGCACATAGAGATGTCTGTGTTTACAATATGTCTACAACATACAGGACGTATTATTCAGACCGCCATCTTTTGTGTTCACCACGAGCCATGTCATTGTTCCGATTTTCCTGTGAGATAACGAATTTGTTAGAGAGTATTGCCTCCGGCTAAGTTGAACGTTCTTGTTGGATGTCGAGCTTTCTAGAAGGTTATTGACTGGTAGGCCAGACGATCGCTGGGACCGAAAGTGGGAAAATAAGACAAGAAAAGTACACACGAGCAATACAGGATTGATTTAGAAAGACACAATAACAAATTTCAAACAAAGATAGAATTGATTAATTAAATAGGTAACGTGAAACGAGAAATATTGAAGAATACATTGCCACTCAAGCGTATTTATTCACCTGATTCATCATCATCACTGAGTGCCATCTCCGCATCGAAGGTTGGCTACCATGGAGCGCCATTCTCCTCTGTCTCTTGCTCTGATGGGGCAAGTTGTCATAGGCTGACATGTTCATTTTTCGATAATACTTGTCCATTTAGTATTGGTCTGTCTCTCCTCTTTGACCTTGTATTTTCACTTGCAATATTACTTTTAGTAGGCTGCTGTATCAGTTAACATGCCCCAGAGTAAACATTATTTTTAAACTCAGGAGAGGTCAAACTGACCAGAGGTAAGAGTCACAACAACAAAAAAGTCTGAGGCATAGATCAACTCTGGGTCAGATGTGGCTCAGGATTGTGGACTCTAAATGGTAGGTGGTGTTGCAAATTCGCGAATTTTGCGACAAATTCATTGGCTGCAGATATTCCACAAGCAAAGTTGTGGTTGGGTATTTATGCTTTGACACAATAGGTTTTCAAGTAATTAGGACTGCAAGTCAGGACAGAGAAGTAGTTAGTAATTTCCAAAAGTTAGGACTGCAATTCAATACAGAGAAGTAGTTAGGAATTTTTTTCCAAGAGTTATGACTGCAATCAGAGACAGAGAAGTAGGTAGGAATTTCCAAGAGTTAGTCTCGCATTTCAGGACAGAGAAATAGTTAGGAATTTCCAAGAGTTAGGACTGCATTTCAGGACAGAGAAGTAGTTAGGGATTTCCAAGAGTTAGGAATGCAGTTCAGGACAGAGAAATAGTTAGTAATATCCAAGAGTTAGGACTGCAATTCAGGACAGAGAAGTAGTTAGGAATTTCCAAGAGTTAGGACTGCAATTCAGGACAGTGAAGTAGTTAGGAATTTCCAAGAGTTAGGACTGCATTTCAGGACAGATAAGTAGTTAGGAATTTCCAAGAGTTATGCCCGCAATTCAGACAGTTAGTAGTTTGTAGTTTTAAGCTAGTTGAAAAGTTATTAAGGAAAGACTAGAGAGTACTAAGTGGAAGTTAGAATCATAAGTGTGGACTAGTCAAGCTTCGAGTAGAGAACATAGGAAAAGATAGCAGTGACTTAGGAAATTAGTTGAGCAGTAGACAGAACTAGAACAAGTGAATTAGAACATAATGAACATCTAGTTGTGAAAGTGTTTTTGAGAGTGTTTCCATGTTCAGAGAACAAAGTTGTAAGTAAGTTGTGAGAGTGATTAATGTTTACAATATGCACTTATTGACATCACATAATCACCGGTGGTAACCTCTGTATGTCCAGAATTATTAAAGAATAGTAATTCTAAGAGAAGTGCTTCCACTATTATGTATCACGTGCCAAGTTAGAGATCAATAAACTTGATTATGATTTATAATGACTGAAAAAGTCTGTGATGATTAATGTTGTTAACTATAAATGTGCTGTGCTGTGAACAATAATATAAAGATAAAATATTAATCACCAACTTTTACAACTTTCTATAGATCCTTATATCAAAATCTTAGATTTTTTGCTGTTTTTTTGTTCTTTATTGTCTATGTTTCTGCACCATACATGAATGTTGAGTAGATAAAACACTTTCTTATCCCTAGTTTTAGTTCCAGTGTTATTTCCTTTGATATCATTCAAGTTGCTACAATGATTATTTTTGCTATTATTATTTATCCATTAGCCGCAGACCAGCAAAGTAATCACTGCCACACCTTGTCATGTTTTCTAAGTTTCTTCACTTTATGAGATCTGGCCAGCAATCGAAGGGTGCCCAGGTCTGGTCCATACTGTCCGTCTCTATTGACACGGTCTTCCGCTAATATTCCCTTTGTCTGCCATTCTTTCACTTTCTCTCCAGAGTCCAAAGCCTGGCATCTCTTTGGAGTATTTCTAGATTTCTTCTGAGAAAGTTTCCTATTCAACTCCATCTTTTCCCTGTTATCATGACCAGTAAACCGACATAGTTAATCCAAATTATTTAAACAAACTCTCAAACTATTTCAACAATTTTATTACCCAGCGTTATCTGGAACTGTTACATTAGCTTGAGCATTCAGTTATTTTCTTGGTCATGCATTTGTGTCTATTCGTCATTAGTTTACATTGTTATACATTAAGAATTGATATTTAATTTAAGGTCTGAAGTCATGAGTGGAACTGATTAGAATATAGGAACGGCGATAGCAGAATTTGGAAAATGAACCTAGTATGAACACATAAAGTTATTACATTTAAATCTAATAGATCTGCTTACTAATGAGAAGCATTTTTATCCTTAAATCTTTGGGAGACATGGATACTTACAACAGAGCTTCAAATAAAGAGTAACATGCACTAACATGACGCGTTCAGTGCACATGACTCATAATTCAAAGAGTAAGATTTGATCATCTTACAAAGGTAGACAAAAACCGTACTTCTAAATAAACATTGAATGAAGAACTTTCAAAAGGGCAGCGGCCTGTGGGTTGACAAAAACTAAAGTACATGGATATCCGTAAGGCATCTCTGCGTGAAAATATAGCCGCTGGAAGAATCTGGCACAATATCGCAGCACCAATAAATATAAGAATGAGTACAAGAGCATTTAAACATGAAATTACGTCAATATCTCAAGGCAAAAGACGTTAGAGAAAAGAGGTCAGCCCTCGTGATATAAATTTACTTTTTTTATTTTGTCGCTAGACTCAATGACTTTAGACTTTAGAATGGAAAGATGTGATTGCAGAAGGGCATTACCTTATCTGCTCAGGTTCCGTTCCAGCAACCAATGAAGTGCTCATTCTGATTGTTAATACTGTTCTAGTGAACGTATTGCGATCTGAAAGAAAGCGCGCAGGTCATGATGCACACTTCCAGGTCGCTACAACGGCCGTCGAAGGCAGCATAACCGTCATGCGTCTCACGCCAAATTTGTATAGACTTCATGATCAGTGACCGTGCCTCAGGAATCACTGACCCAATAAATGAAGTCAGCCCGCCACTTCAGCAAGACACTCGATCTGACCACAGTTCAGCTGGTGGTTAATTTACAGTCGAAAAAAATCATACCTCTCGTCCCAGGGCAAAGGCTGGGCAAAGTACAGTTCCACTTCAGTCAAATGACAGTCGTCTGCAGCACGTACCATCGCGTGGTTGGTTCATGTTGAATGTGCACCAGGTAAATTGATCGCACTACCGCTGTCTTCACAAACGAAATTCCAGACCAGAAAGAATCAACCAAATGCAGACTGGAACAAAAATACCACGTGTCCCTAACCTTCAGTGCCAGAATCTGACATGAAAGTATCTATATGTTCGGTTAAACAACTTTTCGTACTACCAAATATTTAATCAGCCTGTTTAATATCATCTGTACGTAAAATGTTATATGTATATATGCATGTTAGTGCGTGTATATGTATATGTTTGTAAGAGTATACTCTCTTATGCTCACAGGTGTCGATGAAAAATTGTGTCTTCCTAACAATGATCTATTTACTTCATATACTCGCTTTCTGGTGGCCGCAAATATTTCATTAATTCATCGTTTTTGAAATTAGCGGTTTTTCCATCATTTCTGGAGAGCAATGTTATGTATGGTGTTTTGTCCGACTGTAGCGTTGTTACATGAGCAAACCATTTGATTGGTTGTTTCTTAATCTGATCTAGAGCTAGTGTTACTTTCACCTTTTTTCTGATGATTTTGATTCTGCTTTTGTTATATTCAGTATTTTCTCCGGCATGTCATCTCCTTCTATTGTTATGAGTCTTCTTGTTTACTGCCGTTAATATCCATGTTTGACATTAATAAGACGGTTTATGAATAAAGATTATGTTTTAAAGTTTTCTTTTCGTGTCAACCATTTGTTTTCAAAGTTTAGTTCCAGCAGTCCTATCATTCGATTTTCTCTACTAAACTTAGTCATTTATTCCTACCGCAGTTTTCTGGTTGGTGTCTCGCTAGTAGTTGAAGACTTCTGTCATATTCTGATTGTTGGTTACATTTGTATATGTTTCCTACTACTTATATATATGATTCCTATGTTTACCTATATTGATCTTTGTGTTGCAGTCTGTGAATGCTAATTTTAAATATACTAATATTTTTGTTTTGTTTGCGTTGGTGCGATGATTTATTGGTCGTCAGAACAAATAAGCGTTTCAAGGACATTGTAATCATCTGGATTTCTATCTATTGACCTTTCGAGCCGTAACCGGCCCATAGGGCGTAGACCAAGATACACCTTCTCCTATATGAATTTTTGTTCTAGCAGTTTTCTTTTAAAGATATTTTATCAAATCTCGCCATCTGTCTCTGTTCTGTGCAAGCAGTTCTATCTCATTGAGGGAGCCGATTCCTGCTGCTCTTGCCTCTCTCATCAATGTTCTTCTCAGTGTCTCCCTGGGTCTTCCTCTTTTTCTTTTACCTGTTGTTTCCCATATGAGGGCTTGCTTTGCTATTCGATTATTATCTCTTCTCATCACATGTCCAACGTATGACCATCGTCTTTTCTTTATTACTGAAGATATTAGTGGTTGATTGGCGATTTCTCTAATTTCCTCGTTTGTTTTGAATTCGTTCCATTCTATACCAAGTATTTTCCTTAGACATTTATTTTCGAATGCGTTCAACTTTGTTTCTATATCTCTTGTTGTTTTCCAGCTTTCACACGCATACGTAAGGGTTGATAGTACATTTGATTTGAATAGCCTAAGTTTTGTGTTTTGTGCTTGACCGCTTATCTTGAAGTGTTCGTAGACTTCGGGACAGTGTTGCTTCAAGCAGCGAAACTCACGATCCAAAGTAAATGGTAATTGTATTGAGTTGTAATCGTTAAGTTCTTGTTGTATACTAGCTCTTTTGGTATAGACGTGTGCACATGTTTAACAGTCTGTCATTTACACCACAGTAATTATATGTACCTCATAGTTGTCTATGATATTAATTATAGTGAGATTATTTTAACATCCATAAGAAGCATGCCTGGAATAACAATTGGAGGTCATAATATAAATAATCTAATGTATGCTGATGATACAGTCTTCATCGCTAAGAGTGAAAATGAGTTACACGAAATGTTAGACAATATAGTGAGAGAAAGCAAAAAAAAGGACCTTCCAAGCCTTAACAGCAAAAAGACAGAAATAATGGTAACAACAAAGAAAAAGACATCACCTCAGTGCAAAATAAAGACAAGTGAACAATATTAAAACAGGTAAATGATTTTAAATATCTTTGACAACTTTGTTAACCTCAGACGGAAGATGTACAAAAGAGGTGAGAGGCAGAATGTCTCAGGCAAAAGCAGCTTTCCAAAAAATGACGAAGATACTATGCAATCCATTTTTGACAATAGAAACAAGAAAAGAGTTCTTAAATGTTATGTAGAGCCAGTCTCTCTCTCTCTCTCTCTGCGTTCAGGACTCAATCAGAGTAAGGATTCCAGACTCTCATATGAAGTCAGCTGTCAGGCTAAGTGTGTTGATCGCCCCCACAGACAGAACATCACAATTAGAGTCTGTCAGATCCACTCTGACTGAACACCCGTTAATACGTTGCACTGTGTTCTGCGCCAGTGGCCCAGTGCATCCGATTTCAGCCAGCATTTTTTCAGGTTTGCTTTCCTTAGCCTTTGATTGTCCCCAATCTTCCTGCAAGGCAGCAGTTGATCTTTTCTGTCGGGGGATTCTGCCCTTAGATGGTCGGCCTTCCCAGGTTTACGAGCACCATCTGCCCGAGTCACTAGAGGTGACTAACACAGACATGCGACTTGTAATATGAGGAAACTGCAACAAGGAACACATTTCATGCATAGCCTTCATTTGTTCCCGCCGCCTATCCCCATATACCGGTAAGTTACGTCCTCTTGAAAATGATGATCATCGTAGCACTTGATGATGTTAGGCCATCGTTGATGACTCCCGTTTGAAGACTTCCGTTTCCAAGATGGCGGATCTAGTCCACGTCCTCTCGATCGCTGCAGAAAATGCACCCAAGGTCTGATTAATTTCGGATTTTCATTGCACTTTTCTGCGTAAAAGTCAAAATGATGATATGCTTGATACATCTGTGTCGCTAAGGCGAGGTCGTAGGTCGACAACAGTCCGTTTTTTGACGAATCAAGTGTTGTGAGTGAGACATTCCTCCGTCTAGACTAGATCTGTGCTTTACGTCACATTAGTGCTGTTCAAGACCGTTATTGGGATTCTTTGACGCAAGTTATTTCCACTTTACACATTAATGTAAACTACTTCGTCAGTCGCAGTTTTGTCTTTTTGGGGAAGTTGCTTCGTGTTTTGTTCGTCGTAGACTGTTTACACTTGAGTAATCAGACATAAGTCTAAAGGTATCGAGATTATGAGTTTGGCGACATTGTGTCCTACGTCATCGTATTGGTTCCCTAAACCGGCCGTGCGCAAATCTTACGGTCTGCTGTTTGATGTGCAACAAGAATAATTTGACGACTGACTGTGTGTCTATATGTTCGGAATTGGAGTCATCAACGATTGAGCCAGTCTTAACATATAGATGTGAATCATGAACAATAGGACAACAGACAAGAAAATCACTGGTGTCTGTGGAAATGTGGTTTTACAGAAGAATGTTGAGAATACCATGGACAGCTAAGAGAATGGCTTTGTAGAAGGTCAACAATAGAAATGATAAATGACTGTCGAGATCAAAAGTTGTGGAGAGACATGATCACCTAAGCCAGCAGGCCCGGTACTTGATGATGATGATAGTTGTCTATCTATATCTAAAATAATATATTGATTACGAATGGAAGCTTCCGAGACGAGAAATTACACGGAAACTGTTATACTAGGATCGAATCTGTACTCGTTGAAACAGCGATTTCTCCTTGAGACTTGCATTTCAGCACACTGACAGCTTAGCTATATAACCTAACAATTTGCTATTGCTGACAGGACTTATATATTTGCTATCCAATGATTAGCGTGTAAGGTTAGGACAATGAATAAAAAATTAATCTATGGAGAAGATTACATTTCTGGTTTTCCTGTTTACAAGTGTAAGTCACACACACAAACACACACACACACAAACAAACACACACACACAAACAAACACACAAAGGTTGAAATACTTGCATTGTTTACACACAGTAAAGAAGGGAATAATACATGTAGAAGAGGCGTGCTAAAACGACACCACTCCCAGTGGCTTTATTACAAACATGTGTAAGATACATCGGCAGGTGTGGCAGAAATAAAAATAAATTGCTATGAAGTATGTACTCAACAGGGTTCTTTAGAAATAAAAGTCTCCACAGGCATTTCGACACATATCCTATTGCTCGTTTAGTCAGCTCATGCCGTCTGAGCAAATTGACTTTGGTTGCTCATTGAACCATTTTGTCACTAAGGCTGTGGCGTCTAAATCGAAGTCAAATCGTTGCCCCTTGAGATAATTTTTTTAAGGGTCCGAACAAATGATAGTCACATGGTGACAGACCAGGGCCGCAGTTTGTGTGTTGCTAATACTTTCTGGTATGGGGAACATCATTGTTATGCAACAGTATCTAACCACATGAAAGCCAGGTCTTTTTTCCTTGATGGCTGTATGCATGATCTCTAGTGTGTCTTTGTAGTGAATGGCCTCGTTCACACCAGGCTCTTTAAAGTCTCCCAATAGAAGACCATCATGTTAAAAAAAAACAATCGGTCAGTATATCCATACGAGGGGAAACTGTGATTTGTATTTTTATTTTTATTTTTTTTTTTTTTTTTGGGGGGGGGGGCTTTGGTGATCCGGGATGTTTTCATTGCATGCTTAATATTTTACTGTACGGCACAAAGTGATTTATCATAACATGATTTATCGCCTGCTACTATGGACAGCAAAATGGTGACAACACGACTCATCGCCTGCCACTATGGACAACAGAAATGTATCACCCCCCCTTTTCATATTACAGCAGGTGGTTCAAACTCTACACCCCTGGATTCTTCCTTACGGGGGTGGTCGGTAGCATTGGTGGGACCCATTGTGAACATACCTTCCAATAATTCAGTTTCTTCCTTATCACCAGTTGAACTGTCCAAAGCGACACAGCGAATTCCTCTGCTAGTGAACGTAAGCTCCTACGACGACACACCCGTAACGCTGCATCAATCCCGACGATACTTCTTCTGTCGCAACACCTTTTCTGGTCATGGAAGATCTTTCGTTAATACGGTTTCGTCTCGAAACATTCGCGTCTAGCCTTTCACTGTAGTCTTTATATACACTTCTGTCACGGTACATTACTTTTATTCGGGGATGAATGTCGATTGGTCGACATCTTTCGGTTGTTAAGAAACTAAATCATCGCTCGCTGATCCACCTTGGACAAATTCTGTATCACACGGCTATTTTCCCAATGGTCTGAAACAAAACCAATATTACTACGCAGAGAATGGGTACACACAGTTGCACATAGGTTTGTATTTATTACGCCAGAAGTGACATCGAAATGTCTCCAACTTATGTCTTCTTGGCGCACCTTGGGTTGGTTTCGCTTGTAAACACCTCGTAATTGCCTGTGGTTTAGACTGAGGACAATAATATAATTATTCATCAGGTTACATATATTGTGCAAACCTGCGCATTTATCACAGTCCGTCTGAAAACAATCCCTATTTTTTTGCCAGATCTTTCACTTCTGTTGTCATGTACAAAGTCTTTTTTTTATGTCTTTTTCTGTCTGTGCTCCTGATGCGTACGTCATGAACCATGCCTTCCATTATTGTTCTTTCCAGCCCATTGTATCTTCTGACGAGACCATAAATATTCGAATTATTTTCTCTGTAGAATGCTGTTTATAAGCGAGTTCCTTTTAGTATTTAAATCTTTTGATATATCTTCTGTGCTCTTTTTTTTTTATTATCCCATTTATCTTAAGGATTTTGATGTAGCATTTAGTTTTGAATGAATCAATTTTCTTCCGGCTGTTTGCGAGATTGTCCGTGATACACACCCATATGTTACTACCCGGAAGATATATGTACTCGGTAATTTTAATTTTAGTGCCTTTCTAGTATTGTCCTATATGTTTTTCATAGCATTTAACTTTTCTGTTAATATTGCTAATATTCTGTTGATCTCTTTCTGACAGTCTCCTTTGTTAGTTACTACAGATCCCAGATATTCATAGTTTATTACAATTTAAAGTTCTTCACTGTCGATGATTTTAGGTTAGCTTTTTGTTTTGTCAATGGGCATTATCTTAGTTTTATGTACATTTAGAGAGGTTTTACTCTTCGCTGTGTTTTTTAACACTCAGTTGTCTCCGTTAATCCTTTTGCACTGTTTTGGAGGAGAACTCATCAGCGTGTGTATTTATTTATTATGAATGAAAAATTATAATACGAGAGACAAACACATTACACCGAGACAATGGTATATTTAGAGCACTAGGAAAAGTCCACACACACAAACCAGAAAACTCAGAACAATGGGCCGCTCGAATTAGGACTGATCCGCACTATTTTTATGTTGCTGATCTGGCAGTGTGCTCGTTTCTTGTGGCAGGCGTCGAAGAATACGGGTTCGGTCCTAGTTAGGGTTGCCTATTGTTCTCAGTGTCTTCTTTTGTTTGTTTTGTGGATTGTCCCCAGTGCTGTAAAAATAATATTGTCTTTTGTGTAATCTGCCTGTCTCTGTTTATTCTGCTGAAAACCTTTTCCTGAAGTTTGGATGCGGGTTTTGATTGTGGTTCTCTATAGGTTATCCTGGAGAAGATATGTTACACCTTTTCTCTGTTGTTTATCTCAGAGAAGATATGTTACACCGTTTCTCTGTTGTTTATCTCAGAGAAGATATGTTACACCGTTTCTCTGTCGGTTATCTCAGAAAAGATATGTTACACCGTTTCTCTGTTGTTTATCTCAGAGAAGATATGTTAACCGTTTCTCTGTTGTTTATCTCAGAGAAGATATGTTACACCGTTTCTCTGTCGGTTATCTCAGAGAAGATATGTTACACCGTTTCTCTGTTGGTTATCTCAGAGAATATATGTTACACCGTTTCTCTGTTGGTTATCTCAGAGAAGATATGTTACACCGTTTCTCTGTTGGTTATCTCAGAAAAGATATGTTACACCGTTTCTCTGTTGGTTATATCAAAGAAGAAATATATATTCCGTATATTTTATTCTCGATCGGATATGCTCCGATTATTGATAATGAGATTTGAACTCAATAGACTGTGGCTACAAGTTTTAAGAAATCCAAACTTAGAGATTATAATCCTTTCCAATCTATAACCAATCAACAGAATGTGAAAACACATTTTTTAATACTTCTGCTATCAGCAGAAACTGTCTTTACGTCATGTTCCCATTACTGGGGTCTGCCCGGGGGAGTTTATGTGATATTTTGTTTATTTCATCATCATTGAATGTCATCTCCTCATTGAAGATTGGCTACCATGGAGCGCCATTCCACTCTGTCTCTTGCTTTGATGGTGCAGATTGTCATAGCATGACCTGTCCATCTTTAGATGTTACTCGTCCATGTTAGTCGTGGTCTGCCTCTGCCACCTTGTATTTTCCCTTTCAATATTACTTTTAGTAAGCTGTTGTGTCTTTTAACATGCCCCACAAATTTCATTTGTCTTTTTGTTCTAATTGTGTTTAGAAGTTCTCTTTTCATTTTTAGTTGTTTTAAAACTTCATCGTTTGTTTTCTTTTCCTTCCATCCAATTCTACTTATTCTTCTATAAATCCACATTTCAAAAGCTTCAATTTTCTGTTCAGCTTTCTTGTCTAATGCCCATGTTTCTGCACTACACAGGAATATTGAGAAGATGTAATATTTTGCTTTTCTTAGCTTTAGCCCTGGTGTTATTTGTTTTGAGGTTAGTATGGTTTTTATGGCATTAAAATTACTTTTTGCCATACCTATTCTTTTGTTTATTTCAGTTTTACATTTTCCATCACTGGTTTAGTATGTCCCAGATAGTTGTAGCTCTGGACTGCCTCCATGTGTTTTCCTTCAAATTTGATATTTAATTGTAGGTCTTGAGAATTTTCTTTCCATTATGATCATAGTTTTAGTCTTTTTGATATTCATTTATAATCTATATTTTTTTGCTTTTCATGTTTATTTCATGAAGTAATTATTGTAGATCTTCAGGATTTGTTTAGGGAGCCGTGATAGCTCAGTGGTTAGTGAACTGGACTAAAAAGAACAGGTAGGGTTCGATCCCAACCGATGGCTTCCAGGTTCACCCAGCCTTTAATAGGTACTGGAGTTTTTTGTGAGAAAGTAAAGCGGCATGGGCCTAATACCGACAATATTACCCCAAAAATCATGTGCCGAAGGTATATAAAATTTATGACCACTAACACCATATTCCCTATTCGCCACTTGGCGTGACGGGGATACTTTACTTTTTGTTTTTAAGGATTTGTTTACTTTAACCTGTGCAATTCATTTCGAGATGAATTATATCTGCGTCCAGAATTCGTTTTTATTCTTCAACATTCTTCATTCAAGTATATAATAGTATCTTTGTCTTTATTTATTAATGATCATTCGGTAGTTTTAAAATTATCCCGCAAAAACAAAATAAACATTCTAACCTCTGACATTTCGGCAGCATCTAATGTCCTAGTGACCTTATTTAAGCCTCCCAGGGTAGTTTTGCTATCATCCTGTCAGATCGAGATTGATTAGAACCATGAGGTAAAAAGATAAACAAGTCTTTGTTTTCGGTATTTAGACAACATCAGCGAGAGATCAACTTAGCATGTTGCCACGGTCATGGAAAATGTGCATTTCATGCTCATTTATTTCACAACACAAAGATTAATATTTGAAATATTTACTTCACAACTAAACATACAACAAATAAATATAATAAAAGGGAAATGAAAGCTGTAGCGATGAGATGTTATGGATTGGTTTTGGGCATATCTTATTTGGATAATATTTGGAAACAAAGGGAATATGGTGTTAGTGACCCGTCACGTCAAGTGGCGTAAAGGGAATATGGTGTTAGTGACCTGTCACGTCAAGTGGCGTAAAGGGAATATGGTGTTAGTGACCCGTCACGTCAAGTGGCGTAAAGGGAATATGGTGTTAGTGACCTGTCACGTCAAGTGGCGTAAAGGGTATATGGTGTTAGTGACCCGTCACGTCAAGTGGCGTAAAGGGAATATGGTGTTAGTGACCCGTCACGTCAAGTGGCGTAAAGGGAATATGGTGTTAGTGACCTGTCACGTCAAGTGGCGTAAAGGGTATATGGTGTTAGTGACCCGTCACGTCAAGTGGCGTAAAGGGAATATGGTGTTAGTGACCTGTCACGCCAAGTGGCGTAAAGGGTATATGGTGTTAGTGACCCGTCACGCCAAGTGGCGTAAAGGGAATATGGTGTTAGTGACCTGTCACGCCAAGTGGCGTAAAGGGTATATGGTGTTAGTGACCCGTCACGTCAAGCGGCGTAAAGGGAATATGGTGTTAGTGACCTGTCACGCCAAGTGGCGTAAAGGGTATATGGTGTTAGTGACCCGTCACGACAAGTGGAGTAAATGGTATATTGTGTTAGTGACCCGTCACGCCAAGTGGCGTATAGGGAATATGGTGTTAGTGACCGGTCACGCCAAGTGGCGTATAGGGAATATGGTGTTAGTGACCATAATATTTTACAGACCTTCGGCACATGATTTTTGGGGTAATGTGGTCGGTATTGCGCCTATGCCGCTTTACTTT
This sequence comes from Megaustenia siamemsis, assembly GCA_032433765.1. Taxonomy (NCBI): domain Eukaryota; kingdom Metazoa; phylum Mollusca; class Gastropoda; order Stylommatophora; family Ariophantidae; genus Megaustenia; species Megaustenia siamemsis. Next base: position 59,197,369 of record JAVIAB010000073.1, read on the forward strand.
CCCAGAACAAAATCCAGTACCCATTTAAGGCTGAATTAATCCGGAAGCCGTCGGTTGGGATCGAACCCTACCTCCTGTCTTTTGTAGTCCAGTTCACTAACCACTGAGATATCGCTGCTCCATTGTTATGAAGAGATGATAGAAGTAAATGATTTACTCGCTGCAGGTCTGTGTACGTCGTTTATACGAGATAGTTAACTTTCTTCGGTTTTTCTCTGAGGGGAAAACGAGCTGTGTGACCATCGTTCTACATGGAGAGTCAGTAACTCATATCTGATCGAGATCTTATTTCAACCACCAGTCGACTTCTGGAAACAGTTTATGTCAAAATAGGTTGAGAAATGAGGTAGGTATCTTTGGGATCCTCTCAGTAGTGGGGTCTTTTTACATAACACAACATCACTCTGCTTCTAGGATGGACATGGCTCATGTTGCCAGGATAACCCGGAAATTAAGATTGTTGTTGTAGCCCTAGACGACACAGACATACGACTAATATGTAATCTATACTGGGAGAAAACAGCAGTAATAAAATATAACAGATAGAACTCTACACCCATTGATATAAAACGAGGAGTAAGACAAGGATGCATCCTATCACCAAGTTTGTTCAATCGATACGCTGAGCAAATCTTTAAAAACATCAGAGATGCCAGGCTTAAATATCAATGGAAAGTTAATCAATAACCTAAGATATGCTGATGATACTGTTCTACTAGCAGATAATCCTAAAGATCTACAACAATTACTTAATGAAATAAACATGGCATGCAGAAAATATGGATTAGATATGAATATCAAAAAGACTAAAGCTATGATCATAAGGAAAGAAAATTCCCAAGACCTACAAATAAATATCAAAGTTGAAGGAATACATCTGGAGACAGTTTAGAGCTACAACTACCTTGGACATACTATAACCAATGATGGAAAATGTATAGCTAAAATAAACAAAAGAATAGGTATGGCAAAAAGTCATTTTACTGCCATGACATGTATACTAAAATCAAAACGAATAACACCTGGGCTAAAACTAAGAATAGCAAAATGTTAAATCATCTCAATATTCATGTAAGGTGCAGAAACATGGACATGAGACAAGAAAACAGAGTAGAAAATTGAAGCCTTTGAAATGTGGATTTATAGAAGATTAGGTAGAATTGGATGGAAGGAAAAGAAAACAAACGATGAAGTTTTAAAACAACTAAAAATGAAAAGAGAACCACTAAACACAGTTAGAACAAGACAAATGAAATGTTTGGGGCATGTTAAAAGAGCCTAATAAAAGTAATATTGAAAGGGAAAATACAAGGTAAAAGAGGCAGAAGCAGACCAAGACAAACATGGACGAGTAACATCAAAAGATGGGCAAGTCAGCCTATGACAACCTGCACCATCAAAGCAAGAGACAGAGTGGACTGGCGTTCCATGGTAGCCATTCAACCTTCGATGCGGAAACGGCACTCAATGATGATGATGATGATGATGTTGTAGCCCACCATATCTCTATTTATGAGGTCACGGTTCGTGTCAGCCTTGTAACGCTGTATCGACGTTGTTTCCCCGTGTAAGTGCTAAATTGTTGCTCTCTCACTTCTACCAGTTTGAATCAATCTTTATTGTCTGTGTTGTAGAGATCACTGAACTTTATCGTTTTGTTCTATTCATGATTTGCTTCTAGCACCACGTCCTAAGTCTCTTCTTATAAATGTTGCTATTTGATATAATGACAAGGCACTCATTCCTGGTGGGGAAACCTTTGAATTTATTGTCTTTTTATGCAGTTCTTTCTTTCTTACTCTCTTGCTCCCCTCCCTCTCTCTAGCTTTCATTTAGTTAATTCTTTCTTACTTTTTTTCTTTCATTCCTTCTTTCTTTTTTTGTCTGTGTGTGTCTTTTTTTCTTTCTGATAATCATGATGACAGAAGCGGAAGAAACGCTGTCTGCGATGTCTGTGACGTGGCACTGGGGAAAGAATGGTGAACACCTTCTAGCTTGTAACTATCCATCAAGGTGGTCACCCAACAGAACGAGAAGTGTCGCAATTGGGTCTATAGCGCCAATAATGTCCTAGTTCATTATTATAGTTCAAAATAATGCCCAACCAGAAGATCACGCCATCTTTACAATCAGAGGTACGGAGTGTTTAGTGTTTGTTCTTCAAGAATGAAAGGAGAAGATCTGGTGAAACCGGAACCAGCAGCATGAAGCCGGAAGTCGAAGGTGGCGTCGGAGCATTTGAATGGCTAAATAAATAGCCAACCCAACGTGTGATCATTCTAGCAGATTCTATCATGATGTAGAAATTGAACGAGGTATGTTGCGCAGTGAGTGGGCCGGAGACTCAGAACGTTACAGATCACTGTGCTTACGTTGATATATAGTGTTCTGGACATAACAGGGTGTCCATTGTAAAGAGCAGAAGGGCTACAATGCAGGGAATGTTGAAATGTGACAAGTTGGATACACTAGAGGTCGTTAGGGGCACGGTACCCAAAGAAGATTGAACGAAATAGAGATAACCCACAACATTCTTCGATGGAAGAATCGGGACTTCAGATTAGTTGAGAAAAGAAAACACGGTCTGTGCGCAGAAAAAAAAAGAACACACAATTAGCACGTAATAATAACGATCAGTCTGTACACATGACGTTGGCTCCTGGAAAGAATAGCCGACCGGATATGGAAATGTTCTGCCTGCATTGACCTTACCTCGTAAAACCATAATCAAGCAAGCCCAATTTAAAGGCAGAACATTTTCTTAAACTTGATAACAAGCTAGTGAGATAGTGAGAGAGAAATAGAGAGAGAAGGAGAGAGAGGCCACTTGAGATGGGCTCTCAAGCAACGTTTTTCAACCGACATGCACATAGGTGACTCATCCTGATGACCCAAGCCGCTTTCTTCAAACTGGCTCTTTTTTGCTGTGATTAACTTTTGCATCTGCCTTATCGAGACATCGGTGTAGCATGGATTGCCAGCGCCCGTGGCAAGCTATTCTTGCGCCCTCAATTTGTTTATATTTTATGTACTATTAATAATCAAGTCGCATTCCGTTTTCAGAACGTTACATTCACCACAGTCCGTTTAAAAGTATCTGTCTTTAGCGAAATCTCCCACCGAACGTTACATTCACCACAGTCCGTCTAAAAGCATCTGTCTTTAGCCAAATCTCCCACAGAACGTTACATTCACCACAGTCCGTTTAAAAGCATCTGTCTTTAGCGAAATCTCCCACAGAACGTTACATTCACCACAGTCCGTCTAAAAGCATCTGTCTATAGCCAAATCTCCCACAGAACGTTACATTCACCACAGCCTGTCTAAAAGCATCTGTCTTTAGCCAAATCTCCGACAGAACGTTGCATTCACCACAGTCTGTCTAAAAGCATCTGTCTTTAGCCAAATCTCCCACAGAACGTTACATTCACCACAGCCTGTCTAAAAGCATCTGTCTTTAGCCAAATCTCCCACAGAACGTTGCATTCACCACAGTCTGTCTAAAAGCATCTGTCTTTAGCCAGATCTCCGACAGAACATTACATTCACCACAGCCCGTCTAAAAGTATCTGTCTTTAGCCAAATCTCCAAAAGAACGTTACATTCACCACAGCCCGTCTAAAAGTATCTGTCTTTAGCCAAATCTCCAACGGAACGTTACATTCACCACAGCCCGTTTAAAAGTATGTCTTTAGCCAAATCTCCAATAGAACGTTACATTCACCACAGCCTGTCTAAAAGCGTCTGTATTAAGCCAAATCTCCCACAGAACGTTACATTCACCACAGTCCGTCTAAAAATATCTGTCTTTAGCCAGATCTCCCACAGAACGTTACATTCACCACAGCCCGTCTCACAGCATCTCTGTCTCTAGCCAAATCTCCCACAGAACGTTACATTCACCACAGCCCGTCTCACAGCATCTCTGTCTCTAGCCAAATCTCCCACAGAACGTTACATTCACCACAGCCCGTCTCACAGCATCTCTGTCTCTAGCCAAATCTCCCACAGAACGTTACATTCACCACAGCCCGTCTCACAGCATCTCTGTCTCAGCCAAATCTCCAACAGAACGTTACATTCACCACAGCCCGTCTCACAGCATCTCTGTCTCTAGCCAAATCTCCCACTTCTTCTGTTGTCGTGTACATGGTCTCTTTGATGCCTTGTAACCGCCTACTTCTTAGTCTCCCCATATGTGTCATCCAGGAACCATGCCTTCCATTATTGTTCTTTCCAGCTAGCTGTATCTGTTGACGTGGCCATAGTATTTTAATTTTCTCTGTATAATGGTTTTTAAAAAACATTTCTTTTTAATGTTTTAATATTGTAATATATTTTCATTGCTCTTTTTCATTATTCAAACTATCTTATGTGTTTTCTATAGCATTTAGTTTCGAATGAATCTACACTTTTCTTTGCAGTTTGCGAGATTGTCCGTGATTCACAACTATATGTAACTATCGGAAAGATAAATGCCCTCAGTAATTTTAATTTTACTGCCTTGCTGGGTTTGTGCCACATGTTTTTTTTTTTTCAAAGCGTTTAATTGTTGTGTTGCTATTGCTAATCTTCTGTTGATAAACTTCTGACAGTCTCCATTGCTATTTACTATATATCCCATATATTGATAGTTTGTTACAATTTCATTTTCTTCGCTGTTGATGGTTATTTTGGGTTGGCTTTTTGTTTTGTCAGTGAATATTATCTTTTATTTATTTATGTTTAGATATATGTTTTGCTCTTCACTGTACTTTTTAACACACTCAGCTGTCTGTTTTAATCTTTTGCGATAAGAACTGTGTCATCAGCGTTTCTGACTTCTGGAATTATGTTGCCATTGATTGTGAGTCGAACTTCACAAATCTGTTCTCGTGCCTGACATTTCTCATGATGTTCTCAGCATTGATGTTGAACATGTATGGAGAAAGGATGCATCCCTGCTTCATCCCTTTTGTACATCAAACCAATTTGATGTTTGACCTGCTATTCTGATAGCTTAGCTACTTGCTGTTCATTATATAGTGATTCAATAAGTTGTATCAGCTGTGTTGGAAAACCCATATCTTCTATGATGTTCTACATTTTCTGATGTACGCAGTCAAAGGCCTTGCTGTAATCTATGAAGCATGTATGCAGTTCTATGTTGTATTTCCTACACTTCTCAAGGATGTTTCTCATGTTAAAAATTTGTTCATTTGTGCCTCTTCTATGTCTGAAACCTGTTTGAAATATGTGAAGTTCGTGTTCTAACTTTCTTGCTCTTCTATTAATGATGATCCGCTAGATTATTTTGCTGGAAAGTGCAATAGTTTTGTAGTCGGAACACATTTTCAAATTTCCTCTCTTTCCAATGTGGATGTGCACTGATATTTTCCAAGTTTTTGGCCAGTCTGCATTTTTCCAGATCTTCACACACATTGCATGGTAATACGAACACTGAGCTCACCTCCAGCCTACATGAATTCAGATAGAGAATCATCACTTCCTTGCGACTTCTCTATCTTCAGATTTGTTTAATTGTGGAACAAACTTTATTGAACATAACGTCTGGTTCGTTTTCCTCACTGTCTGTTGAATGTATTTGAGTGTTTTGAAGAATCTTCATACACTGCTCTGCTGTCATTGCTCCATCTTTGCGATATATCTTTTTTTAGTATAAATAACTAGAAATAATTTCGCTTGTTTGCAAATTTCCCAGGCACAACTGCTACTCTCAAGCCACCCCAATGCTACGTCATTATGTAGAGATCGTTGTTGCGTACAAATTCCAGTCATAAACACAAGACTCCCAGAGCGACGACATGTAGTAAAGTAGACATTAATATGGCTAACTCATCTATAAATTGTGTTGAATACTTAATTACTAGTAATGGGTTCCTTGCTCTCAAGAAAAAATAACAATAGTTATAACTATATAGTGCTGTTCTCCATGCTACAACCATTTATATCATCATCATCATATGCCCTACCGGTTGGCGTTGGCAATCATGTCCTTCCACAATCTTTTATCCACAGTGCATCGTATGAGTTCTGTTGTTGACTCTTTTCCATGCCATTGGATAGCGGGGTAGAGTTCTGTCCTACCAAAGGAGAAGTAAGACGTCTTCTTTCCTCCGCTAGTCTTCGGGACACCCTTGGGCAAGGTGGAGCTCCCGTTTAGTCCCTCCCCCCTCCAAATCAGGGTTATGTGAAGCCATTGGAGCAGGGGGTAGATGGTGTTGTGGGAGCAGCCGACAAGTAGTGCCGGTTATGGTCCCCACACCGCGATGGCAGGCAGAGGATCTCATGTATAGAGACAATGGCTGCGATCTCCGACTAGTACAGACACTGCCAAGAAGGAAAGGAATGGCAAACTACCTTCTTATATTGCCTGGAATAATCATGACAAACCATTTATATATCTATTGTCCTTTCGAGCCGAAGACGGCACATAGGGCAGAACCACAATCTCAAAAACAGAAACCTTGCATGCCAAAATGGCACATATTGCAGAGATCACTGCTCTAAAATATATGGCGCTGTTTCCATAACAATACTGTTACAATGACAGCTTGTCAAGCCATCGATCAACCTCCTTAGTCGCCTCTTACGACATGCCTGGAAGGTCACAGTGTCACTATTCTTTACTTCCCTCATAATGAGGCCCCGGTAACACACGGAAATATATACTTTTCTAATAGTATATATATAATATATACTATATACTATACTATATATATACTATATACTATATATATACTATATACTATACTAGTATATATAATACTTTTCTACTTTTCTATACTATATATACTTTTATAAACTATCATTTATATAGCTCGTATATAAAGACTAACGCGGGACTTGTTGATTAAATACTGTACTGTCTGTGTTAGGCCTGTTCGCTCATCTAAGGCCAATTTGCTATCAGGTGTGCTACAAGATCTAATCATGACCTAGATTCCCCATTAATGTAGCAGCTTTATATCGTTTTGTTTACGTATTACTTGTGTATAAATGTACCGAGCTAAATTTAAAGACTTGTATGCACGTATAAAGGAATATGTACTGCGAAAAAAAATCAACATAAAAACAGAATATAAATTGTGGTTGCTTCAACAAATAAATCTAGGTATTATGTAAGGGTGTTAACTATCACCCGCTTTATTTGTTATATTAAAGTTACGAGCCCCGTCACGCCAAGTGGCGTATAGGGAATATGGTGTTAATGACCATAATTTTTGGGGTAATGCGGTCGGTATTACGCCCGTGCCACTTTACTTTCCCAGAAAAAAATCCGGTACCCATTTTAAGGCTGGGTGGACCTGGAAGCCGTCGATCAGGATCAGGATCTCTAGTCCTTTGTAGTCCAGTTCACTAACAACTGAGCTATCGCGGCTCCATTTATCATGTATAGTGAGATTATATAAAGACCCATAAAGAACATACTCTGAGTATCAGTCGTTGGTCATAAATACAAACGTCCTTAGTTATACTGATGATACTGTCTTAATCGCTGAATGTGAAAATGAGTTACAGAAAATGATTGACATCACAGTTATGGAAAGTAAAAATAAAAACACGTAGTCATAACGCATGGCTGAAGTAATGTTTCTAGGACAAAAGTAATGGTGGCAACAGACAAAAATATATCTTCTAAATGCAAAATTAAAGTAACTGGACAACATGATAGCAGGTCAATGTAGCGATCGATGCTAACTTCAGATGGTAGGTGTCATACCATACATTCTAAAATAAGAGAAAAATATGCACCCAGTTTTTGGTCAATGGAAATAAGAAAAGTAGTTCTTCTCTGTTATAAGGAGCCAGGTTAAACATATGCACGTGAACATTTGGGCACAGACAAGAAAATTGTTGGAACCACAGTTGTTGTGATTTTACAAAACAATATCGAGAACTCCATGAGAACGCTAACAACGCTAATAATGGCATTCCACAAAGGCAAGTCAAAGCAAAACAAAGAGTTGGTTTTCCAAAAATCAGAGATTGAAAACGTTGTTTAACTTGCTGTGAGAAGTAAGCAACTGGAATATATAGCTACAACTGGAATATATAGCTACAACTGGAATATATAGCTACAACTGGAATATATAGTTACAACTGGAATATATAACTACGAGAAATAAGCAACTGGAATATATTGCTACAATTGGAAGATATTGTGAAAACTAGAAAATTGAGAACATAAAATATAGACAATTAATTTAGAATTTAATTTGCTGGTTGGAAAATAATTATCTGTATAGAAATTGTGGACTGAATAATTGCATGAAATATAAATCGTATAAGCCTGTTCGTTACTTATAAATAGTCAGTGTAAATATAAGTCAAATTAAGAAATAATGTTGCAGTGCACAAAAAATACTGCATTCATGGTGTAATGTATTATTTTGTGGTATAATGTTGTTGAAAATTCAGGTGTGATGGTTTGTAATTGAGAGTTAAAGTATGGTTTAAGTATCTTGAATATCGATTGGTTGATCGCGATAACCTCACTGTCTTTAGATTAATCTATAAAAGCGTTCAATCATTGTATCAGCTGGACTAACATTCAGGCCAATTTCCCATGTAGCTAACAGCATATACAAGGGAACTAATGGTACATTATGTCTGTTCATCGTAGCTATTTTAGTTATGTTCTTATAACAATTGTGTGTAGGTGTGGGTGTTTGACACATGTTAATGCTGTGTAGTTGAAAGATATATGCCAAAGGTGTGTGTAGGTGTGGGTGTTTGACACATGTTAATGCTGCGTAGTTGACAGATATATGCCAAAGGTGTGTGTGGGTATGGGTGTTTGACATATGTTAATGCTGTGTAGTTGAAAGATATATGCCAAGGGTGTGTGTGGGTATGGGTTTTGACACATGTTAATGCTGTGTAGTTGAAAGATATATGTTAAGGGTGTGTGTGGGTATGGGTGTTTGACACATCTTAATGCTGTGTAGTTGAACGATATATGTCAAGGGTGTGTGTAGGTGTGGGTGTTTGACACATCTTAATGCTGTGTAGTTGAACGATATATGTCAAGGGTGTGTGTAGGTGTGGATGTTTGACACATGTTAATGCTGTGTAGTTGAACGGTATATGTCAAGGGTGTGGTGGTGGTGTGGGTGTTTGACACATATTAATGCTGTGTAGTTGAACGATAATTGTTAAAGGTGTGTGTTGGTGTGGGTGTTTGACACATCTTAATGCTGAGTAGTTGAAATATATATGTCAAGGGTGTGTGTGGGTGTGGGTGTTTGACACATGTTAATGCTGTGTAGTTGAACGGTATATGTCAAGGGTGTGGTGGTGGTGTGAGTGTTTGACACATATTAATGTTGTGTAGTTGAACGATATATGTCAAGGGTGTGTGTGTGGGTAGGGGTGTTTGACACATCTTAATGCTGTGTAGTTTAAAGATATATGACAAGGGTGTGTGTGGGTATGGGTGTTTGACACATGTTAACCATATCGCTGTTGTGAATAAATACATATCTCCCACAGCAATTAATTAATGGTAAAAACCGTCATTCGTGAGAACCACATACAGAATGGAATACAGAAATTATGAGAGGAATGTTTGTGCATAATCAGATGCAGCATTTATGTGCATCAAACACAGCTGATGTTTTCTGTAACACAGAGTTGAAACGTGTATGAGTTTCTCTAAACTATCCAAGCACAAAGTGACCTTCATGTCGATTGTTAACATTCGCAACAAACCCTGAAATGTTCAACTGATGCTTCTTCAATAATATGATTGCCAATCATATAAGCCATGGCACGTGATAATGATCAGCTTGAGAAAATACAGTACTTTAAACATCAGCAAAAACAACTATTTACATGTGAACTAATGTAGGTACGCAAACATTTTTACATCAATCTTCTATACGCTTGCGAAGGAAAGACTCTGACAGCAGAGCTACAGAATGAAATAACTTAATGGAGATGAAATGTTATCATAAGGTTTCGGGCGTCTCTTACTTAGATCGTATGACGAATGAAAAGCGTGAGGATCTTTTCACTATGAACTCAAAATAAATGGTTTGGTCACGTATCTGGATTGCTGACATAGCATTCTGCAAGGAACAGTGAAAGGAAGAGAAATGAGAGGTAAACGGGGGAATGCGATTGGAAGATAACACCAAAGTATGGACAAGCATACATTTTGCAGAGTCCCAAAGTGTGACTGAATATAGAAGTCAATGGACAAATGTTGATCTTGTCTGTCAGTGGTTGCCCCACTAGAGTTATAGGAAGGAGATGAAATTAAATAATTTGCTTTCGTTTTCTTTACCCGCTCTGCGGAGTTCTGACCACGATATCCAGAACATGTGATTTGATTTTGGGTGGGAGGATATATAAATTAGCATCATCATTAATTACCACGCTAGCTGGTGTGTAGGATATCCCTATCGTTGTTTATCAATTCTCTTATTGACTTCCTTTTAAGCCGCCATTCTGTTAATCTCTTTCTCATTGTTTCTCTGTATGGTCCCTTTATATACGGTTTTCTTTTTGACATCTTTCTCTATGTTTGCATGTCTAGTATGTTTTTCTGTGTTTTCCTTTCTGGTATGTTTCTCTGGTTCCCTTTCTCGTATGTTTCTCTATCTTTCCCTGTCTGTTGTGTTTCTCTATCTTTTCCTACATAGTATGTATCTGTTTCCCTTTATGACAGGTTTCTCTATATTTACCTTCGTGGTATGTTTCTACATGTTCCCCAATCTGTTATGTTTCTCTGTTTTTTTCTCTCTGTGGTATGTTTCTCTGTTTCCGTGCTAGGTATACTTCCGTATCTTTTTCAGTCTGTTATATTTCCCAATGTTTCCCTTTACGTTCTGTTTCTCTGTCTGGCATCTGTCCCTCTATCTTTCCCTTCCTGATATGTTCCTTTATGTAACAGAATACTCTATTAACAGAGCTTCGCAGTAGGAGGTAATCTGATCACCAGAAAAGATATTCCCGCCGAGCAAGTGTTTCGGCCCGTTAGCTTCTGACACTCTAGGGGAAGTAGTCGGCTTTCTGTAGCATTGAATCTGAAAGCTCACACTATATTCTACATATAATAATTAAACTTTTCTTCACAACACTTCTCACCGAAACTACGGTCCCTACACGGTCTATGTTACTCTCTTCACTTCTTTCTTCGATTTGTTTTTCAAATGTCCCAGTATATCCTGTAAGATTGTATCCACAACACAAACATTCCTTCCTCGGTGTACTCCCTCGGGTATATAAGGAAATGCAATTTTATAGTTTTTGTTTCTTTCTCATTACATGGCCAAAACTGATGATTGTTTCCCACCTGATTAGATATAAACTTGCATTGTTATACAGCTCTGGCCTATTTTAGAACGTGCTCATTACACTTTCTAGGCTCCATATTGTTCTCAACATTTTGTTTTAAAAGAATATTTGTGTCCCCTCCAACAATTTTCTTCTCTGTTACGATTTACATGGACAAACAAATGAGCAGACGATTAGAGGCCACAGAGATGGGATTTATCTGAAGAATGTTGAAAGTTCCCTGGACAGCTAAAAAGACCAATGAGGAAATTCTCAAAGAGGCCAACACAAAAAGGGAGCTCTTAAAAAATATAAGAAAGAAACAATCAACATTTTTCGGGCACACTATGAAAATAGTAAAGTTGGGATACTTGGTTACAACTGGCAAAAAAAGTATGGAAAGAAAGATCGTGGGCGACAATGAGAGACGATACCAAATAGCTTGGCGTCATGGCATGGAAAACAGTGGTCAACAAAATTGATACGATGGAATGGAAAACAGTCGTCAACAAAATTGATACGATGCACTGTGGATAGAAGATTGTGAAAAGGACATGATCGCCTACGCCAACTGGTATAGCACATAATGATGAGGATGTTACGATTTTCTTGTCTGGAACGGTTCTGTCTATTATCCGATTAGCTCACATTCACATCCCTACGTGAAAACTGGCTCTACATTATGACTCGTTTTTTTTTTTATCACTATCATCACACATTCAGTAATATATATGTTATCACTCTTTACAAAGTAATTTAAATAATACAGTAAAAGTGCGTACTTGTATTCAACCAATGCTTGCTGGCTGCTTTGTCCCCTGTTTCTGTGATCATATCACGTCACAGTGGCACTTTTATCATGCTAAACAGCTATTTTCAGCTCTGCTAATGGAATAATCCCCCTTCAAGCGACTTTTCCCAGATAGAGGCCACTTGTAAAGCCTGTCGATGTCAGCGTATGTGCTCCTGCCATCAAAGTCTGGTCACATAAATCATTAAGTGGTCTTTTGAGTTTATGTTTCCTGAAATCGTTCAAGTTCCTTTGCCAAATTATTCTGCATCCTTAATATAAGGCTCACAGATATACGAAATGCGTGAATCCAATGTTGGGATGAATTATCGTAAATGTAAAATAAATATATAGACAAGACACGGAAGTGAGGAGTATAGCAGTGATAAAACACATGCAAAACAATAACTTTTTTTTTCGTTTATTTTTTTTTTCAGGCCATAATATTATGTCCCTAACGCATATTCAGTTTTCATATGTTGGAGTGTTTATTACATTTCTCTAATCATCCTCTCATTAAACACAAAAACTGTCATGCATTTTAAATGTATAGGCGGGCTCTGTACGCAGACAATGCGAGTCAAAAGAAATAAAAAATGCGTAGGGTCACCTTTGTCTACGTCCCTGGACATGCGGGAGAACGGGGAAATGAAAGAGCGGACATTAGGCAGGCTACGCTCTCGTTGAAGACGATCAACCACTCCATCGGGAGAATGTCATCAAAGATGTGGGGAGAGCACAAGACCTCGACAAACAATGTGGCCACCTTGCTTCTTTGGATGAAAGAGATGGGAGTTAAGGTGGGCACAGAAACGAGAAACTTAGTGGCCGTGTAAGAAGACCTATCAACAAACACAGAACTGGAGTCGTCAGTCGCTGGACATTGCCGGACTTGCTGTGGAGGGGATCTGAGCACCTATGGACATGTTCGTAGTGTAATGATGATGACCTGCAAATAACTCAATAACTCAAATTTATGTATTGAATATTTTCGTACTAAACATCTCATTAATAAATCTCTGCATCATAATAATCTCATTAAAAAAAAAACTCTTCTGCTAAACATCTCATTTTCAAACCACTCCTACTTACTAAACCTCTCAAATTCAACGTGTCTGCACTAAACAACTTAGTACATACAAAACTTGTTATTAATAAATTTCTCTCTTCTAAACTTCTGAAACTAAACATCTCCGTTATAAGTATGCCCGTACTAAACATGTCACAAATGTGAAAACTCTTTGAACATCTCAGAATTAAGACATTTTCGTATTTAAATATATTGTGAAAAAATTTCACTGCACTCTTCCCTTCCCCCACCCTTCCTTTTGAATCACTCAGGAATAACAATATCAACAGTAGACCCTACTAAATTGTACATGTCATCAATATCTGTTTGTGTACTAAACCCTTTCATTTTCTTCTTCTTCAACCTTTCAGCTCCCTGTGGAGCATAGGTCTTCAACAAACAATTTCATAGCTGTACTGTTTCTTGCCATTCTTTTAAGATCGTTCTATGTCTTCTCCACCACCATCATCTCTGCATCCATCTGTCTTCTCTAAGAATTCCTGGGTTTTCTTCTTTGTCTTTTTCCCTGGGGGTTCCAAAAAGGGCATGTTGTGTAATACTCTCAGTTGGCTTCCGCAGTGTGTGTTCTATCCAACGCCATCGTCTTCGCTGTATCTCTTTCATCATCGTCATCAAGTGCCGTCTCCGCAACGAAGGTTGGCTACCATGGACCACCATTCCACTCTGTTTCTTGCTTTGATTGTGCAGGTTGTCATAGATTGACTTGTCCCCCCTTTTGATGTTAGTCTTGGTCTGCCTCTGCCTCTTTTACCTTGTATTTTCCCTTCAAATATTACTTTTAGTAGGCTGTTGTGTCTTTTACATGCCCCAAAGATTTCATTTGTCTTGTCTTAATTGTATTTAGTAGTTCTCTTTTTATTTTCAGTTGTTTTAAAACTTCATCGTTTGTTTTCTTTTCTTTCCAACCAATTCTACCCATTCTTCTATAAATCCACATTTCTAAGGCTTCAATTTTCTTTTCTCTTTTCTTGTCTAATGTCCATGTTTCTGCTCCATACAGGAATATTGAGAAGATGTAACATCTTGCTATTGTTAGTTTCAGCCCTGCTGTTATTTGTTTTGTTGTTAGTATATTTTTCATGGCATTAAAATTACTTTTTGCCATACCTAATCTTTTGTTTATTTCAATTTTACATTTTCCAACATTGGTTATAGTATGTCCAAGGTAGTTAAAGCTCTGAACTGTTTCCTGATGTATTTCTTCAACTGTGATATTTATTTGTAGGTCTTGAGAATTTTCTTTGTTTATGATCATAGTTTTAGTCTTTTTGATATTCATTTCTAGTCCATATTTTTTGCTTGTTGTGTTTATCACAGTAAGTAATTGTTGTAGGTCTTTAGGATTTTCTGCTAGTAGAACAGTATCATCAGCATATATTAAGTTATTGATTATCTTTCCATTAATGTGTAGGCCTGGCATCTCTGAGATTTTTTAAAGATTTGCTCAGTGTGATTTGCTCAGTATCTCTTTATCCAGTGGTATTTTACTGGTACTTTTTCACAATTTTATGTTAGTGATTTTGTCCTGCCATTTTCATCCTTTTATTCTGCGAAAGCATCCATTAATGAAAGTCTGTATCTTCATGATTGCCATTTTTGTTGTTCTCCATGTTTCACAGCCATATAATAAGACTTACTTAACATTGACCATTTTTATTTTAGTATTTAACCTAATTTATTTGGACTTCCATATGTTCCCCAGCGCAACAAATGCACATCTTGCTTTTCATATCTTTATTTTAGTATCATTTTATGTTTTTCCCTCTTTGTCTATATTACTGCCCAGATATATGTAAGATTATACATCTAGTAGAAGTATTTATCTTTTATACTAAACAGTAATATCTCTGTTTTCTGTGCTCCTCTGTACATTGATTATGAACAAATCTATTCCGTGCTCTTTCTTTCTAAACATCGCATTAATAGTTATTTAATTTCTTATGCTTTAGGTGAACCACTTTGATATGAAGTCACAATAGCTCAGTGGTTAGTAAACTAGACTACAAAGTACAAGATGTAGGGTTCGATCCCAATCGACGGCTTCCGGGTTCACCCAGCCTTAATGGGTACCGAATTTTTTCTGGGAAAGTAAAGCGGCACGGGCGTAATACCGATCACATTTCCCCAAAAATCATGGTCATTAACACCGTATTCTCTATACGTCAATTGGCGTGATGGGACACTTTACCTTTTTAACTTACTTTGATATGAGGTGCCTTAGACAATTTAATTTTTAATTCATTAATATTCAGCTGGAGTGTGTCAATTTTCAAGTGGGATATTTCTCAACGTTTGTTGCGAACACAATGTGCACGTCCATTGACTCTCTGCAGTTTTATCATTTTACTAGTTGTGTAAGTGAAAGCAACCTGTACTGATTTCTTTTCTGCTTGTGTAATTAAAGTAGGCCACCAGTAATTATTACTCTACTGGTTGTATTATTGAAGGTTACAAGTAGTTAATATTTTACTAGCTGTGTAATCGAAGGTCACAAAGAGTTATTTACTGGTTGTATAAATGAAGGTCACAAAGAGTTGTTTACTGGTTGTATAAATGAAGGTCACAAAGAGTTGTTTACTGGTTGTATAAATGAAGGTCACAAAGAGTTGTTTACTGGTTGTATAAATGAAGGTCACAAAGAGTTGTTTACTGGTTGTATAAATGAAGGTCACAAGTAGTTAATTTTTTACTGGTTGTGTAACGGAATTTTTTACTGGTTGTGTAACTGAAGGTCACAAGTAGTTAATTTTTTAACTGGTTGTGTAACTGAATTTTTTACTGGTTGTGTAACTGAATTTTTTACTGGTTGTGTAACTGAAGTTTTTACTGGTTGTGTAACTGAATTTTATACTGGTTGTGTAACTGAATTTTTTACTGGTTGTGTAACTGAATTTTTTACTGGTTGTGTAACTGAAGTTTTTACTGGGTCTGTTACTGAATTTTGTACTGGTTCTGTAACTGAAGTTTTTACTGGTTGTGTAACTGAATTTTATACTGGTTCTGTAACTGAATTTTTTACTGGTTGTGTAACTGAAGTTTTTACTGGTTCTGTAACTGAATTTTTTACTGGTTGTGTAACTGAATTTTTTACTGGTTGTGTAACTGAAGGTCACGAGTAGTTAATTTTTTACTGGTTGTGTAACTGAATGTTTTACTGGTTGTGTAACTGAAGGTCACAAGTAGTTAATTTTTTACTGGTTGTGTAATTGGAAGGTCACTAATAATTTCTTTACTGGTTGGGTAAATGATGGCCACTATTGGTTATTCAGGTGTCATAGAAATGGCAACATATGGTTGTGAATCATGGACAGTTTCTCAAACAGCGAAGAAAGAGAACCCATTTAATCGAAACAAACCGTTACAGAAAAATTCTGAAGAAATCTTGAATCAATGAAAAACAGCAAGGAAGACAAAAATGTAAATATTGAAAAGAACTGGCTTATACACACCACTCTGCACAGGAAGTTAAAATAATATGGTCACACGGGAGGACTGGTTGGTCTCGAGGCGAAGACGCCGGCCTCGAACAGAGAGGTTGTGGGTTCAAATCCCGACTGCTCAAGTTGGGATTTTTATTTGTGATTTCTCTCTGCGGCAACCGCCCCTGGTCTCAGCAGCCAGGCCCGGCTTGAAACATCAATTACTCATGGACGGAAAAAAAATATGATTACCTCTGAAGACAGAGTTATCTGCCTGTGCGGCGAGGGACGCCTGTGCGCATGGCTGCAAGAGAAGGAGGATGAACACGCAAATTCAGCTCCTAGTCTCTAGAGGTTTCGTCAGAGGTCACAGCAGGCGAGCCAAAAATAAATAAATAAATAAATATGATCACATCAAAAGACATATAGGGCTGGGCTAAACAATAATGGCAGATATGGTTCCAGACAACGAGACAGAGTAAGACCTGTGATTACCAAAACATCAGATGTTGAACATGACAACTGAATAAGTGGGTGACTTGGTTAAAGACATACATGTTATCAGACGGGTGCCGTGAAATCAATGAACGAAAGGACATGTGACCTGATGATGATGGTATATAATAAATATGAAACGACATGCGACCTGATAATGATGGTAAATGGTAAAAATAAAACGACATGCGACCTGATGATTTAAATGATAAAAATGAAACCACATGCTACCTGATGATGATGTGAACGACAAAAATGAAACATGCGACCTGATAATGATGGTAAATGGTAAAAATAAAACGACATGCAACCTGATGATGTAAATGGTAAAAATAAAACGACATGCGACCTGATGATTTAAATGATAAAAATGAAACCACATGCTACCTGATGATGATGTAAATGATAAAAATGAAACCACATGCTACCTGATGATGATGGTAAATGATAAAAATGAAACCACTTGTGACGAAAGAGATACTGACAGGTTGTATTGTGTCAGTTGTAGAAATGTTAGGAGTGCTAGATAATAACAGTTCTGACAATTAATTAAGTTCTACTCGCTGGCAGGTCAGGATAATAAATGTAAAGCAACTAAAGAGCCCCGTCACGCCAAGTGGCGTATAGGGAATATGGTATTAGTGACCATACTTTTTTACAGACCTTCAGCACATGATTTTTTTTTTTTTTTTGGGGGGGGGGGGGGGGTAATGTGGTCAGTAATACGCCCGTGCCGCTTTACTTTCCCAGAAAAAAATCCGGTACCCATTTAAGGGTGGGTGAGCCAAGAAGCCGTCGGTTG
The DNA here is from genome assembly GCA_032433765.1 of Megaustenia siamemsis. Lineage (NCBI taxonomy): Eukaryota > Metazoa > Mollusca > Gastropoda > Stylommatophora > Ariophantidae > Megaustenia > Megaustenia siamemsis. Next base: position 59,215,248 of record JAVIAB010000073.1, read on the forward strand.
GGATCGAACCCTACCTCTTATCCTTTGTAGTCCGTTTCACTAACCACTGACGGTCAGGATAGTAGAATTCCATAAAATAACAACAGTGAGTAAGCGTACAGTAAGCGTACATCCACTCACCGAGTTAAATAATTCACTCAAATTTGGCACTAAATACAATTTAGTCACGTTATGCTATGTAAATAGAGGTGAGATGTAGAACAAAGAAAGGCTCAGGCAAAGGCAGATTTCCAAAAAAAATAGGAACCTACTGTGAAATCTATTTTTGACAATAGAAACAAGAAAATGAGTTCTTAATTGTTATTTAGAACCTGTCTTAACATATAGATGTGAATCATGGACAATAGGACAACGGACAAGAAAATCACTTCAGGCTGTAGAAATGTGGTTTTACAGAAGAATGTTGAGAATACCATGGATAGCTAAGAAAAGCAATGAAAACGTTTTGAGGGAGGCCAAAGCAAAAAAAATAGAGCTAACTTCCAATATTAGGAAGAAACAATCATCATTTGTTGGCCCAGTAATGACAAGGGAACAGCTGAAATATATTGTGACAACTGAGAAAATTGAGGGACGAAGAGATATGCGGAAGCTGAGATAAAATATAACAGACAGCTTGAATGGTTTGGCAGAAGGTCAACAACAGAAATAATAAATAACTATCGAGATCGAAAGTTATGGGGAGACATGATCACCTACTCCAGCAGGCATGGGAAGTGTTGATGTTATGTTATGTTCTAATCATCATCACCGACTCCGGACATAAAAGCTCCAAACTTCACAAAATACTGAGAACATCCAAGCAGAACTCACATAGCCAAACTTCACAAAATACTGAGAACATCCAAGCAGAACTCACATAGCCAAACTTCACAAAATACTGAGAACATCCAAGCAGAACTCACATAGCCAAACTTCACAGAATACTGAGAACATCCCAGCAGAACTCACATAGCCAAACTTCACAAAATACTGAGAACATCCAAGCAGAACTCACATAGCCAAACTTCACAAAATACTGAGAACATCCAAGCAGAACTCACATAGCCAAACTTCACAAAGTACTGAGAACATCCAAGCAGAACTCACATAGCCAAACTTCACAAAATACTGAGAACATCCAAGCAGAACTCACATAGCCAAACTTCACAAAGTACTGAGAACATCCCAGCAGAACTCACATAGCCAAACTTCACAAAATACTGAGAACATCCAAGCAGAACTCACATAGCCAAACTTCACAAAGTACTGAGAACATCCAAGCAGAACTCACATAGCCAAACTTCACAAAATACTGAGAACATCCAAGCAGAACTCACATAGCCAAACTTCACAAAGTACTGAGAACATCCAAGCAGAACTCACATAGCCAAACTTCACAAAATACTGAGAACATCCAAGCAGAACTCACATAGCCAAACTTCACAAAATACTGAGAACATCCAAGCAGAACTCACATAGCCAAACTTCACAAAGTACTGAGAACATCCAAGCAGAACTCACATAGCCAAACTTCACAAAATACTGAGAACATCCAAGCAGAACTCACATAGCCAAACTTCACAAAATACTGAGAACATCCAAGCAGAACTCACATAGCCAAACTTCCCAAAGTACTGAGAACATCCAAGCAGAACTCACATAGCCAAACTTCACAAAATACTGAGAACATCCAAGCAGAACTCACATAGCCAAACTTCACAAAATACTGAGAACATCCCAGCAGAACTCACATAGCCAAACTTCACAAAATACTGAGAACATCCAAGCAGAACTCACATAGCCAAACTTCACAAAATACTGAGAACATCCAAGCAGAACTCACATAGCCAAACTTCACAAAATACTGAGAACATCCAAGCAGAACTCACATAGCCAAACTTCACAAAATACTGAGAACATCCAAGCAGAACTCACATAGCCAAACTTCCTAGAACGGCTTGAGATCCATACACTTTTATCATCCGTTGAAAAACCTAGGCAATATTCACTGTCTCCGTAGTTCCGGTGAATATACTGTACTGGTCGCACGGTGGTCTGTGAAGATCAAAGAACTAATAATAATTCTCAACATTCTTCTGTAGAACCACATTCTTCCGACTCCAGTGATTTTCTTGTCTGTTGTCCTATTGTCCATGATTCACATCCATATGTTAAGACTGGCTCCACATAACATTTAAGAACTCTTTTTCTTGTTTCTATTGTCAAAATGGATTGTATAGTATCTTCCTCATTTTTGGGAAGCTGCTTTGTTAACTCTAATATTGAACAATAATGTTAAACTTTTTTTAAAACACTAACTTGTCGCCATTACGTCACTTTAAAAACATTCCTTTTTGGTCACTCGCTGTATTATTTAAACCCTCATCCACTCCTTGTTACTTCTGCGGTTTTCATTTACCCTCGTGGGTACCCCGGTGATAATCTCCTGACCTTGGTACCCCTATCAGCGGCGTTGTTGATCATCATTTCAGGCGCCATGTTGGGAATCCCAGTATCTTATCACCAATGGTAGCATTCTCCCCAGGATATTTTAATATGTAGCCATCAGTCAACAACAGATGCTGTTTGTATCCGTGTTTGTATCAACGATAACGGGCCGATGTTATGTAAAGCACTTCCTGGTATGGAAATAGACATAACGTTATGATGTTATTTTATTTACGTGGACAACAAATCAGGAAGAAGGAAGTCGAAGAGGAAATAGAAGAAATAAATGGAGAGGGAAAGCGAGAGAGATTGAGGGAGAAAGAAAGAGAAAGAGAGAGAGAGAGAAAGAAAGAAAGCAAGAAAGAAAGAAAGAAAGAAAGAAAGAAAACAAGAAAGAAAGAGAGAAAGAGAAAAAAAATGAAAAAGAGAAAGAGAAAAAATTAAAAAGATAAAGAGAGAAAAAATGAAAAAGAGAAAGATAGAAAAAATGAAAAAGAGAAAGAGAGAAAAAAATGAAAAATAGAAAGAAAGAAAAAGGAGAGCAAAAAAAAAAATAAGAAATGACACACTCAGTATTACAATGTTAGGCTTCATTAGTTTTGTTAATGTTCTTCAGATGATCCTAATAACCGAACTGGAACAATACCCGCCATCATTCCGATCGCTTGTCTGGTCACTCAAGGTAATCTCACGTTAGTGCACGCGCTTATAGCAACTCAGAAGGACTTCCGGTCAATATGACGGATAAGCGGCAAGAACCGTTAAGACATTGTCTGAAAAGTGTTCCTTGTTGCAGTTTCCTCATATTCCTAGTCCTGATTTTGAGTCTAGTGCTCTGTGCACACCGTAAGCTGTGTTTTTCATCCGGATCGTGTTTTTATATTCAGACTGCTTACGATGAATGATGATATAGTATGACGAAATACAGTTAGCTTGCGTTCACTGTCGGTGCTTATACGCCTTATGTCTTTTGGCGTGTACTGTGTTTGCTATGATGGGGACTGTATCTGCCTTTCTTTGTTTGGATATTTGATGATATGTTAATTCGAATGATTCCACTGACACTGGCTGTTCAACATTTATGGATTTTCATTCATTTGCAGTGATACCGCGACCTTCGAAATACTATAGCCAACTCAGATTTCGGAAGCAATATTTGTGTTTATAGAATTATACATATAAATGGTGTGGGACCTTCAGTCAATATGGTGGATATGCGGCAGGAACTATTGAGGCTCAGTCTGAAAAGGGTTCCTTTGTTGCAGTCTCCTCATATTCCAAGTCCGGCTTGCTGCAGGAGCTAACGAGTTTAGTGCTCTGTGCATACCGTGTACTGTGTTTTTCATCCCGATAGTGTTTCGATATTCCAATTGCTTACGATGAATGATATTATCGTATGAGGAAGGACAGTTCAGCTGCATTCACTTTCGGTACCGCTTGACCTTATTATCTTTTGGCGTATGCTGTAGATGCTATGATGGGGACTGCAGCTGCCTTTCTTTTTTTGGATACATGAGATACATTTTAATTCAGATGATTCCACTGTCACGGGCAGTGAACATTTATGCATTTTAATTCGTTTGCAGTGATACCGGGGTCTTCGACTAACCTTAACCCTGAATATCATTGTGACATTTCTAGTAGTAATGTTACTGTTTTATATGTTCTTTACCACATAAGCTGTACACTGTTTTCATATATCAATATTTCTTTGATATGTTCAATTTGAAGTTGAACCATGGAGAACAAACACCTGGCCACTCCAGACGATGTTTAATCAGTGCCGCCTTAACGCATAAGCCCGTTGGGCATTTACCCGGAGGCCCACGATCATAGGGGCGCCATGCGAATATGTTGTAGGGTTTCGGAAAACCCGTATACAATTTAGTATTATTTTATAAAAATCTCATAATTGTGTGTTTATATGCGAACAGGCCCTTTAAGTTTATAAATTACTTCCAACTCTCTCTCCGGCCCTCTATAAGCCGTGCCTGGGGGCCGGCCCCTGATTAAATTTGGATGTCCAAGTTTTTTTTTTCCCTGGTGGAAGTTAACCGCAGTTCAGACAGAAGTTTTTTTTTCCATTACGAATTGTAATACCTTTGTTTGACCTTGTGTAATAGATGTCATATGTTATGGTGCTTATTATTTAAAAAAACATATGTAAGTTTCTGTTTTTGTGTGTAATTTTTTGTTTATAAATATCATGTGTAATTCTTTAAAACATGCAAATAAAATCTCTTTTCTCTGTTTTTCATGTTTAATGTTGATTATAGTTGCAGCTGTACAGCATGTTTTAACAACAATTTTGTTGAAATTAGTATAGTGACAATAAAATAAATAATACATCATTTTTAATATTATCAACCATTTATTTTTTATTCCTGCGGGGGCGGGGGGCACTCTTTCTTTGCCCAGGGGCCCAACACTATTTCTATGCCCAGGGGCCCAACACTATTTCTATGCCCAGGGGCCCAACACTATTTCTATGCCCAGGGGCCCAACACTATTTCTATGCCCAGGGGCCCAAAATGGTGTAAAACGGCTCTGTGTTTAATTACCATTTTCCTTTAACCTTAACTTCTTCGTCTTCTTCTATCCTTCCTCATTTGCCTTTCAGTGTGGAGGGGAGATATAGTTTGCAGTCTTTCAGTCTTCTTTTAGTTCTTCTTGCTGATAGCGTCGAGGGAGATATAGTTTGCAGTCTTTCAGTCTTCTTTTAGTTCTTCTTGCTGATAGCGTCGAGGGGAGATATAGTTTGCAGTCTTTCAGTCTTCTTTTAGTTCTTCTTGCTGATAGCGTCGAGGGGAGATATAGTTTGCAGTCTTTCAGTCTTCTTTTAGTTCTTCTTGCTGATAGCGTCGAGGGGAGATATAGTTTGCAGTCTTTCAGTCTTCGTTTAGTTCTTCTTGCTGATAGCGTCGAGGGGAGATATAGTTTGCAGTCTTTCAGCCTTCTTTTAGTTCTTCTTGCTGATAGCGTCGAGGGGAGATATAGTTTGCAGTCTTTCAGCCTTCTTTTAGTTCTTCTTGCTTATAGCGTCGAGGGGAGATATAGTTTGCAGTCTTTCAGCCTTCTTTTAGTTCTTCTTGCTGATAGCGTCGATGGGAGATATAGTTTGCAGTCTTTCAGCCTTCTTTTAGTTCTTCTTGCTGATAGCGTCGAGGGGAGATATAGTTTGCAGTCTTTCAGTCTTCTTTTAGTTCTTCTTGCTGATAGCGTCGAGGGGAGATATAGTTTGCAGTCTTTCAGTCTTCTTTTAGTTCTTCTTGCTGATAGCGTCGATGGGAGATATAGTTTGCAGTCTTTCAGTCTTCGTTTAGTTCTTCTTGCTGATAGCGTCGAGGGGAGATATAGTTTGCAGTCTTTCAGTCTTCGTTTAGTTCTTCTTGCTGATAGCGTCGAGGGGAGATATAGTTTGCAGTCTTTCAGTCTTCGTTTAGTTCTTCTTGCTGATAGCGTCGAGGGGAGATATAGTTTGCACTCTTTCAGTCTTCGTTGAGTTCTTCTTGCTGATAGTATTTCCAATATCCCATCATTCATCGTAATGTTCTCGTATCGTTACTGGGGGCTCGTTGTGTTTTGGTCATTTTGTCTTATCACGTGGTAAACGATTGTATCTATTGTTTCTTTATATACTCAATGGGTGGATTACTCATATTTTATTATCAGTTTTCATCCCTAATATTATCTATCAGGCTGCTTCCTGTCACGCCTCTTATACCTTTCATTTCTGCAGTGGTTATTTCTCTAATTTTCTTGAGTCTAGCGTCCATTGGTAACACAACTTTGGAATGAAGATTGTGTTTGGAGTGTCCAGTTATCTATAGTGATATTTCAAATAGTGGGAAGCAAAGAGAACATATACCAGACAGCTTAAGAGAATGGCTTAGCATTAGGTCAACAACAGAAATCATAAATAACTGTCAAGATCGAAAGTTGTGAAGAGACATAATCACATATGTCAGCAGGCATGGTACTTGATGATGATGATTGAACAGCCAGCTATCATTTGTTTAAAAATTCAATAATTGGTTTATTTTAATTTCTAGCTTCCGCGTATTGAATGTTACGCTGACAATGATTTGTCTTAGTTTACTTGGTTATCTATTTTATGTACAGTGATTCAGTGTTTGTTGTGGTGAAAGTGTTTAAAAATCATCGTCAAGTACCGGGCCTACTGGCGTAGGTGATCATGTCTCTCCACAACTTTCGATCTCGACAGTTCTTTATCATTTCTGTTCTTGACCTTCTGCCACGCCATTCTCTTAAGCTGTCTGGTATTTTTTTGTTCTCTTTGCGTCCCTTTATCTCTTCTTCCCTCAATTTTTTACAGTTGTTAAAATACATTCCAGTTTTTCTCTTCTCATTACATGGCCAAAAAATGATTGTTTCTTCCTAATATTGAAAACCAGCTCTCTTTTTGCTTTGACCTCTTTCAAAGTTTAAAAGTACTGCTCGTAAATTGTCGTTGTACTTTGTTGTATAAGTACTTGGATATCTCTGCAGGTCACACAAATGGACGAAATCCATAGAGTGTGCCACAATCTACCTAGTAATCACAGCTCAGCTTTCCTGTCTAAACTCATTGAAACAAAATACAGATGTCTTCTCTTGCCTGTCGTCTTGTGTTAGGGGATATTTTTGTTGTCAATACCACAACCTGGCACGTCGACATGTATTCTGTATGTAGTTTCACCTTTCATTTGTGTTTTTTAATCCATGTTTTCTTCTTTATTTACTCTTATTTTCAGATATTTAAGTGTGCGATGTATTGTTTTCCCTTCTGCGTTCTCCCAAGCATTGCCAAACTTCATAGTCGTCCTTAAGAGGGCATTAAGCGTGTTTGATGTGTGCATTATCGCTCCGTTAATGTGCGTTTCGGTCCAAACCACCCGACTTCAGTGCATAATTTTTCATGTCTGATTGCATTGGCTCTTCACTTTCAATTCTCTTGGCGAAAGCAATTGCCCGTTTGTCTTTTTCTAGTTCCACAGCCGAAAAAGTGACTCAGAATTTGGTGACGTCTTCAACGTTTCATCTGTCCATTTTATATCTCCCTTACAGAATAATGTTCTAATAATACGTACTGGCAAGGCTATTTCCTATTTCTACCACACAGTATAATGATAAACAAAATGTGCAGCAGTCGGTCGCTCCTCTATTTTCCCCTTAGTCTCCTCCCAATAATCTCCCGATAGTGAAACAATGTAAGTTTACATTTGTATCACAGCCCTTTTCGTGCAGTATCTGGTTGTCTGTTTAGATTCCATTTTGACGCAAACATAAATATCAGGGAAACCCCTCAAACGTTAGGATTTCCTTGATGACTCTCGGGTAAAGGTCAATGGTTTAAACAGTTAGATTGAAGCCTGTAGGAGATATCACTTAGATCCTATTGTTGTCTAGGCATTGCCAAGTTGGCGTTTTCACAAGTTTATGGCCCACTGTATGAGAAGTTGCCAGGTAAGTTTTACCTTAACCTCACATGTGAAACAGTAATTCATTTGTTTCGATTGTTTGTTCTAGCATTTGAATTTAACGTTGTCATCTGGAATGTGTAATTATGTAATGCTTGAAGTTTCCACAGACAATTACTCTCGATTTACCATTTCTCCTCAACCGTCTGTATCCTTTGAACGTTTTGTGGACTACCGCTTAATCTTTAGTGTATTCAGTTTCATTTTTGTCCCTTTTGTGAATTTAACTTTTAGACGTTTAGAAAACGAACATAACCAGATGAAAGGAAACAGAAAACCACTACAACTGTACTCCCTTAAAGTGGATATTCAAATTGAAAACAAAATAGCGTGAAAATATAAGTAAAAGTAATGTACCCCCGTCACGCCAAGTGGCATTTAGGGAATATGGTGTTAGTGACCATAAATTTTATAGACCTTCAGCACATGATTTTTGGAGTAATGTGGTCGGTATTACGCCCGTGCCGCTTCACTTTCCCGGAAAACAATACGGTACCCATTTAAGGCTAGGTGAACCCGGAAGCCGTCAGTTAGGATCGAACCCAGCCCTTGTCATTTGTAGTCCAGTTTACTAACCACTGAGCTATTGCGGCTCCCTTGCGTGAAAATATACCAACAACAAAACTAAAACTGAACACAAGTAAAAGGAATATTACAGGGACATGATGGTCAAAACTAGTGTCATGGGACAGTACTACGACGATATATTGAGGTTCTGCTGCTACTGTTAACAATGTTTGTGACAACATTATTTACTGACTGAATATTCATTGTTGGATTGTAGCTTCTATTATTTTGTTCTGCCTTATAGTTCATCCTTTACTGCACAAGTCGCGATATGGGAGGCTGGTCTGCTGAAAATAAGAGAGAGGGTTCTATCCTCGCCGACAATTTCAAGTTCTCTCTCTCTCTCTCTCTCTCTCTCTCTGCCATCATGACTCAATCAGAGTAGGATTCCAGACTCTCACATGAAGTCAGCTGTCAGGTTAAGTGTGTTGATCGCCCCCACAGACAAAACATCACAATTAGAGTCTGCCAGATCCACTCTGATTGAACACCCGTTAAAACGTTGCACTGTGTTCTGCGCCAGTGGCCCAGTGCATCCGATTTCAGCCAGCATTTTATTCAGGTTTGCATTCCTTAGCCTTTGATTGTCCCCAATCTTCCTGCAAGACAGCAGATGATCTTTTCTGTAGGGAGATTCTGCCCTTAGATGGTCGGCCCTCCCAGGTTTACGAGCACCATCTGCCCGAGTCACTAGAGGTGACTAACACAGACATGCACACACAAAGATAGGAGATGTGACCAACACAGACATGCACACAACGATACGAGGCATGACTAACACTGACACACATCAAGATATATGACACATGACTAACATAAACATGCACATAAGGATATGAGATATGACTGACATAGACATGCACACACAAAAGATATGACACATGCCTAACATAAACATGCACATAAAGATATGACACATGACTAACATAAACATGCACATAAAGATATGAGATATGACTGACATAGACATGCACACACAAAGATATGACACATGCCTAACATAAACATGCACATAAAGATATGACACATGACTAACATAAACATGCACATAAAGATATTAGATATGATCAACATAGACATGCACACACAAAGATATGAGATATGACTAACATTTCTACGTTCAGTCAGCCATTAATTGGTACCAGTCGGTTTTGATCTTGGAAAGAAAGATCGCAAGGGCGAAGTGCCGACAACAGGACCTACTAAGGTGTCGATGGTTTAAAAAGAAGTAAGTACTAAAACCGTACACATGATTGGCATGTGCCCGTTGAGATATTTCTGGACAGCAAGATGCCAGTGCCCCATCTTGCTGAAACAGGTGGTCACAAACCTCAGCAGCTTGTTCTGGAATCAACTAGTTGTTTATCATTTCCCGGTAAATCAAGAGCGATGTCGTGCACTGTATCGTGTGAGAATTGTTTTCATCTAAAGACGGTAATGTGAGAAATCTCTGGGCCAAGGTTGACAATGAGAAGCCCGTAGCCTTTAGTATGGCTGCCATGAGAGATGGCCCTACTAGTAACTGAATACTGGTTGCAGCAGTAATTGTTACTTAAAGGTAAGATACACAGCAACTATCTCCTGACTGGCAACCAGCAATAATAATTGCCCTTTGGAAGTGTAAATAATCCAAAAGAGAATGTTCACAATACCGTGCCATGTCACTGCTGAGCCACGTAAGAAAAATGTGTGCCTAAATTATGGAAACAATATTAAGACCTATTGAAGAACCCAAGGTGTCGGAAGAACACATAGAGTTTAGAAAAAATAGAAGCTGCAAAGATGCAATATTTTCAGTCAGGCAACTAGTAGAGAATAACATAGAATATAAAAAGAATATGTGGATAGCTTTTTGTAGACCAAGAGAAAGATGTCGATAATGCGGATAGAAATATTTATAGCAAACCACCTGATTAGATGTTGTAAGAGCTTATATAGTAACTACAGAAGTGTGATTATAGCAAATAAAAGAACAACAGAACCATTCACAGCAGTATCTGGAGTAAGACACGGCTGCGTGATGTCGCCCGTCTTGTTTATCACTTAAATTGACAAAATAAGCAAGGATACTAAATCACAATGCGAAGATATAAATACAATGTTTGCTGATGACCAGGCCCTAACAAGTTTCACAGAAACAGAAGTTCAATATCATCTTCTTTCCTTGAATAATGAAAGTGCAATGACTAACTTGACGGTCAAGTAATGGATCGGGCGGAAATCATCAATGCCCTCCGGGGAGTGGCAAGGACACAGGACTTCAACAACCATGAGTCCACGTCACTCGTTCGGATGAATGAGATGGGAGTTAAGATGAGCACAGCCAGAAACGAGAAACTTAGTGGGCGTACAAGAAGACTGATCAACCAACACAGAACTGGAGTCGTCAGTCGCTGGACACTTCGAGACTTGCTGAGGATGGGATCTGAGCACCTATGGACATATTCGGAGTGCAGTGATGATGACCCGCAAATAACTCAAAGCACAGGAAAAACAGTAGTTATATCAATGGAAATACACAAGAAGACATTAAACATAGATAAAAGACACAAAATTATAAACAAGCTTTAAATATCTGGGAACAACATTCTCTGAAGATGGTACAATCTGTTTATTAAAAAAATATAGATTTACAATGCAATAAGGCAAAGCAAATATTGGGACAGCTATCCCCCATACTTCAACACAAAGTAATGGCTTATTACCACCAAGAAACATCTTAATCATAATATTTTCATTCCAACATTGTACTACCAATGACGAACATGGTCACTTACGACTAAACACAAACGGAAGCTTGTCACCACAGAGGTGACATGTCTGAGAAAAGCGCCTGAAGTGACCAGAAGAGACAGAATCAGAAATGGTATTCCAAGATAGAGCGAAAGCATTGAACCAATCCTAAGATGCATACGGAAACAACAAATAAAGTGGTTTACCCATCTGGAAAAACAGGACTACAAAGGACAAGAGGTAGGGTTCGATCCCAACCGATGGCTTCCATTTCACCCAGCCTTAAATGGGTACCGGATTTTTTCTGGGAAAGTACAGCGGCACGGGCGTAAAACCGACCACATTACCCCAAAAACCATGTGCCAAGGGTCTGTAAAATTGATGGTCACTAAAACCATATTCCCTATACGCCACTTGACGTGATGGGGGTACTTGACTTATTTTTAACCCATTTATGAAGGGAGGTCAAAAAGTAATGCACACCAATTTTTTTCACGGCTAATAATAAAGATAGGAATATGAAATTTTGCACACTTGGAATATGACATGTTCCAATTATGTGCACCAAATTGCACAGCATTCTGATAATTATTACGCAATCTATGAACCGTTAAAATGGAGCTTGTCAACAATGTCCGTTACAAACAGCGAATTGTCATAGAATTTCTGGTTGCGGAAAAAGAAACTGTGGCAAACATTCATAAACGACTGTGTGCAGTGTACAAATGTTCTGCAGTCGATAGGAGCACAGTTAGTCGCTGGGTTCAGAGAATTAAAGCTGCAGAAAGTATACGAGTGGAGCTGCATGATTCACCGCGTTCTGGACGTGTTGCCTCGGCTACCAGCACAGACATGTTAAACCGGGCTGATGCCATTATTCGTAAGGATAGGCGTATCACTAGTCAGCAATTGGCATTGCAGCTTACAGTCAGCAAGGGAAGTGCAATCGCAATTTTTAAAACTCTCGGATATTCAAAGATTTGCGCTCGATGGGTTCCTCGGTGCCTAACAAATGATCACAGAGTTCAAAGGAAAACATTATGTTCTGAATTGTTGGAGCGTTTCGGTGTTGAAGGAGAAATGTTTTTGTCAAAAATTGTTACCGGTGACGAAACGTGGGCACATTATTATGAGCCTGAAACAAAAATGCAGTCAATGGAATGGCATCATCCGCAGTCACCAAAAAGAAAAAAATTCAAAACATCTCCATCAGCCGGAAAGGTGATGATCACTGTCTTCTGGGACATTGATGGTGTGATTCTTGTTGATGTAATGACAAGAGGTGAGACAATCAACTCGACAGCTTACATCAATACACTGACAAAACTCAAAAATCGGTTCAAAAGAGTTCGGCCTAATAAGCCATTTGCAGATTTGTTGCTTCAACATGACAATGCACGCCCTCACACAAGTCTGGTAACACGGGAAGCAATCAACAAATTTGGTTGGACTGTACTGCCCCATCCTCCTAACAGCCCTGATCTGGCTCCCTCAGATTTCCATCTGTTTGGACCACTCAAAAAATTCCTGCGTGGGACACACTTTGACAATGATGAGGATGTGATCCGTGCAGTTAAAAATTGGCTACGCGAGCAGGACAAAATTGGTACAAACGAGGCATTCATGACCTAGTTTCGCGTTGGCGTAAGGCAATACGCTTGGACGGAGATTATGTTGAACAATAGGTAGTGTAAAGGGGATGTTCAGCTACAATCTGTGAAAATTTCACACATTTTGTCCGAATAGTTTCCGAGAAAAAAAATTGGTGTGCATTACTTTTTGACCGCCCTACGTAGAAAGAACTCCGTATGATGCCTTGCCAAACAAAACGTATATCAAAAGAGGAAACATTGAAAAAAAAGAAGAAAAAATGGTATGTTAGAAGCTTTACGTGATTAGTAGACGACACAGATTCGAACGACGTTTCGGCTCAATAGGCCTTCAACAGGAACAAACAAACAACATACACACACAGATATGTGAATAAAACGTTTACTAATCACGTAAAGCTTCTAACAGACCATTTTTTCTTTTTTTTTTCAATTTTTCCTCGCATTCAGCTTTACTGCAGCATCGCATTTTTATGCATTCACTTGCATTTCTTTGCCTTAACCCCTTATCAAAAGAGGAGAGGGCAGACGTGCAAACGGAAGAGTAAGATAGACAGACAACATCAAAGAAACGCTCAAACAACATCAATTAACAATGTTTGAAGGTGCCAAAAGGGCTAGAACAGAATTGTTTTTATCTCCCTCGGCACTCGTACCGGTACAAGAGGGAATAAATAACAAGGAAGTTAAAAAGTAATAATTCGGTGTAAAAAAAAACAAATATACTCTTGGCTTAAGGTATATCTACTCTGTTAACGTTCCGACTTTATCTCCATTTCTGACACCTGAAAGAAAGGTGAGGTGCGAAAAAGGGGGGGGGGAAGGGGGGTAGAAATATGGGCTGCATGCACAGCCGCCTTGCGATTTTGGTAGCAAGAGTTTTTTTTTTTATTTCGACCTTCACACCGTCATTCCCCCCCCCCCCCCCCCACCCTTCCTTGCCCCCAAATCCCATTACAAGAAATACTTTTTGTGTTACCCGCCACATTCGGCCACCATTTTTGTGTGAGTGCGTGCGTAGGTGTGCGTGTGTAATACGGAATATGTGTTGCTCCATTTGTTCAACCGCACACAATATGCAGTCTTATTTGATGCAGAACAGACAGTATGAACTAGCAGGCATGTAAACAATGACCATTATGAAGCATTAGTTCTGTACCAGAGCTAACAGATACCTCGTGGTGTAGAGGCAGTTATAAACTGACAGGTGGATCTGATTTCATTTGAGAAGCTTCTTTTTTTGTTTCGTTTTTTTATCTAAATAGGTGAAGAGGTGAAAGTTTAAGAGGGAACGATATCGTTTATCTGTGGTCGGTTGACAAACATGACGTGGTACACAGTGGTAAATTAGCTGATTGGCACACTTTTTAGGACAATAATTTCAAAAGAATGAGATAGAAGGTAGTTTTGTTCTCCCTATGCATGCACTCGATCACTTGTCATCGTCCGTCCTTAAATAGGTGTTAGGTGGACTGGGTGGTCTCGAGGCAAGACGGCGGTCTTGAGACAGAGAGGTTGTTAGTTCAAATCACGGCTGTATCATTTGGAATTTATATTTGTAATTTATCTCTGAGGCAACCACCCTTGGTCTCAGCAGCGAGGCCCGGCTTTAAACATCAATTACTCATCGATGGAAAAAAATATGAGTACCTCCGAAGTCGAAGTTATATGCCTGTGTGGCGAGGGACTCCCATGCACATGGCTTCCAGGGAAAAAACGGATTAACACGCAGAATTCAGTTCGTATTCTCCAGGGACTTCACGAGAGGTCAAAGCTAACGAACGAATAAAGGTGTACGTTAAGTGGTCGTAGATGTGCTGTGTTGCAAGTTACCGGCAAACTATTCACATCCATGTTCTCGACACCCAATCAAAGCAGTAATAATAACACAGCAGCCTGTGGCACACAGTGTAAATGTAACTTGATACACTTGATTTGTATTTATATTTGTATTTCTCTTTCTATCTCTTAGACTCTTAGATAACTTTTTTAATCTCTTGTACTTTATTTCTTATTTCATATAGGCCGCCTCGTTCATTCTTTAACACATTCTTGATAAGCAACAAACCACTGAGGTGTTCCATAGAACGAACACATATTTATTGGTGTTATATTGTTACAGTTATGTAGTCATGTAGTCACATCAACACATAATACATTAATTGTACGATACATCAATTGTAGTTTAAAGTCAATAACGATACTACCGGGTGGTCTGGATAACCGTAGGACTCAAATACATGTACTACAGGAATTATAGACACATCGCAGATTAAACTTATGAAACGTTCTGAAAGAGGCCAAAGCAAAAAGAGAGCTAATTTCCAATATTAGGAAGAAACAATCATAATTTTTTGGCCATGTAATGAGAAGAGAACAACTGGAATATATTGTAACAACTGGGAAAATTGAGGGACGAAGAGATAAGGGAAAGCAAAGAGAAAAAATACCAGACAGCTTAAGAGAATGGCTTGGCAGAAGGTCAACAACAGAAATCATAAATAACTGCCGAGATCGAAAATTGTGGAGAGACATGATCACCTACGCCAGCAGACTCGGTACTTGATGATGATACATCAGTCATGTGGTGGACTAACTACAACTGTTATTTATTAACTTCTTACCTATCTATACTAGTAACAGCAGCCTTTCTAACTGCTTTGCTCTGCCTTCTGTGTATTCTCTCTTTGATGGTGTCTTCTAGGGTATCTGCCTGTCCTTGCTTATGTCCGACTTCTAATAGTCTCTTTGTGTATTTTTATATACTGGCTAATACTTTTCCATCCACATATTGTCAAACATTGCTATATTTCTTTACACCCACACATCCCTGTTGACCTCGCTCACGTGTTTGTCCGCCCACGATGTCTGATCTGATAACCTTTGGCAATATTAAGTGCAATATCTCTTTCACTCCTACAACTGCATTTAATGATCGAACTCTCAACCGATCAGTTCGCAGATCACTACACTTTAAAGGTTAATGCGAGAGCTAGTCAAATGTAAATATTAAATATTTATATACTGAATGTATTGCACGAAAATAGTTTCACTATTGCATTATTCATGGACAGCTAAGAAGAGTAATGAAGATGTTCAGAGAGAGGTCGAAGCAAAAAGAGAGCTAATTTCCAATATTTGGAAGAAACAATCATCATTTTTTTTGGCCATGTAATGAGAAGAGAACAATTGGAATATATTGTAACAACTGGAAAAAATTGAGGGACGAAGAGATAGAGGGAAACAACGAGAAAAAATAACAGACAGCCTATGAGAATGGCTTGGCGGAAGGTCACAACAGAAATGATAAATAGCTGTCGAGATCGAAAGTTGTGGAGAGACATGATCACCTACGCCAGCAGGCCCGGTACTTGATGATGATGATGATAATGATGATGAATGCATTATTATTCCGCGTAATTTCGTAATGCATTACTGCAAGTTTTTCAACGCTTGCCGGGTATATATATATATATTTATTAGACAAGAAAACAAAACAGAGAATTGAAGCCTTTGAAATGTGGATATATAGAAGAATAGGTAGCATTGGATGGAAGGAAAAGAAAAACAAACAATGAAGTCTTGAAACAACTAAAAATGAAAAGAGAACTACTAAACACAATTCAAACAGGACAAATGCGATTTTTGGGCCGTGTTAAAAGACACAACAGCCTACTAAAAGTAATCCTGGAGGGGAAAATACAAGGTAAAAGAGGCAGAGGCAGACCAAAACTAACATGGACGAGTAACATTAAAAGATAGACAAATCAGCCTGTGACAACCTGTATCATCAAAGCAAGAGATAGAGCAGAATGGCGCTCCATGGTAGCCAACCTTCGTTGCGGAGATGGCACTCGATGATGATGATGATGTATATTATAATTTTGTTGACGTGCTCAATCTCCCAAACATCGTCTGTTGCATCATCTAATTGAAGTTTTCCTCCAATGACCCCTCTGAGTTGTAGTGTCTGTTATGGAATAGTCGTTGCCATTATTGGACAGCGTCCTGTAACTTTCCGCTTTATTTCCTGATAACCCAGGAAAATACCAGCAGTGAGGACGAACTGAGCAGCATCAGCGAAGTTGTGAATGGTCGTTTCTTTTCTATCTTTCTGGCGATAACCTGAGACTACTAAAGAAATGACTAGTCATCTTCGTTATCCACTCTTAGAAGGTCGTAAATGGGCGCAGATGCGTTGTACTGTGTTTTGCAGCTGGGCTGTTTTATTTGTTTCTTTCGGCTCAACATATTCAACTACAGCTCGGCGTTCTGGGAGATAGAACAACCTTCCTGGTTCGATTCCTGCTCGCTTGATTTGATTGGATACTTTGTATCCCTGAGCACCACTGTTCGCTTATCCCAACGCACACAGTCAGTTATGGTGTTCACCTATCCCAACGCACGCAGTCAGTTATGGTGTTCGCCTATCCCAACGCGCGCAGTCAGTTATGGTGTTCGCCTATCCCAACGAACGCAGTCAGTTATGGTGTTCGCCTATCCCAACGCGCGCAGTCAGTTATGGTGTTCACCTATCCCAACGCACACAGTCAGTTATGGTGTTCGCCAATCCCAACGCACGCAGTCAGTTATGGTGTTCGCCTATCCCAACGCACGCAGTCAGTTATGGTGTTCGCCTATCCCAACGCACGCAGTCAGTTATGGTGTTCGCCTATCCCAACGCACGCAGTCAGTTATGGTGTTCGCCTATCCCAACGCACGCAGTCAGTTATGGTGTTCGCCTATCCCAACGCACGCAGTCAGTTATGGTGTTCGCCTATCCAACGCAGATTGAGGCTTATGTAGTTGTTGTATGTAGATTGAGGCTTATGTAGTTGTTGTATGTAGATTGAGGCATATGTAGTTGTTGTGTGTAGATTGAGGCCTATGTAGTTCTTGTATGTAGATTGAGGCTTATGTAGTTCTTGTGTGTAGATTGAAGCTTTTGTAGTTC
Organism: Megaustenia siamemsis; assembly: GCA_032433765.1. Taxonomy (NCBI): domain Eukaryota; kingdom Metazoa; phylum Mollusca; class Gastropoda; order Stylommatophora; family Ariophantidae; genus Megaustenia; species Megaustenia siamemsis. The sequence continues at coordinate 59,233,022 of JAVIAB010000073.1, forward strand.
TTGTTTGTAGATTGAGGCTTATGTAATCGTTGTAAGTAGATTGAGGCTTATGTATTTGTTGTAAGTAGATTTAAGGCTTATGTAGTTCTTGTATGAAGATTGAGGCTTATGTAGTTCTTGTATGTAGATTGAGGCTTATGTAGTTGTTGTAAGTAGATTGAGGCTTATGTAGTTGTTGTAAGTAGATTTGAGGCTTATGTAGTTCTTGTATGTAGATTGAGGCTTATGTAGTTCTTGTATGTAGATTGAGGCTTATGTAGTTGTTGTAAGTAGATTGAGGCTTATGTAGTTGTTGTAAGTAGATTGAGGCTTATGTAGTTCATGTATGTAGATTGAGGCTTATGTAGTTGTTGTAAGTAAATTGAGGCTTATGTAGTTGTTGTAAGTAGATTGAGGCTTTTGTAGTTCTTGTATGTAGATTAAGGCTTATGTGGTTGTTGTAAGTAGATTGAGGCTTATGTAGTTGTTGTAAGTAGATTGAGGCTTATGTAGTTCTTGTATGTAGATTGAGGCTTAAGTAGTTGTTGTAAGTATATTGAGGCTTATGTAGTTCTTGTGTGTTGATTGAGGCTTATGTAGTTGTTGTAAGTAGATTGAGGCTTATGTATTTGTTGTATGTAGATTGAGGCTTATCTAGTTGTTGTATGTAGATTGAGGCTTATGTAGTTCTTGTGTGTAGATTGAGGCTTATGTAGTTTTTGTGTGTAGATTGAGGCTTATGTAGTTGTTGTAAGTAGATTGAGGCTTATGTAGTTTTTGTATGTAGATTGAGGCTTATGTAGTTGTTGTAAGTAGATTGAGGCTCATGTAGTTCTTGTGCGTAGATTGAGGCTTATGTAGTTGTTGTAAGTAGATTGAGGCTTATGTAGTTGTTGTATGTAGATTGAGGCTTATGCAGTTCTTGTAAGTAAATTGAGACTAATGTAGTTCTTGTAAATACATTGAGGCTTATGAAGTTCTTGTAAGTAGATTGAGACTAATGTAGTTTTTGTAAGTACATTGAGGCTTATGTAGTTCTTGTGTGAACATTGAGTCTTATGTAGTTCTTGTGTGAACATTGAGTCTTATGTAGTTCATGTGTGTACATTGAGGCTTATGTAGTTGTTGTAAGTAGATTGAGGCTTATGTAGTTGTTGTAAGTAGATTGAGGCTTATGTAGTTCTTGTAAGTAGATTGAGGCTTTTGTAGTTCTTGTATGTAGATTGAGGCTTATGTAGTTGTTGTAAGTAGATTGAGGATTATGTAGTTGTTGTATGTAGATTGAGGCTTATGTAGTTCTTGTATGTAGATTGAGGCTTATGTAGTTGTTGTATGTACATTGAAGCTTATATAGTTGTTGTATGTAGATTGAGGCTTATGTAGTTCTTATATGTAGATGGAGGCTTATGTAGTTCTTGTATGTAGATTGAGGCTTATGTAGTTCTTGCATGTAGATTGAGGCTTATGTAGTTCTTGTATGTAGATTGAGGCGTATGTAGTTCTTGTATGTAGATTGAGGCGTATGTAGTTGTTGTAAGTAGATTGAGGCTTATGTAGTTGTTGTAAGTAGATTGAGAGCCCGGTGACGTAGTGGCTAGTGCACTGGCCTGCCAAACTCAAGGTTCGTCCGGGTTTAAATGCAAGTTAGATCAAATGTATTTTGTCACCTACAAGTCTCTGAGAGATCTGTCTACCCAACCTCTTTAAATAAATATCAGAGAGTTCCCCTGGGAAAGAAAGGCAGCGAGGTTTGGCACAATAAAGTCACTAGCACCTCATTACCCTTACAGTTGTTATGAGAATATCTATGGTCTTTTATCTTTTTAAGTCGAAGGTAATTCATTCTTAACCATGGCCGTTATTTGAGATGGGATCATGTACAGAGGCAGCACAATATGAGAAAAGATAAATGAGCAGACAAAAGTATGACCTGATTATAAGCCAAAGTATATATTGAACTGGTCCGTCAGTGGTTAGTGAAACGGACTACAAAGGATAAGAGGTAGGGTTCGATCACAATCGATGGCTTCCGGTTCACCCAGCGTTTAATGGGTACTGGATTTTTTTTCTGGGAAATTAAAGCGGCACGAGCGTAATACCGACCACATTACCCCAAAAATCATGTGCCGAAGGTCTGTAAAATGTATGGTTACTAACACCATATTCCCTATACGCCATTTGGCGTGACGGGGGTACTTTTCTTTTTTGTTACAATAAGCCAAAATGACTAGAAGAACATTGATTGTCTTCAACATAATTAATAAACAATTTGAATGATATTTTTTTTTATATTTCAGAATTGGAAGTTAATTTTTGGATAACTCTAAACCTCGAAGAAAAATTCGATTAATTGACCCGCAGCCTTTGCTACTTTTGAATCTTGAAAGTGCTCCTTTCATAATTAAACATCTTAAAGCGATCGAAAAACTGCATAAACGCGACCAAGTTAAAAGAACTTCCTATAGCACACTTGTGCAGAAAGCTGTCTGATGAAGATTAAGTACAATGTGAAAATTACTTTGTGGAAGCGAGTCATCATCATCATCATCATCATCATCATCATCATCATCATCATCATCATCATCATCATCATCATCATCATCATCATCAAGTACCGAGCCTGCTGGCGTAGGTGATCATGTCTTTCCACAATTTTCGGTCTCGACAGTTATTTATCATTTCTGTTGTTGACCTTCTGCCAAGCTATTCTCCTAAACTGTCTTGTAGATTGTTCTCTTTGATTCCCTCCATGCTTTGCTGTCCATGGATTCTCAACATTCTTCTGTAAAACCACATTTCTACAGACACCAGTTATTTTCTTGTCTGTTGTCCTATTGTCCATGATTCACATCCATATGTTAAGACTGGCTCTACATAACATTTAAGAACTCTTTTTCTTGTTTTTAATGTCATATTGGCATAGATAAACAGTGAGTCATAGATAAACAAATTGATGGATCTCTTGCGAAACAAAACCGTAGTTTCTGAGAAGAATGGACAGAATATCATTGATATCTAGAATATCGATTTAGGTCCGGTATTTAAGAAAATGTGGTTTATCATATCGTTTTTGATAGTTTTGTTTCTATAGTCTTGTTTTGCTAACTTTGTTTTGATAGTCTTGTTTTGACAGTCTTGTTTTGATAGTCTTGTTTTAAGAGTCGTTGGTGTTTTTATTTTCGATTTGTTCGAGTGAACTGGAGTAGAGGTGGTGTTCTTTTTTTCAGTGACATCGTGACACCGTGACACCGTTTGAAATTCTCCACTTTGCAGCCGAATCTGTCTTGCCCAAGTTCAATCTTGCTTACGTCATTACCGTTAAGGCACAATGGCTGCGCCTGTTGTTCTGTTTTTGCAAGGACTAGGTCAGTTGCATAAATCGTTACGGTTGTTTTGTTTTCAATGTGTGTGTGTTTTTTTTTAAGTTTTGAGGAAACCTGAGTGAGGAAGTGATTGTACCTGAGTGAGGAAGTGATTGTACCTGAGTGAGGAAGTGATTGTAACCTCTCATTTCATTAGAGATCGTTTGCTATCGTCGCCTGTGCAACATATTAGGACAGGTGCGGATGTCGGTCTTATTCAGATAATTTGCCAACGCCTTTTTTTTGCGGGGGGGGGGGGGGGGGTTACTGTGGAAAGAGATGAGGTTGATATGGGTTTTTCCGGCTGCAATGAAACGGATTTCATGAATAGAATAAAACAGCTGTTCTCTTTTTTTTTTAACATAAAAATGTACAGAGACTGTGTCTGTGTCTAGCAATAGTTTGTCGTTGTTCATGGACCCTATACTGATACACGACATCAAGTTTGTAAAGTAAGTAAATAAAGAGCCCCCGTCAAAGTAAGTAAATAAAGAGCCCCCGTCAAAGTAAGTAAATAAAGAGCCCCCGTCACGCCAAGTGGCGTCTAGAGAATATGGTGTTTTTGTGACCATCATTTTTATAAACCTTCGGCACATGATTTTTGATGTAATGTGGTCGGTATTACGTCTGTGCCGCTTTACTCTCCCAGAAAAAAATCCGGTACCCATTTATGGCTGGGTGTACCTGGAAGCCGTTGATCAGGATCAAACGACCTCTTGTCGTTTGTAGTTCACTTCACTAACCACTGAGCTATATCAAGTTTGTAGTTATCGATAAAAATGGCAGGTGCTGCTTCGAAGTCCTGACCGAATATATTGTTTTCTGCACACTTATTGTTCAACCGAAGTCTGCTGGCTTGCAGAAAACGATGTATCAAGATCTGGAGTTCTTCCTGAGTACGCGACAAGTGCTGCGTCATCAGCAAATAAAAGGTCTCTAATAGTGATCTATCTGATTTGTTACCTTGCCTTTAGTCTTGCCAGATTGAACAACCAACCATCAGATCTAGTATGAAGATAGACTCCTTCGTTCGCATTTAAAAATGCATATTTTAATAGAACAGCGAAGAAGATTGTTTCTTAAATAGGGTCGGAGCAAGAACACATCCCTGCTTGACACCACTGCGTATGTTGAAGGGTTATGATGTGCTGCCATCGTATTGAATGGTACTCTTCATATCCTCATGAAACGACTTGAATAGCTTCAGCAGAGTATGTGGGCAGCCTATTTTAGATAGTACTTTGAAGAGGCTATCCATGCTAAGTCAAAGGACTTTGTAAGGTTGATAAAGGCGATGAAGAAAGGCTTTTTCTGCTCTCTAGATTTTTCTTGATAGAAACGAAAATAGATAAAAATGTCTGAAGTTGATCTTCCGGATTTAAAGCCGTATTAAGCATTTCATTACAATGGTACTTACGTAATTAACTTTTTGTCGTCTTACTTTCCATGAACAAAGAATATATTACATAACCACATTCGTCCTGTTTCTGCGATCCCTGTGCCAAATTAACAACTTTCACTCTAACAACACTGTACAAATTTACATACGCCTTTATGAACTGCGAACACTTAAAACAGTGAAAACTGTGAGCAACTCTACCTACATTTTACAAATCTATGAATATCTCTAACAACAATGTACTACTCTGTACAAATAGTAATAATACGTAATTCTAACAACAATGTACAGCTCTGTACAAATAGTAATAATACGTAATTCTAACAACAATGTACTACTCTGTACAAATAGTAATAATACGTAATTCTAACAACAATGTACTACTCTGTACAAATAGTAATAATACGTAATTCTAACAACAATGTACTACTCTGTACAAATAGTAATAATACGTAATTCTAACAACAATGTACAGCTCTGTACAAATAGTAATAATACGTAATTCTAACAACAATGTACAGCTCTGTACAAATAGTAATAATACGTAATTCTAACAACAATGTACTACTCTGTACAAATAGTAATAATACGTAATTCTAACAACAATGTACTACTCTGTACAAATAGTAATAATACGTAATTCTAACAACAATGTACAGCTCTGTACAAATAGTAATAATACGTAATTCTAACAACAATGTACAACTCTATCAACAACTCTAACACCAATGTACATCATCATCATCATGTGCCATACCAGTTGGCGTAGGAGATCATGTCCTTCCACAAACTACTATCTACAGTGCATCGTATCAGTTCTGTTGTTGACTGTTCTCCATGCCGTGACACCAACCTAACTAGTATTTTTCTCTCTTTGTCGTCCGCGATCTCTCTTTCCCTATATTTCGCCAGTTGTAACCAAGCATTTCAATTTTCCTCTTCTCATGATGTGCCCGAAAAATGTTGATTGTTTCTTTCTGATGTTTCTTATGCGCTCCCTTTTTGTGTTGTCCACTTTGAGAATTTCCTTCTTGGTCTTTTCTGCTGTCCATGGAACTTTCAACATTCTTCTAAGAAATCCCATCTCTATGGCCTATAATCGTCTTTTCATTTGTATGTTTACGGTCCACGATTTTCAACCATAGGTCAGAATAGGTTCTATATAGCACCGATGAACTCTCTTTCTCACTTCTTTTGACATAGATTTGTTGCATAAGCCGTTTTTCATTTTCTGAAATACTATTTTGGTCTGAGCTATTCTATTTTTTTACATTTCTGTGGTGCATCTACAATCTGATGTTATTATTGTGCCAAAGTATTTCTAACGCTGCACTTGTTTCAGATTTGTCCTGTTTATTTGTATGCTGCATGCTGGTGATGATTGTTTCTTCGATATGACCATTATTTCTGTTTTCTTACTATTCAGGCTGAGACCTTTCTTGTTGCTTTCTTTTACTATTATGTCTATCATTTCTTGTAGTTCATTTTCTGTCTCTGCTATTAAGACTCTATGTATAACTCTAACACTAGTGTACACCTCTATGTATAACTCTAACACTAGTGTACACCTCTATGTATAACTCTAAGACTAGTGTACACCTCTATGTATAACTCTAACAACAATGTACACCATCATGCACAACTCTATGAACAACTATGTGTACCCTCCCAACAACAGTAATTAATTAACAACTCAAACAACGATGAGAAACTCTGAAAACAGTTAAAGTAAACATTAAAAGAATAAAGTGTAACAAAAACGCTTTAACAGCTTTTAACAATTTTCTGTGTGAATATTAAACTTTCACTTTCTTGATACTTCAACTTTCACTCAACCATTTTTGCCAAATAATACCTCGCCTTCGTTACTTCTGCACTTTTCACCATGCACCGATCAAGCTTAGACATTGCTTAGGAAGACGCGAGATTGTACTTAATTTTGGTGGGAAATGTAGCGGTAAGTGCTTCAGTTGCCTCCTGGATGAGGGCGTCTTTCTGCAGACGTTAATAGTTAACCTCGCCCAAATTATCCAAATCACTTGCCATTTTTGTCCCGTTCACCACGGTGGAGAAATCGATTCAAGAGAAGAGATGAATTAGCAAATAGTGTGGGAGTAAGCACATATCGGTATAGGTGGATCAGCCTGTGTGCATTCCTGGAACTGAGAGTTTGCGTTCAGTGTTTTGTTTGAGGGTTGATGGTAGAACCGAGCGCTTTAGTTGAGGCCTGTGTTGAGTGTTTGAGGGTTAATGGTAGAAGCGAGCGTTTTAGTTAAGGCCTGGGATTAGTGTGTGGGGGTTAATGGTTGAAGCGAGCGTATTAGTTGAGGCCTGTGTTGAGTGTTTGAGGGTTAATGGTAGAAGCGAGCGCTTTAGTTGAGGCCTGTGTTAGTGTTTGAGGGTTAATGGTAGAAGCGAGCGTTTTAGTTGAGACCTGTGATTAGTGTATGAGGGTTGATGGCAGAAACGAGCGCTTTATTTGAGGACTGTGTTGAGTGTTTGAGGGTTAATGGTAGAAGCGAGCGTTTTAGTTGAGGCTTGTGTTTAGTGTGTGAGGGTTAATGGTTGAAGCGAGCGTTTTAGTTGAGGCCAGTGATTAGTGTTTGAGGGTTGATGGTTGAAGCGAGCGTTTTAGTTGAGGCCTGTGTTGAGTGTTTGAGGGCTGATGGTAGAAGCGAGCAATTTAGTTGAAGCCTGGTTGGGTTCGGTCCTAATCGACGGCTTCCAGGTTCACTCGGCCTTTAAAGAGTACCGACATTTTTCTGGGAAATTAAAGCGGCACGGTCGTAATACCGAACACAAATTTCCCCAAAAAGCAGATGCCGAAGGTCTATAAAAATCATGTCAGAAGTATCATATTCCCTACACGCCGCTTGGCATGACGGGACTCTACTGTTTACTTTTATATAAGGCTGGCTGACGCCCGTGCCCTGCCGGGCCCGAAAGGGGAGTACAGAATAGCGGCGCTGTACCCTACCAGGCATGTTCGTAAGAGGCGAGAAAGGAGGGTTAGGCATGGGACTGGCTATCCCATACTGTAAAAAAAAATAAGCCGAAAAAACTTCACAAACATGAACAAGCCAAAAAGAGATAAAGTTAATCCGTCAACCAGGAAAGAGAAGGGATCTCTGTCTAAGAGACATATGACGCAAGCCGGAGAAAGCCGAAAGGAGTCCGGGTTGCCGACTCACCCTTTGTCTACCAGGAAATCATCCAGAATTGGCACCTGGAATGTTCGTACCCTTAACGAACAGGGAAAAGCTGCACAAGTGGCAGCAGAAATGACTAACTACAAGATAGATATTCTGGGAATGTGTGAAACAAGATGGCTGGGAGCGGAGAGAATAAAACTGAATACAGGGGAGATGATTTTATCATCAGGACACCAGGAACCAGGAGCACAACATAGCGAAGGGGTAGCTATAATGCTAACAAAGAATGCACAGAAGACACTAATAGAATGGGAGGCAGTAGGACTAAGACTGGTGAGAGGAACATTTAAAACAACCAAAAACAAAATAAAATTACACATTATACAATGCTATGCACCAACCAACGATAAGGATGACTCAGTTAAAGATGATTTCTATAAACAGCTACAATGTCAGATGGATGCAAGACGAGCCACGGATATTATAATCTTGATGGGAGACCTAAATGCTAAGGTAGGATCAGACAACAGAGGCTTCGAAGAGATTATGGGAAAACATGGACTTGGAGATATAAACCAGAATGGAGAGATATTTGTGAATTTCTGCGCCCTTAATCAAATGAGCCTAGGAGGAACAATATTCCAACATAAAAGAATACACAAAGCTACATGGGTGTCACCAGATCATAGAACGGAAAATCAAATTGATCACATATGTATTAATAATAAGTTTAAGTCATCCTTACAGGATGTAAAAGTATATAGAGGGGCAGATGTAGCTTCTGATCATCATCTTCTGTTAGCCAAACTTAAAATTAAATTAAAAAGGTATACTACAACGAATAAGGGTAGAAAGTATTTCAATGTAGGGTTTCTTAAAAAACAAGGAATTAAAGATAAATTCGCAGTCACAATATCAAACAAATGCCAAGTCCTCCAACAACTAGAAAATACAATAAATATAGAAGATCATTGGAAACAGGTAAAAAATATATGGAAAGAGACATGCGAAGAAACACTGGGGAAAAGAGAACGCCAGGATAAGGCATGGATGACAGCAGAGACCCTGGATAAAATTAAAGAAAGAAAGAACAAGAAAGCAGACATAAATAAAAGCAAAACAAGAAGTAATAAAGCCAAGACACAGGAAGCTTACACAGAGGTGAACAAAGAAGTGAGAAGATGCATTAAAAGGGATAAGAGGAAATATATAGATGAACTATCTAAAGAGGCAGAAGAAGCAGCAAATAAAGGGAATATGAAAGAACTGTACAACAGCACAAAGAAATTAGGTGGAAAATACAAACAGATCAACGCCTTTATCAAAGATAAGAAAGGAAATCTGTTTAGTAATATAAGGGAACAAATGGAGAGATGGAAAGAGCACTTTGAAGAACTTTTGAACAGACCCGGCTCAAATAATCCTCCAGATATACTACCAGCAAAAGAAGAGTTACACGTTAACTGCGGCAAACCAAGCAAAGAAGAAATAATGAAAGCCATCAAACTATTAAAAGATGGTAAAGCCACAGGACCAGATGAAATTCCTTCGGAAGCCATCAAAGCAGATATTAACACATCTACCAAGATGTTACATGATCTATTGGATAAAATTTGGGAGAGGGAAGAAATACCTAAAGACTGGAGAGAAGGTTATATGATCAAACTACCAAAGAAAGGAAGTTTACAGGAGTGCACAAACTATAGGGGAATTATGTTACAATCAGTGCCAGGAAAAATATTAGGCAGAATCATTCTGGAGAGACTAAAGGATGCTATAGAGAAACACTTGAGAGATGAACAAGCAGGTTTTAGGAAGAACAGATCATGTGCTGATCAAATAACTACTCTACGTATAATAGTTGAACAAAGTTTAGAACTAAAATCCCCACTTTATATTGGATTCGTAGATTACGAAAAGGCATTTGATAGTTTAAACAGAAGAATGCTTTGGAAGTTGCTGAGTCATTACGGAATCCTCATAAAGTTTATTAACCTGATAAAAACAATGTATGAAGGAACAAAATGTAGTGTGGTGCATGAAGGACAGCTTACAGAAGCATTTGAAATAAGAACAGGAGTAAGGCAAGGGTGCCTTCTGTCCCCATTTCTCTTTCTACTGGCCATATATTGGATTATGAAAATAACCCAAAACAACAGAAATGGAATCCAGTGGTCACTGACCAAACAACTTGATGATTTAGACTTTGCTGATGACATAGCTCTCCTATCATACAGCTATCAACAGATGCTGGATAAAATAAGCATACTTGATGAGAGATCACAACAGCTAGGACTGAAGATTAATAGAGATAAGACCAACATTATGAGAATTAATACAGTTGGCAATAACCAAATAAAACTAGGAGAAATACCTCTACTAGACGTACAATATTACATATATCTGGGCAGTAATATAGATAAAGAGGGAGGAACAGAAAATGATACCAAAATAAGGATATCAAAAGCAAGAGGAGCTTTCATTGCACTGGGAAACATATGGAAATCCAAAGAAATTAGGCTAAATACAAAAATAAAAATTGTCAACTCAAATGTTAAGTTGGTCCTATTATATGGCTGTGAAACATGGAGAATAACAAAATTGACAATCACGAAGGTACAGACTTTCATTAATGGATGCTTGCGCAGAATAAAGGGATGGAAATGGCAGGACAAAGTCACTAATGTGGAATTATGGAAATGTACCGGTCAAATACCAGTGGATAAGGAGATACAGCGAAGACGATGGCGATGGATAGGACACACACTACGGAAGCCAACTGAGAGTATTACACAACAGGCCCTTTTTTGGCATCCCCAGGGGAAAAGACAAAGAGGAAGACCAAGGAATTCTTGGAGAAGAGAGATCGAAGCAGAGATGAAGATCATGGGGAAGACATGGAGTGATCTTAAAAGAATTGCAAAAAAAAAACGACTTGGAAAGCGTTTGTTGAAGACTTATGCTCCACTGGGAGCTAAAAGGTAGAAGATGAAGACTGGCTGAACCTGGAATACGTCGATGAGGACTGACCTCGACCTGATGCCTAGTATTCCAGTCCACTACCCACTGAGTTAGCACGGGATCTCTTTCGTGTATAAATGTCTCAATAAACGTTTTCTATATCTCTGAGATTACCATTTTGATAAGACTTCTTTCACGTAGAAATGTCAGTTGAAATTAACTATCATAAATTATTGTTTAATACACGTCCTTTCTAATATTCATGTAGACGTTTATATTTTATTGTTATAATTGAGATTTTGGTGAATATTGAGTGACTAGCAAACAGCGAGAAATTGGAGTGTGTCAAGATAGGATAGACTGGGTCAAATCTGCGAACAAAGGCAAGATAATTATGCCGAATGAGGAAAGACGGAATCATGACACTATTTGATATAGACTTAGCCTGTGGCAACAGAACATAAGGAAGATTATTTCGGGTGTCTGTTGATGTGACTTATTTTCGAGTGAGAACAACTGGGATGAGCTTGCCAAGGACAGTTCAAGTTGTTAGCTTGATGTATATCCTGGTGTGGGAACTGGCAAACCCAAATTGTGAAAGATAACCTACTTTAAAACAAATAAAACGGCAACACCACCAGACGAAATACTCCAGCCAAATCGAACCAATCGTCTGTCTCTAGACATGGCAGTGTACCAACAAATATATACCTCATTGATTTGTATTTTTGTTAACATCTTGTTACTTTTAACTACGTGTTTCCGTTATCTCTTATAGAACTCATGATATTATTCTCAAATTTACTATTGTGGACATTTGTCTCAAATATTTGTGTCGACAACTGTCTCAAATTTACTATTGTGGACATTTGTCTCAGATATATTGTAGTGGACATTTGTCTCAAATATTTGTGTCAACTGTCTGAAATTTACTGTTGTGGACAATTGTCTCAGATATATTGTTGTGGACATTTGTCTCAAATATTTGTGTCGACAACTGTCTCAAATTTACTGTTGTGCACAATTGTCTCAGATATATTGTTGTGGACATTTGTCTCAAATATTTGTGTCGACAACTGTCTCAAATTTACTGTTGTGGACAATTGTCTCAGATATATTGTTGTGGACATTTGTCTCAAATATTTGTGTCGACAACTGTCTCAAATTTACTGTTGTGCACAATTGTCTCAGATATATTGTTGTGGACATTTGTCTCAAATATTTGTGTCGACAACTGTCTCAAATTTACTGTTGTGCACAATTGTCTCAGATATATTGTTGTGGACATTTGTCTCAAATACTTCTGAAAAAAATGTTCTCAAGTATTTCTGGTGATAATGTTCTAGAATATTTTTGTGGAAATTATCTCTCAGCTGTTTCTATGGAATATGTTTTTAATTCTTTAAAGTGAAATGTTTGTCTAATTTTTCTGATGAAATTGCTCCATAGAAAAACACAATAATGAGATAAATATAGCATGACCGATGAAGTTAAGTTTTAGACTATAATGAAGCAAAAGTGTTTTATTTATAACAAAATTATAATAATAAAGTGTGTTCCTTTTTTTAAATACAAGAAGGATTTGAACATTTTTTTCACAAATAGTTACGTGTAACCTATTAGCATACTTGCATAAGAGTTATGTATCTTTCAGCAAATGTCAGCTTTTTTTAAAGTTTAAAAATATATTTAAATATTTCCTGTTTATATGTTAATACCTTCAATATATGAATTTAAATTCCTATCAAAATAGCGATGTCAATTTCATGTTAATGTCTGCTATAAGTGTTCTATTTATGAAACTCAATGCAATGGTTAGCACACTATCATCAATATTATCGTCAAAGTGACATGCCGACAGATATAGACGATTTCTCAACTCGTATTTTTGTTCTTGATGTATTCCTTATTTCGTTATTTCTATTACAGAATACATTCCAGGGTGCGCTTTTTTCTAACATTATTTGTCTTTTCCGTTCTATCTAGCCTCTCTATTGGTATAACATTACCAGGTTTTTCTCTTCCGTTCTATCTAGCCTGTCTATTGACATAACATTACCAGGTTTTTCTCTTACGTTCTATCTAGCTTGTCTATTGGCATAACATTACCAGGTTTTTCTCTTCCGTTCTATCTAGCATGTCTATTGGCATAACATTACCAGGTTTTTCTCTTCCGTTCTATCTAGCCTGTCTATTGGTATATAACATTACCAGGTTTTTCTCTTTCGTTCTATCTAGCCTGTCTATTGGCATAACATTACCAGGTTTTTCTCTTCCGTTCTATCTAGCCTGTCTATTGGTATATAACATTACCAGGTTTTTCTCTTTCGTTCTATCTATCTTGTCAATTGGTATATAACAATACCAGCTTTTTCTCTTCCGTTCTACCTAGCATCTCTATTGGTATATAACATTACCTGGTTTTTCTCTTCCGTTCTATCTATCTTGTCTATTGGTATATAATAGAGAATAGGTAGAATTGGATGGAAACAAAAGATAACAAACGATGAAGTTTTAAAACAACTGAAAATAAAAAGAGAACTGCTGAACACAATTAACACAAGACAAATTAAATTTTTGGGGCATGTTAAAAGACACAACAGCCTACTAAAAGTAATATTGGAAGGAAAAATACAAGGCAAAAGAGGCAGAGGCAGACCAAGACTAATATGGACGAGTAACATCAAAAGATGGACAAGTCAATCTATGTCAGCCTTCACCATCAAAGCACGAAACAGTGTAGAATGGCGATCCATGGTAGCCAACCTTCGTTGCGGAGAGGGCACACGATGATGATGATTGGTATATAACATTACTAGGTTTTTTCTTCCGTTCTATATAGTTTGTCTATTGGTATATAACATTACAAGGTTTTTCTCTTCCGTTCTATATAGTTTGTCTATTGGTATATAACATTACCAGCTTTTTCTCTTCCGTTCTATATAGTTTGTCTATTGGTATATAACATTACCAGCTTTTTCTCTTCCGTTCTATATAGTTTGTCTATTGGTATATAACATTACCAGCTTTTTCTCTTCCGTTCTATATAGTTTGTCTATTGGTATATAACATTACCAGCTTTTTCTCTTCCGTTCTATATAGCTTGTCTATTCGTATATAACATTACCAGGCTTTTCTCTTCCGTTCTATATAGCTTGTCTATTGGTATATAACATTATCAGGTTTTTCTCTTCCGTTCTATATAGCTTGTCTATTGGTATATAACATTACAAGGTTGGTCTCTTCCGTTCTATATAGTTTGTCTATTGGTATATAACATTACCAGCTTTTTCTCTTCCGTTCTATATAGTTAGTCTATTGGTATATAACATTACCAGGTTTTTCTCTTCCGTTCTATATAGTTTGTGTATTGGTATATAACATACCAGGTTTTTCTCTTCCGTTCTATATAGCTTGTCTATTGGTATATAACATTACCAGCTTTTTCTCTTCCGTTCTATATAGCTTGTCTATTGGTATATAACATTACCAGGTTTTTCTCTTCCGTTCTATATAGCTTGTCTATTGGTATATAACATTACCAGGTTTTTCTCTTCCGTTCTATATAGCTTGTCTATTGGTATATAACATTACCAGGTTTTTCTCTTCCGTTCTATATAGCTTGTCTATTGGTATATAACATTACCAGGTTTTTCTCTTCCGTTCTATATAGTTTGTCTATTGGTATATAACATTACCAGCTTTTTCTCTTCCGTTCTATATAGTTTGTCTATTCGTATATAACATTACCAGGTTTTTCTCTTCCGTTCTATATAGTTTGTCTTTTGGTATATAACATTACCAGGTTTTTCTCTTCCGTTCTATATAGTTTGTCTATTGGTATATAACATTACCAGGTTTTTCTCTTCCGTTCTATATAGTTTGTCTATTCGTATATAACATTACCAGGTTTTTCTCTTCCGTTCTATATAGTTTGTCTATTGGTATATAACATTACCAGCTTTTTCTCTTCCGTTCTATATAGCTTGGCTATTGGTATATAACATTACCAGGTTTTTCTCTTCCGTTCTATATAGTTTGTCTATTGGTATATAACATTACCAGGTTTTTCTCTTCCGTTCTATATAGCTTGTCTATTGGTATATAACATTACCAGGTTTTTCTCTTCCGTTCTATATAGCTTGTCTATAGGTATATAACATTACCAGCTTTTTCTCTTCCGTTCTATATAGCTTGTCTATTGGTATATAACATTACCAGGTTTTTCTCTTCCGTTCTATATAGCTTGTCTATTGGTATATAACATTACCAGGTTTTTCTCTTCTCCTTGCACGATCAAACACGTAGGCTGCTTCTTCTTATTTACTTTCAACAGAACTTCTTTATATTGGAAAGTGAAACCATGAATCGATTGCATGAATATCATATAGAGTTGGTAGATGCGATAAGGGAGTGTGATGAAGGAAGCCACAGAAGACTTGTCAAGCAACACAATATGATTGTCGTTAGTCGCTACGTGTTGAGAAAACTACTTCAAGGGAAGGTAAAGGTCAAGTACGAGACTTGAACCGGCGTCTTAGCACACGAGTTTCCACCCATATGTGCTCGTCGGCCGCCTATCCAGAAATGTTCGGATATATCTTCAAAATGATCTTTTCAAGCATCGAAACTTAAAATACGATTCGACATTCCTCACCTTCCCAGAGTAATACCCTGGTACCCATTTCTGCCAACTGCTGGGTCGACCGTGGGGGTATTTTTTTTCCAACCACGAGTACATTTCACACTGCTCCCAGCGGGAATCGAACACAGGTTGTCCTAACATCGGCAGTCCAGGTGGTTTTCCCAACTAGGCTACTGAGGCCCCCAAGGGAAATCTCAGCTATTAGGGACTTCAATATGCACAGATTATGGCCTTTCAACTGAAGTAGTATATATTTATCATAGCCTTAATTCAACGCGTCTTAAATATTCATCATCATCATCATCATTGGGTACCTTCTCCGCATCGAAGGTTGGCTACCATGGAGCGCCATTCCACCCTGTCTCTTGCTTTGATGGTGCAGATTGTCATAGTCTGACTTGTCCATCTTTTGATGTTACTCGTCCATGTTAGTCTTGGTCTGCAACTGCCTCTTTTACCTTGTATTTTCCCCTCTAATATTACTTTTATTAGACTGTTGTGTCTTCTTCAATATTAAGTATCAATTAATATTTTATTATGTTAAACCACATTCTATTACTTCCAATACCTATTCTCCTTGTTCATTAATTATGTACAATTCATTACTGAATGAATCTACTGAGGAATTTTTTATAAATTATTTTGGAAAAAATATTTATTGCAGAAAGTGTTATTCATTTTGCTGAATGTTTTCTTTTCAATAGTTACTCTTTACTTGTTTTCTTAACTGTATTTTCCGACGAAGTTATTATTGTACCAATATATGTGAGGTTTTTGACCAGGTTCATTATTGTTTAATTTATTTTAGTTGTTTTTTGTTGATGAATCTCTATCTTCTTGGGTATTTCATACGGCGTTTATTTTATTAGACTATAACTTCCCAATTCCTGCTGTGCTTTCTCACACGCGTTTCAATACTGTGCCATCAGCATAGCAAAACGTAGCTTAGTATAACATAACTTAATATGCCATAATATAATATTACATTGCATATCTAACATAACATTGCATATAATAACTATTTCTTTTTCTACAATAGACATTTGTTCTTGAACATTTATTGAGTTTTCCATGTAGCCGTCCATCGCAGAGTTTTGCCCCATGAGCATCTATTGTAGAGTTTTGCCTTGTGCGCATCTATTGTAGAGTTTTGCCTTGTGCGCATCTATTGTAGAGTTTTGCCTTGTGCGCATCTATTGTAGAGTTTTGCCTTGTGCGCATCTATTGTTGGGTGTTGCCTTGTGCGCATCTATTGTAGAGTGTTGCCTTGTGCGCATCTATTGTAGAGTGTTGTCTTGTGCGCATCTATTGTAGGGTGTTGCCTTGTGCGCATCTATTGTAGAGTGTTGTCTTGTGCGCATCTATTGTAGGGTGTTGCCTTGTGCGCATCTATTGTAGAGTGTTGTCTTGTGCGCATCTATTGTAGAGTGTTGCCTTGTGCGCATCTATTGTAGAGTGTTGCCTTGTGCGCAACTATTGTTGAGTGTTGCCTTGTGCGCATCTATTGTAGAGTGTTGCCTTGTGCACATCTATTGTAGAGTGTTGCCTTGTGCGCATCTATTGTAGAGTGTTGCCTTTTGTGCATCTATTGTAGAGTGTTTCCTTGTGCGCATCTATTGTAGAGTGTTGCCTTGTGCGCATCTATTGTAGAGTGTTGCCTTGTGCGCATCTATTGTAGAATGTTGCCTTGTGCGCATCTATTGTAGAGTTTTGCCTTGTGCGCATCTTTTGTAGAGTTTTGCCTTGTGCGCATCTGTTGTAGAGTTTTGCCTTGTGCGCATCTGTTGTAGAGTTTTGCCTTGTGCGCATCTATTGTAGAGTTTTGCCTTGTGCGCATCTATTGTAGAGTTTTGCCCTGTGAAAATCTGTTGTGGAGTTTTGCCCTATGAGCATCTTTTGTGGCGTTTTGCCCAACGAGCATCTAGTGTTGAGTTTTGCCCATAAAAATAAATTGTTGAGATTTTCACTGCGAGCATATAGTGTTGAGTTTTGCCCTGCAAGCTTATATTATAGATTTTTGGCCTTGAAAATTGATTACTGAGTTTTGCCATCCTATCAACTATTATTGAATTGTACCTTGTAAACATCTATTGTTGAGTTGAGATTTGCCCTGTGAGCATCTAATGTTACGTTTTGCTTTGTAAGCAATTATATTGAGGTTTTTGTTCTCTGAACATCTGCTGCTGAGTGGTGCCCTGTGAGTGCCTATAATTGAATTTTTGCACAATTAACATTTGTTGTTGTTTGTTGGACCTGTAAGCATTTATTTCTGTTGAGATTTTTCCTGCACCATCTATTGTGGAGTTTTGTACTATGCATATGTTTTACAAAGTTTTGTAATTTTAAAATGTCACATAAGCTTAAGTAAAATGTATTTTTATTCTAGAGTTTTGCACTATAGGCATGTATGTGCCATGTATGTACATTATAGTTGTGTCATCTATGATATGCTTAAAGTTTTGAATAACTGTGACATTTTGGGTTGCCACTATCAATTGTGGATTACTAAAATATAGAAATATTATTGTTACCTTGCATATCTTAATGAAAAATAGAAATATATAACCGTTATTTTTGTGTGTTTTACTAAAATACATGTTTCTGCTATCTTTATGTAATATAGAAATATATAATCGTTATCTTTGTATGGATTACTAAAATTTAAAAAAAATATATAACTGTTATTTGTGTGTATCTTACTGAAGTATAGAAATAATCCTATCACTTTATACTTACCTTTGTAAGATCTATATGTCATATTATCATTCGTTTACTGTTTTGCAGTATGTGGTAGAAACATGGACATTAGACAAGAAAACAGAACAGAAATTGAAGCCTTTGAAATGTGGATATATAGAAGAATAGGTAGAATTGGATGGAAGGAAAAGTAAACAATAGTTTAGAAATTGGCCAATGCCTACTCTTTATCTGATAATATAATTTCTGAATCTGTCTTTTCTTAACACTCCAAGTGTGTTTCTCAGAAATGTCATTTCTTTGTGACAAGCTTGCATATTTATCTAATTTATCTGTTTGTGTGTGTGTGTGTGTTTTTTTTGTTTGTTTGTTAGACTGAACACCTATATTATATTAGACACCTGTATACTTCCTTGAAATATAAATCATTTATGATGATACTTTTTGATTGAAATGGAGTAAATGTAGTTCTAATCTAATGTCATATGGAGAGCAACACTTTATGATTAGAAATACTATGATTGGTCTGTTTAGTCAATGTTATAGGTGATTACTTCCTCTGTCCCTTGTTGTTTCTTGAAAAAACCACTTGGCCAGGACAATCCAAACCTGTCTAGACGATTACCGATCTTCCGATAGAGTTATCTCCCTGGGACTGAGTTTGGAAACACTTTCGATCGTTTTAACTTTTGGTCCAACTCGGTATTTTTTAGCTGTGGGCTTACAACATTAACATTCGACACACTTCCTTAGAAACAGTGATGTATTTTAAGATTTACAATATCAACACTCGACACACTTCCTTAGAGACAGTGATGTATTTTAAGATTTACAATATCAACACTCGACACACTTCCTTAGAGACAGTGATGTATTTTAAGATTTACAATATCAACACTCGACACAATTCTTCAAAGACAGCGATGTATTTTAAGGTTTACAACATCAATATTAACACTCGACACAATTCTGTAGAGACAGCGATGTATTTTAAAGTCTCATTATCATCATCAAGTACCGGCCTGCTGGCGTAGGTGATCATGTCTCTACACAACTTTCGATCTCGACAGTTTTTTTATCATTTCTGTTGTTGACATTTTGCCAAGCCATTCTCTTAAGTTGTCTGGTAATTTTTCTCTTTGCTTCCCTCTATCTCTTCGTCCCTCAATTGTTCCCGTTGCTACAATATATTCCAGTTTTTCTATTGTTGTGGCGATTCATTATTGTACAAAGAAGTTACGACGGTGGTTTTCTGTTGCCTTCCGTCGGTTTATATACGGATGGCTGCTAGCCTTTGACTAAAAAGTCTCACCCACAAGGCAGTGGGGTTGTTTTATTTCGGGGTACCCGCCCTTAGTCTTTTACTCTCCCGAGCTTACCTCCAAGGCA
The DNA here is from genome assembly GCA_032433765.1 of Megaustenia siamemsis. Taxonomy (NCBI): domain Eukaryota; kingdom Metazoa; phylum Mollusca; class Gastropoda; order Stylommatophora; family Ariophantidae; genus Megaustenia; species Megaustenia siamemsis. Next base: position 59,252,606 of record JAVIAB010000073.1, read on the forward strand.
GCAGGGCAGCCACAGGTTGTACTGTTTACTGCATACAGTAGTAGGTAAAATTACCCGACCAGACACTAAATTTTACAGCATCAATGCTAACACTGGACACATTTCTGTAGAGACAGCGATGAATTTTAAGCCTAAATTTCTTTATTAAATCTGGAGTGTACGGGGTTCACTCGGTAACTACAAACCTTCAAAGAAACAGGATCTTGTGGCGTCTTGATAACACGACAGAACTAATCATTGTAGTTACCAACACACTTAGCAATAATGTGGTCAGTATCACAACGTGCCGCCCATCTTTCCACAAGAAAATTAGTTGTACCTACTTTTAGAGACGGAGAGAACTACACATTGTTGTCGATCACCAAGGTATTCTTAACATTTGGGATGTGTTGATCACCAAGGTATTCTTAACATTTGGGAATTGTTAATCATCAAGGTATTCTTAACATTTGGGAATTGTTGAGCATCAAGGTATTCTTAACATTTAGGAAGTTTTGATCACCAAGGTATTCTTAACATTTGGAAAGTTTTGATCACCAAGGTATTCTTAACATTTGGGAATTGTTGATCATTAAGGTATTCTTAACATTTAGGAAGTTTTGATCACCAAGGTATTCTTAACATTTGGGAAGTGTCGATCACAAAGGTATTCTTAACATTTGGGATGTGTTGATCACCAAGATATTCTTAACATTTGGGAATTGTTGATCATCAAGGTATTCTTAACATTTGGGAATTGTTGATCATCAAGGTATTCTTAACATTTAGGAAGTTTTGATCACCAAGGTATTCTTAACATTTGGAAAGTTTTGATCACCAAGGTATTCTTAACATTTGGGATGTGTTGATCACCAAGGTATTCTTAACATTTGGGAAGTGTTGATCACCAAGGTATTCTTAACATTTGGAAAGTTTTGATCACAAAGGTATTCCTAACATTTAGGAAGTGTTGATCACCAAGGTATTCTTAACATTTGGGAAATGTCGATCACAACGTTATTCCTAACATTTAGGAAGTGTTGATCACCAAGGTATTCTTAACATTTGGGAATTGTCAATCACCAAGGTATTCCTAACATTTAGGAATTGTCGATCACCAAGGTATTCCTAACATTTGGGAATTGTCGATCACCAAGGTATTCCTAACATTTGGGAATTGTTGATCACCAAGGTATTCCTAACATTTAGGAATTGTTGATCACCAAGGTATTCTTAACATTTGGGAAATGTCGATCACAACGTTATTCCTAACATTTGGGAATTGTCGATCACCAAGGTATTCCTAACATTTAGGAATTGTCGATCACCAGGTATTCCTAACATTTGGGAATTGTTGATCACCAAGGTATTCCTAACATTTAGGAATTGTCGATCACCAAGGTATTCCTAACATTTAGGAATTGTTGATCACCAAGGTATTCTTACACCTGGGAAGTGAATTCTCCCTACCTGGTTGAATGATGTGTGCCTTAACCATTTCGCTACAGTTTAAAGATCTTGAAATTGGGCTGCAGAGGACAAGACGTTTGGTTCAAACAGATCGACGACTTCAAGATTCACAGAATGGGAACTGGATTTTTGTCTGGGAGAGAAAGACAGCTCGTCGTTATACCGACCTTATTTCTCCAAAAATAACGTGCCGAAGTTCCATTAAAATACTGGTAGTAACAATATAGTTTTATAGATGATGAAACATAAATATATCATCTATAATCAAGAGAAGAAGGTGATTATATGTAGGCCATGTAGTGAGAAAATAGAATCTCAAAGCAAGAACTTATATGGGATCAGAAGGCAAATAAAAAAGGCAGTCCTAAATAAACAATGAAGAACACTGAGACGAGAGGCAATAATAGTAGACTTCAGCTCCTTCGCCGAGAGTGGGCGAATCACACAGGACAGGGACGCGTTGTAAGATATAATGCTGGTCCTGTAGAAGGTCTGATGATTGATAATAAAGATCGTCGGACATAGAGAGTGGAATAAAGATCGTCGGACCTAGAGAGTCTGAAATAAAGATCGTCGGACATAGAGAGTCTGGAATAAAGATCGTCGGACATAGAGAGTCTGAAATAAAAGATCGTCGGACATAGAGAGTCTGAAATAAAGATAGTCGGACATAGAGAGTCTGGAATAAAGATCGTCGGACATAGAGAGTCTGGAATAAGATCGTCGAACATAAGAGAGTCTCTGCCCTCGTTTGGCTCCAAATGACAATAGATTTGTGCACTAACACAATATTCCCATTACGCTACCCGGTGGCGTGACGGTAATCTTTCTGTTTTCCACTAAAGATTTGGAACATAATTTTGAACAGAGTCGTTGTGAGCCACGATGATTGTCCTCAGACCATACACATTAACGCATTGATCTCACGCCTGCATACTCAGGGAGACCACAGCACAATGTCTAAACTCAGTGGCATTAACGAAAAAAAAAAAGAAAATGTAAAAAGCCCCCGCCACGCTATGTGGCGTATAGGGAATATCGTGTTAGTGACCATACATTTTTACAGACCTTCGGCACATGATTATTGGGGTAATATGGTCGGTATTACGTCGTGCTGTTTTACTTTCCCAGGAAAAAATTTAGGCACCAATTAAAGGCTGGGTGAACCCGGGAGACGTCGGTTGGGATCGAACCCTATCCCTTGTCCTTTGTAGTCTAGTTCATTAACCGCTCAGCTATCGCGGCTACCAGCATTAACAAGGTCTAGCAATATTACTTGAAAAAGGTAGCTAGTTTTGTTTTATTGATAGCAAGGGTGAACTGTGCCTATTTTTTTGTTTCACTAGAACCTTTTCGCGACTTACTCTTTCAATTGTAAACTGGAACATGATGATGATTTCCTATTTTTGTTGTTGTTCTCTTATTGATTGCGCTGTGATATATTGCTTTCTAAACATGGTTGTCCAAGTAGGGACTCTACAGACAAGACGGGCACTCTACAATACAATCTTCATCCCAATGTTGTGCTACCAATACCAGTCCTGGTCCCTAGATGCAAGAAGAATAACAAAAATAACCTCTGCTGAGAAAAAGTGTGTTAGACGAATGACAGGAAACAGCCTGAGAGAGAAGATCAGAAATGAAGAACTGAGAAAATAGCTTGGAATACCCCCGCTATATAATATATAAAGAAACAACAGATAAAATGGTTTGGCCACAAGACAAAGCAGAGTGATAAAAAAAAAACACAACGAGCCTTCAATAGATGTTGCGAGAACACCAGTTCCATAAGTCGACCAAGAAAAAGGTGGATTGATGGAACATTAGAAGCACTAGGAAACATAACAGCAGGAGAGGCGAACAGAAGAGCAACAGATCGCAAATTATATCTTCCCTCGACGCTGAAAGGCAAATGTGGAAAGAAAGAAGAAACATTATATAGCTACGTTCCTTGAAGTCACCTTTAATTTATTCATTGATTCTGATTTCGTTTGTTTGTCGTTTCCTGGGTCGTGTCCTGTAACCTCACACTTTCATGTAGTTCCTTCCAACTGCAAATTGACTGGGCTTCATTCTGTATAGCTGTAGAAAGTTCTAGTAAGGTAAAGATTATTTCCATGCCTTGCTAGGAATGTATGTCATAAGGTGGTAGATAGATGTCACCATATTTTTCGATGATATCGTTGGTATCACGCCAGGCCGCTTTTACTTCCCCAAAAAATCTCTACTACCTAGAGGTTGGTTCAAAGCTGGAGGCTTTCCGCTACGAAAAAAAATCCCGCCATTTCTTTCAACTGTACCCGGACCCGTGTGATCAGGAAGTGAGCACAGTAAACACTGAGTGGCCGAGACTTCCAGTAAGATGTGTCATCATCAAGTACCGGGCCTGCTGGCGTAGGTGATCATGTCTGTACACAACTTTCGATCTCGACAGTTATTTATCATTTCTGTTGTTGAACTTCTGCCAAGCCATTCTCTTAAGCTGTCTGGTATTTTTTTTTATCTTTGCTTCCCTCTATCTCTTCGTCCCTCAATTTTTCCAGTTGTTACAATATATTCCAGTTGTTCTCTTCTCATTACATGGCCAAAAATGATGATTGTTTCTTCCTAATATTGGAGATTAGCTTTCTTTTGCTTTGACCTCTTTCAGAACATTTTTATTACTCCTGTTAGCTGTCCTGTAAGATGTGTAAACCATTTAGTTCAGTCATTGAGTTATTAAGTTATTAGCGGGTCATCATCATTGCACTCCGGACATGTCCATAGGTGCTCAGATCCCCTCTTCAATCAAGTACCGCAGTGCCCAGCTGACTACTCCAGTTCTGTGTTGGTTGAAAAGTCTTCTTACATGCCCACTAAGTTTCTCATTTCTGGCTGTGCCCATCTTAACGATATCTCTTTCATCCGAAGAGTGACGTGGATTTGTGGTGGTCGAAGTCCTGTGCTCCTCCCACATCTCGGAGGGTATTGATGATGTCCGCCCGATCCATGGTTGACCGTCCTCAACGACAGCGCAGCTCGCCAATCTGTCCGCTCTTTCATTCCCCGTACTCCCTAATGTCCAGGGACATAGACAAAGGTGACCTTGCGTATTTTAACTTCTGCAATGAAACCATTGCATGCGTACAGAAGCGTATTAATTCTGTAATGTAATCCTTTACTGAAATGTTCAACTAGTTTTCTCATAACCATTTAATTCTGTCATGCAATCCTTTACTGAAATCGTTCGACTAGTTTTTTTTCTTCTCAAAACCATAATTCTGTAATGTAATCCATTACTGAAATCGTCCGACTAGTTTTTTTTATTCTCATAAACCATTTAATTCTGTAATGTAATCCTTTGCTGAAATCGTCCAAAAGTTTTTTTCTTCTCATAAACCATTTAATTCTGTAATGTAATCCTATACTGAAATCGTTTGACTAGTTTTTTTTTTTCAGTTTCATAAATGTACTATATTCCTCATTGTTTTGTATCTAGCATTTTGTGTGCATTTCATTTCCCATGGTGTGACTTTTACCTTGTAACTTTCCACGACTGCCCATGTCTAGTATTGTTTAAGTAATGTGGATCATTTCTTCTTGATCTCGTAACTCTGGGGCATTTCGTTCAATCACTGCTTGCAAACTTCATCAACTTTCTCCATTGGTCACTATCATAAGTCACTCATATGATGGAAGGGTGTCCATTCTTCTTCTATCTTTCTCTGTCTACCTCTCCTTTCTCCTTCAGCAGTACCCTGAAGAATGGTCTTTGTCGACAAAATGATCGAGAAACGTGATCAAATCATTTCATTTTGCCTTTGTTCACAATAGTCAAAAGATCATCATGTACTCTGATTCTTCTTCTATCTCTCAGCTCCCTGTGGAGCATAGGTCTTCAACAAACACGTTCAGCTACCTGTGAAGCATAGGTCTTCACCAACACTTTCAGCTACCTGTGGAGCATAATCTTCAACAAACACTTTCAGCTCCCTGTGGAGCATAATTCTTCAACAAACACTTTCAGCTACCTGTGGAGCATAATTCTTCAACAAACACTTCAGCTCCCTGTGGAGCATAATTCTTCAACAAACACTTTCAGCTACCTGTGGAGCATAATTCTTCAACAAACACTTTCAGCTACCTGTGGAGCATAATTCTTCAACAAACACTTTCAGCTACCTGTGGAGCATATTCTTCAACAAACACTTTCAGCTACCTGTGGAGCATAATTCTTCAACAAACACTTTCCAAGCCGTTCTGTTTCTTGCCATTATTTTAAGATCATTCCATGTCTTCCCCATCATCTTCATCTCTGTTTCAATCTGTCTTCTCCGAGAATTCCTTGGTCTTCCTCTTTGTCTTTCCCCTGGGGATTCCAAAAATGCCTGTTGTGTAATACTCCCAGTTGGCTTCGGCAGTGTGTGTTCTAGCACTATCGTCTTCGCTGTATCTCTTTATCCACTGGTATTTGACTGGTACATTTCCATAATTCTATGTTAGTCATTTTGTCCTGCTATTTCCATCCTCTTATTCTGCGCAAGCATCCATTAATGAGGGTCTTTAGCTTTATGATTATCATTTTTGTTGTTCTCTATGTTTCCATATAATATAACTAACTCAATTTTGGAGTTGAAAACATTTATTTTTGTATTTAACCTAATTTCTTTGGATTTCCATGTTTCCTAGTGCAACAAATGCACCTCTTGCTTTTGTTATCCTTATTTTGTTATCATTATCTGTTCCATCCTCTTTGTCTATAATACCGTCCAGATACGTGTAAGATTGTACGTCTAGTAGAGGTATTTCTCCTATTGTTATTTGGTTATTGCCAACTGCGTGAATTCTCATAATTGTGGTCTTATATCTATATATTTTATGTCCTAGCTGTTGTCATCTCTCATCAAGTATTCACATTTTATCTTGCATCTGTCAATAATTATGTGATAGGAGAGCTATGTCATCAGCAAAGTCTAAGTCATTATGCTTCTTTGTGATTGACCACTGGGTTCCATTTCTGTTGTTCTGAGTTATTTTCATAATCCAACTCCGATTTCCTGTTGTATTCTTTTGCGAACTTTTTCACTCGTGATACGATCTAAGTAAGAGATGCTCAAAGCCTTTCAAAAGCATCTCATCTCATAGCATGTATTTTATTCTAGAGCTATGTAGCTCTAGTTTAAGAGTCCATGTTTCGCAATCGTTTAGAAAAAAACTGATATAACAAGAGACATCATCATGATTTTAGAGCAATCGAGTGGTGTTCTTTTATTTTCAAATCAGTTTTAGCCTTGAAAAGGATGTTGTTGTTCTGTGCTATTTTAACCCATATTTCAGACTTCGAGCCTTCATCGCTGACAATTGATCCTAAATATTTAAATTTATCAGCTGTTTATAGCCCCTGTCCTTTTATTTTTATCTTTGCAACTATAAATAATGTTGGAACAATAGAAGATTTATTAAATTAATCATCAGAGTGAAATATCACCTATTTAAATGGAGCAATTACTTTCTTCTTCTCTTTTATTTGTTTCTTAGTTAAAAGTTATAAACTGTTGTTTTCATATTGCGATGCAATCAGCCGTTTTCAGCACACATCACACAGCACAATCACTCAGCACACATCACACAGCACAATCACACAGCACACATCACACAGCACAATCACTCAGCACACATCACACAGCACAATCACACAGCACAATCACACATCACATTCACTCAGCACACATCACACAGCACAATCACACAGCACAATAACTCAGCACACATCACACAGCACAATCACACAGCACACATCACACAGCACAATCACACAGCACACATATTTTTAAAGAAACTATTATCCTCCCTACCTCCAACATTTGTTTTCCTTGATGTTCTTTTTGGTAAACAATGGTTGTTTGTATCAAGTTTTACTGTTATCATGTTATCAATAAATATTGTTATCATTCATTTACACTATATTTTTGTGTAAATAACCAAGTTTGACATAGACGCTTTTTGTAGTATATAAAAGGTTCGTTATTAATTAATCTTTTTACAAATTAATAATGGGCAATATGACCCAGGGAGAATGTCAAAGGAGATGAGTGAAGAAGAGGAAGATGTAACCCGTCAAATTAGCTTTTCCACTCATTATTCCTTTTACCACGAAGTAAAAAAAAAAAAAAACTTCTCTGGCTCTTGCTTTGTTTTTTTGTCGTTTTGGCTTTTCAATTCCATTTGTTAGAGATGAAGGATTTGTGGCAGCAGTTGCTATCCGTGTTGTGTCCAGTCCGGAAAGTCAATAAATCCTTGTTTTGAACTTTTGTCTCCTTCGCCTGATACGGTTTTTTTTCCGTGTGGCTATCGAGACTCCCACGGGGAGGTTGAGAAAATAATAGAGCCACTGTTACTCGTCACGCGTGGCGTAAGAGGCAACTAAGGAGGTTATTGCACAACATGCCCTTTTCTGGAATCCCCAGGAAAAAGGACAAAGAGGAGGAGCAAATATTCTTAGTGAAGACAGATGGAAACAGAGATGACGATGACGGGGAAGACATGGAATGCTCTTAAAAAAATGGCAAGAAACAGAACGGCTTGGAAAATATTTGTTGAAGACCTATGCTCCACAGGGAGCTGAATGGTAGAAGAAGAGGAACAACTAAGGAGGTTTGGAATCTCCGTCATGTGTAGTCGAGTAGAATGTGCACGCAGCGACCTTCTCAACGGATTTTATCGATAAATTTCTGGAAATGCTGTGACAAGTGGTGGAGCGGATATGGGGAATTCAGGACTGCAATTGAACTGGGGCCACGGATAAAACAGAATGGAATAGAGTGGAATAGTTAGTGTTATAATTAAGTATTTACGTTAAAAAAAAGTAATGAGCCCCTTCACGACCTTGTGGCATCTAGGGAATTTGGTGTTAGTGGCTATAATGTTTGTAGACCGTCCGCACATGATTTTTGGGCTATGTGGTCGGTATTTCGCCCGTGCCGCTTCACCTTCCCAGAAAAAAAAAATCAGGTAACCATTTAAGGCTGGGTGAATCCGGAAGCCGTCGATCAGGATCGAATCCGACCTCTTGTCGTTTGTAGTCCAGTTCACTAACCACTGAGCTATGCAGCTCTCACTAGTATATACGTCTTCTTCTTCTTTCCTTTCTCATGTGCCTTTCGGCGTCGAGGGGAGATATAATTTGTGGTCTTTTGCTCTTCTGTTCGCCTCTGCTGCTGTTATGTTTCCTAGCGCTTCTAATATTCCCTCCATCCATCTTTTTCGTGGTCGACCCTTGGGAGTGGTATTCTCACGTTTGTTGAAGGCTCGTTGTGTTGTGTTTTGATCTTTCTGCCTTGTCACGTGGCCAAACCATTTTATATGTTGTTTCTTTATATATTATATGGCGGGGGCTATTCCTAGCTTTTTTCTCAGTTCTTCATTTCTGATCTTATCTCTCAGACTGTTTCCTGTCATTCGTCTAACACATTTCATCTCAGTAGAGGTTATTTATCTTATTGTTCTTGCATCTAGATTCCCTGGTCTGGCATTGGTAGCACAATGTTGGGATGAAGATTGTCTTGTATAGTGCTCGTTTTGCCTCTAGAGTTATTTCCTTGTTGGACAATAGTGGTGATAACTGTTCATGATTTGACAAGCTTTGTTGCATCTTGATTCTATCTCTGCTGTTTGTGAATTATCGTTTGTCACTAAATTTCCTTGGTATTTGAATTCCTCTACTTGTTTTAGTTGCCTGCCCTCTATAGTTAATGTTGGTGTTCTGTTTATTTTTGGCGATATTAATGACTTCTGTTTTGTTGATATTGATTTCCATGCTGTATTTTGTGCCTGTGCTATTGAGTTTATTTATGTGTTCTTGTAGGTCTTCTATATGTTCATGCATTAATGCCTGATCGTCTGCAAATAAAAGCTCATTGACCTTCTCTGTCTCTGATGGGCCGGCTAACTTGCATATATAGTCGATGTATGTTATAAACAGTAGGGGGATAGTACGCACCCCTGTCTTACACCATAGCAAACTTCGAAGTGGTCTGTGTACCCTGCTGGTGTTCTGACGCTGCAGCTGCTGTTGATGTAGAGACTTTTAATAAGGTTGGTTAGATATTGGCTTGCTCCATATGTTGTTAGTATCTCCCACATTTGTTCTCTGTTTACTATGTGGAATGCTTTTTCCTGGTCAATGAAAGCTATTTATAAATTTGGATTGTGTTCTGTGGGTTTTTTTTTCTGCAAGTTGTTTTAATGTGAATAGTGCGTCAGTACATCCTCTGTATTTTCGGAACCCCATTTGAGAATCGCTTAACTGTTGTTCTATTATGGGTCTCAGCCTTTTTTTCGCGATCTTAGCGTATAGCTTTCATACATGGCTGAGAAGAGATATACCTCTATATTGATTGCAGTCTCTTTTACTACATCTCTTTTTCCATAATGATATTGCCTGTTGCCAGTCTTCTGGGGCTTTTTGTTGGTGCCATGCTGCATTAAATATTCTGTGCAGCCATGTCACTCCTATTTCTTCTGCTGCTGCTATTAATTCTATTGGTATGTTATCTATCCCCGATGCTTTATTTTTTTATGCATATTTGATTACTTCTTCGATTTCCTTTTTCATGATACTGGATTCAATATTTGTGAGTTCTAGCGTGGTTTTTTTTGTCTTATTGGTAGTTGTTGTTATGTTAACAGGTCTTCAAAATATTCTTTCCATCTCTGTTGCATGTGTTGGTTATTCGATATTGGCTGTCCTTCTTTGTCATTTATGAGCTCAGTAGGATCATGGTTTTCTTTTCTCGCTCTTGTGGCTTTTACTACTTTGTTGAAATCTCTTGTGGCTGTCTTGAAGTACCTGTTCATGTTTTGTCCGAATTTTGTCCAATTCTTTTGCTTAGCTTCTTTGATCAAAATTTTAACTCTTTTTCGAAATTTCTATTTTGGAAAAGACTATTTTTCTTGGTTCGTATTCTCACTACAATTTTTAAACAGTTCTTCTTTTCTTTAATTGCTTCTCTGATTGTTTCGTTCACCAAGGGGTGCTCTTTTCCCTTATTTTGTCCTTAGCTTCGTTCCACAAACTGTTTTAGAGATATCGGTTACTGTTTCCTATAATTGTTTCCACTCTTCTCCTACTGTGCATACTTCGTTAGGGAGTTTCTTGAATTCCTCTGTTAGCTTTTCTTCTAGGGTTTTCATTGATTCTTGATCTTTTAATTGTTTTATTTGTATTATCTGTTCTTTTTGCTTCTTTTGTTTGTTTTCGTATATTCTCTTTATTTTTGGTTGTCTGAGTGTGATCACAACCATCTTGTGGTCCGTGTCATCTGTGATATTAGGGATTGATCTGCTGTCGATTACTCTTTTCTTGTTATGTTTTCTTGTTAGTATAAATCTATCTGGCTTCTGCATGTTGTGTCATTCCATTTGTATCTGGTGTACACTTGCGACTCTCTGTGTTTGGAAATGTGTTGGTGATAAATCAATCATTTTGATTACATATTTCCAGCAGTCTGCTTCCAATTTCGTTTATTTCAGCTATTTTATTGCCAAAGAGTCCCAGGATGATATCTCTGTTCTCACTGTTGCGATTCCCAAGCCTTCCATTAAAAATCTCCCATCATTAACATGTCGTCGCTTTCGTCAAGCTTGTTAATAATTTCATTCAATGTGTCATATAATTCTTCGCTGTCTCTTTCATTGTTGTTGCACTGTGCATAGATATACAAATCTATGGTTGTTTCTCGATCTTCTTCTAGTAGTCTGATTGTGAAAAGACTAAGACTGAAAAGATTTGAGAGTGGTATTTTATTTCTGGAATGTTTTTTGCCTGTTCTGGGTCGATGATAAAACCTACTCCGTGTGTTGCTCTTTCTGTGTTGTCGACTCCAGAGAATATTACAGCGTAGTTCATGTGTGTTTTCTTTATCTGTTTTCCTTTTACTCTGGTGTCCGCTAATCCTAGTATTTTAATTGTCGTTTTTGTCATTTCTTCTATAAGTTCAACTTCTTTATTTTTTATTCCGCATATATTGATCGTTGCTACTTTATATGTATCTATTTCCATCTTCTAATGAATGTCTCTGAGCATAAAACATGTATCCCTTACCGACCTGCTGAGTCAGTTGTAAGTTAAAGGATTAACTTAAAAAAGAAACACGTTGGGGGTTAGCCCGGATGATGTTTCCCAAAGTGTTTGATCGCTAAGGTCTCACACGCGATCTTTTACGTTCTAGCTATACATCTTTAGCTGTTTACATTTTAAAAGTACTTATCTGATCTTATCCTCCTCCTTGAATAGAAAACTTTACACAACTTTTTAAAAATTATAATCCGTTGGAAATACGTTATTCAATCACTTTAATCACATAAACTACACTTCGAAAATAAAACAACCGCCATTTTGGTCTAGCTAAAGAGAGAGAATGTACGTACTGACGAGAAATGTGTTGGAACAAAATCGTAAGAACAAAATACTGTGCAACACAATCGTCTAAATTAGCGAAATAATAAAAAGACGAAGAATGGTGTATGTCTAGCAACTGCACTGAGTTATGTTATGTTTTATGTTATGTTAAGATTATAATCATTGTCCTATGTGCACATCAATAGATGCTCCGATTTTCTCAGCAAGTTCAGCAGAACACCGCGACAATGTCACTTCTGTATTGGATAACAATTGCCTTCATTCGTTTACCATATCATTCAGTCCTGACAGTGTCGTTCAACCCTGTGTTTACGCTTCATATCGATATATGGGTTGTTCGTTATCTAATTCTGTTCTTTGATGTTCATATTCTTTCACAATAAATGGCAACATAATTCCTGAACTTAGACACGCTGATGACACAGTCGTCATCTCAAACAGTGCAAAATGATTAAAGGAGTTAATTTAGTGTGTTAATAAAACAAATGAACAGGAAACCTCAATCTAAGCACACAAACCAAGATAATCTGCATTGATAAAACAAAAAGTCAACCCAAAGTCATCATTAACTGTGAAGAACTTGAAATTGAAACCAACTATGATCTTCTGGAATTTGTAACTAACTAACAATGGGGACTTCCAGGAGGAGATCAAGAGGAGATTAGCTACAGCAACAGAAATATTGAACTCCGTGAAGAACATGTGGCACAATACCAGCAAGGCAGTGACATAACATTACTAAGGGCATGTGCTTTTCCATTTTGATAGCAACATATGGACGTGAATCATCGACATTCTCGCAAACAGCTAGAAGAAAATGGATTCATTCTAAACAAAAGGCTGCATCAAAATTCATAAGATACCTTGGATAATGAAAAAGAGCAATGAAGACATTAAAAGACTTAATGTTAATAGCAAAAAACTGGTTTTAAACGCCACTTTATAGAAGAAATTAAAATATCATTATCATCATCATGTGCCATACCGGTTGGCGTAGACGATCTTGTCCTTCCACAGTCTTGTATCCACAGTACATCACATCAATTCTGTGTTAACTCTTTATCATGCCATGACACCAGTCTATCTAGTATCTTCAATCTTTGTCATCCGCAATCTCTCTTTCCTTCTATTTTACCGGTTGTAATCACTTAATAATAATAATCACTTTAAAAAAAGAAGTAAAGTACCCCCGTCACGCCAAATGGCGTATAGAGAATATGGTGTTAGTGGCCATACATTTTACCGACCTTCGGCACATGATTTCTGGGGTAATGTGAATAATCACTTAGGTATCCTAAATTTCCTCTTCTCATGGTGTGGCCTAAAAATCTTGATTGTTTCTTTTTGGTGTGTGTTTTTTTTTTTAATGAGCTCCCTTTTAATGTTAACCTCTTTGAGAATTTCCTCATTGGTATTTTTAGCTGTCCAGGGAACTTTCAACATTCCTGTGAGAAAACCTCTCTTTGTGGTCTCTAATCGTCTTTATATTTGTTTGTTTACTGTCCATGATTCACTTCAATAGGGTTAGGGTTCAATAGAGCTGGCTCTATATAGCACCGATGAACTCTCTTTCTCACTTCTATTGATATAGACTTGTAGAAAATATGGTCACGTTAAAAATCACAGCGGAAACAGAATAATGACATGTATGGTTCCAAATGGGGAGCCGGGATAGCTCAGTGGTTAGTGAACTGGTTTACAAAGGACAAGGGCTAGGGTTCGATCACAACCGACGGCTTCCGGATAACCCAGCCTTAAACAACGGGTACCTGATTTTTTGGGGAAAGTAAAGCGGCACGGGCGTAATACCGACCACATTACCCCAAAAACCATGTGCTGAGGGTCTTTAAAATGTATGGTCACTAACACAATATCCCCAATACGCCACTTGGCGTGACGGGGGCTCTTTACTTTTTTTATGGTTCCAGATGACGAGACAGTGGCAGACAAAGAAGAATGTTTATGAAGACATCAAGGGATCTTGGACAGGACAAACATAAGACGTGAGAGACAAAGATTCTTACAGACGAGCTGTGATGATGATGTTTATATTATTATTACAGTTCTTAGGTTTTGGTTGGAACACACGTGTGTGTGTGTGTATATAATGTTCTTTTTGTCACTTCTATAGTCCACTGATTAATTGATGTGTTTGCTCTTACGTTTTTATTTATTTTATTGAAATGTACACTTCTTCCTTTCTTCCACATCTTGTGATTGTACCATTTGAAAAGTGCTTGTCATGAATGTGATTGATGTTTTGAGCTAATATTTAGTTCCACTTAACTTTGATTGCAGTGGTGAGTTTTCGACCAATGCATCATTTATACCTGGTCAAATATAAGCCAGTTCCGTTACACGAATATGTTCAGTTTATAAGTATACTTCCGTTTCTAAGATGGCGGATCTAGTCCACGTTCTCTCGATCGCTGCAGAAAGTGCATGCGGTGTTTGATTAATTTCGGTTCTCCATTGCACTCCTATGCGTTAAAGTTAAGATGATGATCTACTTATTACATCTGCACCGATAAAACGATGTCGTACGCCAGCAATATTCCATTTTCGACAAATCAAGTGTTGTGAATGTGACCTTCCATCGTCTAGGCTTGTTCTGCGCTTTACGTCACATTGGTGCTGTTCATGACCGTTGTTGGATTTGCTCGACGCAAGTTGTTTACATGTTACTCATTAATGCGAAATGCTTTGTCAGCCGTAGTTTTATCTCTTTAGGGAATTTGCACTGTGTTCTGTTCGTCGTAGGCTACATTCCCTAGAGTAATCAGGATTCTAAAGGGCGCGTCATTGCAGTGCGTCCGACATTGTTATGTGTGCTACGTCATCGTAATGGCTCATCGTATATTCCAGACCGGCAGCACGCTAATCTTACGGTCTGTTATTTGATGTGCTACGGGGATGGATAATCTGACGACTAACTGTGTGTTTATATGTTCGAAATTGAGTCAGCAACAATGGCCTAACATCATCAAGCGCTATACATTTTTAAAGAAATATGACGATCATCACTTTCGGGGGGACGTGAACTTCCGGTATATGGTGGATAGGCGGCAGGAACCGATGCAGGCTATGCATGAAAAGTGTTCCTTGTTGCAGTTTCCTCATATTCCAAGTCCATGGGGGACTAGTTGCTCTCGAGGCAAGACGCCGGCCTCAGGACAGAGAGGTTGTGGGTTCAAATCTCGGCTACACCAGTTGGGATTTTTATTTATGATTTCTCTCTGCGACAACCACCCCTGTCTCAGCAACGAGGCCCAGCTTGAAACGTTAGTTACTCATCGACGGAAAAAACATGAGTACCTCTGAAGTCGGAGTTATCTGTCTGTGCGGCGAGGACCGCTGTGCACACGGCTTCCAGGAAAAATGGATTAACACGCACAATGCAGTTCCTAGTCTCTAGGGACTTCGTCTGAGTTGAATGCTGGCGAACGCAACAACAGCAACAACAACAACAATATACATATTTAGCTTACATGTGCACATTTATGTTGTCTCTGACAACCGAGGTGTTTGCATATGTTTGTTGAGTTTGTTGTGATCTGTTCTGCCTGTTTGTATTAACATATACCATGCTACATAAGAACAAAACGGCGTGTAATGTCAGGTACGCGTCTCGCCTCGCTGTTCACAATCAACAGGCGGGAGTATACTGGGTGATTTGGATCTTATCTGCAACGGAGTGGTTTGATAGATTTATGGCGGCATTCACATGTAATTTACGATAGGCCATCCCTTTCAGCTGTGTGGTTTTTGCAAATTATTCATTCGGTCACATGTTTTACTTGATAGTTTGATGTATTTTCACTACTTTAAGTTGGACAAAGCACGTCCGGTCACAGGCTTCTGGATTCATAACAGCAACAACTGCATTAAATAAAACGTGAGAGAGAAAGACGTATTTTACGTGAAAATGATTAATAGAAACGACATGATCAACGCATACAGTTCGCTTCCCTTCCACACATGTTAATTCAGTTTAAACTAGAAAGACATAAGAATGTACTTGACTTTCGTGAGTTAAACATTTAGAGACAATGTTATATGAATGCAAAATATGGCCAGTGTTTTCCAAATAGTTAGTGGGTGTCCATTACAGATCAGAATGTTAAATAATTTCATTATTCTTCGTTGACAGGTTATTGTTGCGTTTTCTGTTTTCATTTCGTTTTCAGTCCTTTAGAGATCAGGTGACTGAGACAGGTAACGTGCCGTGCTCCAAACCTGGAAATTACGAGTTTGATTCTTGGTGTTTTTTTTTGCTGTGAGTGATGAAATCAAACTCAGACTCGAACAACTCGTTGTGACAGCTCTCAACAAGTCTCAAACACTTGGTTGTGACAACTCTTAACACGACTCAAACACTTGTTGTGACAACTCTTAACAAGTCTCAAACACCTAGTTGTGACAACTCTTAACAAGACTCAACACCTGGTTGTGACAACTCTTAACAAGTCTCAAACACCTGGTTGTGAGAACTCTTAGCAAGTCTCAAACACCTAGTTGTGACAACTCTTAACAAGACTCAAACACCTGGTTGTGACAACTCTTAACAAGTCTCAAACACCTGGTTGTGACAACTCTTAACAAGTCTCAAACACCTAGTTGTGACAACTCTTAACAAGTCATTAAGACCTCGTTGTGACAGCACTCAACAAACAACCTTTATTCTTCGGTCCTGTAGGTCCCACCAGCTGTTTCCGGGAATGGGCTGAATGAAGATCGGCACTTTTAAACACTAAAATTAACACTGCTACAAGGTTTGAAATATTAAAATTAACACTACTACAAGAGTTTGAAATATTAAAATTAACACTACTACAAGAGTTTGAAATATTAAAATTAACACTACTACAAGAGTTTTGAAATATTAAAATTAACACTACTACAAGAGTTTGAAATATTAAAATTAACACTACTACAAGAGTTTGAAATATTAAAATTAACACTACTACAAGAGTTTGAAATATTAAAATTAACACTACTACAAGAGTTTGAAATATTAAAATTAACACTGCTACTACAACAAGAGTTTGAAATATTAAAATTAACACTGCTACTACAAGAGTTTGAAATATTAAAATTAACACTACTACAAGAGTTTGAAATATTAAAATTAACACTACTACAAGAGTTTGAAATATTAAAATTAACACTACTACAAGAGTTTGAAATATTAAAATTAACACCACTACAAGAGTTTGAAATATTAAAATTAACACTGCTACTACAAGAGATTTGAAAATATTAAAATTAACACTAATACAAGAGTTTGAAATATTAAATTAACACTACTACAAGAGTTTGAAATATTAAAATTAACACTGCTACTACAAGAGTTTGAAATATTAAAATTAACACTACTACAAGAGTTTGAAATATTAAAATTAACACTGCTACAAGTGTGAAATATTAAAATTAACACTGCTACTACAAGAGTTTGAAATATTAAAATTAACACTGCTACAAGTGTGAAATATTAAAATTAACACTGCCACAAGAGTTTGAAATATCAAAATTAACACTGCTACAAGAGTTTGAAATATCAAAATTAACACTGCTACAAGAGTTTGAAATATCAAAATTAACACTGCTACAAGAGTTTGAAATATCAAAATTAACACTGCTACAAGAGTTTGAAATATTAAAAATTAACACTGCTACAAGAGTTTGAAATATTAAAATTAACACTGCTACAAGAGTTTGAAATATTAAAATTAACACTTCTACTAACAAGAGTTTGAAATATCAAAATTAACACTGCTACAAGAGTTTGAAATAAAAATGTGTTTGAAATATTTGTTAATTAGTTATATATTAGTTATATATTTGTTAATTAGTTGAATGTCGTTAGGTGTCGAGAAATGAGCAAAGTGAATCCTGCCTTTCCTCAATTATATCCTGGAGAGAAGTGAAAGTTGCAAACTTACATCACACATTGTGATGACAGTCCCTTCTTTTGTGTTAAACATTCCAAGCGAACGGTCTAGCTTGACGTTATGAACGGGAAAGGGGGAAAGGCCACTTTGGAGGTAAAGAATACAATATCATGCCAAGAATGCAGATACGGTTGTCCAAACTAAAGACTTAAAAGAAAAGACTAAAGACTCAAATTCTCTCTCTGGTTTGTAGCATGCGAGGGCAGAAGATTCACAGACTCCCATCATAAAAACACTATATATATGTCGTGATAAATCAATCAGCAATCAATTATGTAAAATGATAAAGCTGATGTTGCTATCTAATCACCGATAGTACACGATTCGTACTCAATGAAAGCTTCACGTCTTGCTCCGCGAGCAGATAACCGTTATCGATCCAATATAACGTGTCTGTGGAATGTATTGTGTCAGGTTTAACGAAATCTCTGGTTGAAATTGAAGTCAAAGTCCGTAGCAAAAATCCATACATGTCCATCCACATGAAGTCTGAGTTGAAGCAACGGCTTCCAAATTAGGCGCTTGAACTGGTAGGGGCTGTAGAAGTTAGAACGTGAGTATAGCGTGGTGGTTAGTGAATGGGGTAGGAGTGTAAAGAAATATAAGTTAGAACGTGAGTAGCTTGGTGGTTAGTTATGGGGGTAGGAGTATAAAGAAATAGAAATTAGAACGTGAGTAGCGTGGTGTTAGTTAATGGGGTAGTGAGTGTAAAGAAATATAAGTTAGAACGTGAGTAGCGTGGTGGTTAGTTAATGGGGTAGGAGTATAAAGAAATATAAGTTAGAACGTGAGTAGCGTGGTGGTTAGTTAATGGGTTAGGAGTATAAAGAAATAGAAATTAGAGACGTGAGTAGCGTGGTGGTTTAGTTAATGGGTAAAAGGAGTATAAGAAGATAGAAATTAGAAACGTGAGTAGTCGTGGTGGTTAGTTAATGGGGTAGGAGTATAAGAAATAGAATTAGAACGTGAGTAGCGTGGTGGTTAGTTAATGGGGTAGGGGTGTAAAGAAATAGAAGTTAGAACGTGAGTTAGCGTGATAATTAGTAAATGGGGTAGGAGTGAAAAGAAATATAAGTTAGAACATTAATATCGTGCTGGCTAGTATTATAGTAGGAGTATTAAAAATATAATTTAGAACGTTAATATCGTGGTTAGTATTTTGGTTTGGTCATAAAAAGAAATTGAATTCATTCTGTTGCTCCCTATTGACTTTGCTGAACAAAACAATATTTGTCTTGAGAAGGTGATATCAGAGAAAACGTTAAAATCAAGGTAAATTGACAATATCTAGAGAGATTTCAAGAGTACTAATATGTTGGACATGCCATAGCGACCAACGAAATATATGAGACAGAATTAACATAAATGAATAGAAATGAGAAAATAATTCTTTACATTATAATTATACACTCACATTAGAGAAAAGTAAAGCTAAACTAAACTTGAGGATAATAAAGTGTTGTACCTACTCAGCATTCTTGTATGGTGCCAGTAGTGCGGTGTGACGTACACGCCTACAAGGTAGGGTGACAGATTTACACTCATTTTACAGCTTGACAGCTTCACGTCATTCTTGTATATTACAAAGCATGGACATTATTTATTTATTTTTTTTTTTATTTTGAATGAAAAGAAAACTGATTCTCTTGAAGTGTGATTTATAGAATAGCGGGGAGAATGATATGATATCAAAAAAAAAAATGTACATTTTTAAACAGCTGGAAATAAAAGAGAAGAATATTAACCACACAGATGGAAGGCTTTCACGAGGAAACCGGGTGGCAAAAAAAAAACAAAGGAAGTCCAAAAGAAACTTTAGTAGAAAAATACAAAATAGAACTCCTATGTGACTGAAAACAGAATAAGAAACCAAGTCTTGTGGTGATAACAACTGTCTGGTGATGGTGTCAAATGTCTGGTGATGGTGACAACTGTCTGGTGATGGTGACAACTATCTGGTGCTGGTGACAACAGTCTGGTGACGGTGACAACTGTCTGTCTCGTGGTGATGACAACAGTATGGTGGTGATGACAAATGTCTGGTGGTGATGACCACTGTCTGGTGGTGATGACAACAGTATGGTAGTGACGACAAACTGTCTGGTGGTGAAGACAACAGTATGGTAGTGATGACAACTGTCTGGTGGTGAAAACAGTATGGTAGTGATTACAACTGTCTGGTGTGAAGACAACAGTATGGTAGTGATGACAACTGTCTGGCGGTGATGACAACAGCATGGTGCTGATGACAACAGTATGGTGGTGAAGACAAACCGTATGGTAGTGATGACAACTGTCTGGTGGTGGTAACAACAGTATGGTGGTGGTGACAACAGTTTTGGTGGTGATAACTGTCTGGTGGTGATGATAACTGTCTTGTGGTGATGATAACAGTATGGTGGTGATGACAACAGTATGGTGGTGATGACAACAGTATGGTGGTGATGACAACAGTATGGTAGTGATGACAAATGTCTGGTGGTGAAGACAACTGTCTGGTGGTGATGACAACTGACAACTGTCTGGTGGTGATAACAGCTGTATGGTGGTGATGACAACTGTCTGGTGATGGTGACAACTGTCTGGTGGTGATGACAACTGTCTGGTGGTGATGGCAACTGTCTGGTGGTGAAAACTGTCTGGTGATCGCGACAACTGTCTGGTGATGGTGACAACAGTCTGGTAGTGGTGACAACAGTCTGGTGGTGATACAACTGTCGGGTGGTGATGGCAACTGCCTGGTGATGGTGACAACAGTCTGGTGATGGTGACAACTGTCTGTCTCGTGGTGATAATAACAGTATGGTGGTGATGACAACTGGCTGGTAGTGATGACCACTGTCTGGTGGTGAAGTCAACAGTATGGTAGTGATGACAACTGTCTGGTGGTGAAGACAACGTTATGGTAGTGATGACACTGTCTGGTGGTGATGACAACAGCATGGTGGTGATGACAACAGCATGGGTGGTGATGACAACAGTATGGTGGTGGTGTCAACTGTCTGGTGGTGGTGACAACAGTATGCTGGTGTGACAACTGTCTGGTGGTTGTGACAACAGTATGGTCGTGGGACAAAAGTCTGGTTGTGGTGACACCTGTCTGGTGGTGATGACAACTGTCTGGTGGTGATGACAACTGTCTTTCTGGTGGTGATGAGAACTTTCTGGTGGTGATGACAACTGACAACTGTCTGGTGGTGATAACAACTGTATGGTGGTGATGACAACTGTCTGGTGGTGACAACTGTCTTGTGATGGTGACAACAGTCTGGTGATGGTGACAACAGTTTGGTGGTGATGACAACAGTCTGGTGATGGTGACACTGTCTGGTGGTGATAACAACAGTCTGGTGGTGATGACAACAGTCTGGTGGTGATGATAACAGTCTGGTGGGATGACAACTGTCTGGTGGTGATGACAACAGTATGGTGATGTGACAAATGTCTGATAGTTATGACCACTGTCTGGAGGTGTTCACATCTCTCTGGTGGTGATGCCATCTCTCCGGTGGTGATGACATCTCTCTGGTGGTGATGCCATCTCTCCGGTGGTGATGACATCTCTTTGGTGGTGGTGAAAATTGTCTGGTGATGGTGACAACCGTCTGGTGGTGAGGATACTGTCTGGTGGTGATGAAACCGTCTGGTGGTGATGACAACATTCTGGTGATGGTGACGATTATCTGGTGATGATGTTGACAACTGTCTAGTGGTGATGACAACTATCTAGTGCTGATGACAACTTTCTAGTGATGATAACAACTGTCTAGTGGTGATATCTGTCTGCTGATGGTAACACTCTCTAGTGGTCATGACAATGCCAAGTGGTGATGATAACTGTCTGGTGATGGTAACAACTCTCTTGTGGTCATGACAAATGCCAAGTTGGGATGACAACTTTCTGGCGTTGGTTACAACTGTCTGATGATCGTAACAACTGTCTAGTGGTAATAACTGTCTGGTGTTGCTTACAACTGTCTGATGATGGTGACAAGTGTCTAGTGGTGATGACAACTGTCTTTTGATGGTGACAACTGTCTGTTGATGGTGAGAACTGTCTAGTGGTGATGATACTGTTTGTCTAGTGATGGTAACAAGTGTCTAGTGTTAATGACAACTGTTTGGTGATAGTAACAACTGTTTAGTGGTGATAACAAATGTCTGGTGATGGTAACAACTGTCAAGTGGTAATGACAACTGTCTGGTGATGGTAACAACTGTCTGGTGGTGATGACAACTGTCTAGTGATGATGACACGGTTCTAGTGGTGATGAAAACGCTCTGCTGGTGATGACAACTGTCTAGTGATGATGACAACTCTCTGCTGGTGATGACAACTGTCTATTGGTGATGACAACCGTCCGATGGTGGTGAACTGTCTGGCGGTGATAACTGTCTGATGTGGTGACAACTGTCTAGTGGTGATAACTGTCTGGTGCTGGTGACAACTGTCTAGTGGTGATATATGTCTGGTGCTGGTGACAACTGTCTAGTGGTGATAACTGTCTGGTGCTGGTGACAACTGTCTAGTGGTGATTACTGTCTGGTGCTGGTGACAACTGTCTAGTGGTGATAACTGTCTGGTGCTGGTGACAACTGCCTAGTGGTGATAACTGTCTGGTGCTGGTGACCACTTTCTAGTGGTGATAACTGTCTGGTGCTGGTGGTAACTGTCTAGTGGTGATAACTGTCTGGTGCTGGTGACAACTGTTTTATGCTGGTGATAACCGTGCTGGTGATAACTGTCTGGTGCTGGTGACAACTATCTGGTGCTGGTGATAACTGTTTGGTGCTGGTGATAACTGTTTGGTGCTGGTGATAACTGTCTGGTACTGGTGATAACTGTCTGGTGTTAGTGATAACTGTCTGGTGCTGGTGATAACTGTTTAGTGCTGGTGATAACTGTCTGGTGGTGATGACAACAGTCTGGTGGTGATGACAACAGTCTGGTGATGGTGACAAACTGTCTGGTGATGGTGACAACTGTCTGGTGGTGATAACAACAGTCTGGTGGTGATGACAACAGTCTGGTGGTGATGACAACAGTCTGGTGGTGATGACAACTGTCTGGTGGTGATGACAACAGTATGGTGATGTGACAAATGTCTGATAGTTATGACCACTGTCTGGAGGTGTTGACATCTCTCTGGTGGTGATGCCATCTCTCCGGTGGTGATGACATCTCTCTGGTAGTGATGACATCTCTCTGGTGGTGGTGAAAATTGTCTGGTGATGGTGACAACCGTCTGGTGGTGAGGACACTGTCTGGTGGTGATGAAACCGTCTGGTGCTGGTAACAACTGTTTGTGCTGGTGATAACTGTTTGGTGCTGGTGATAACTGTTTGATGCTGTGATAACTGTTTGATGCTGGTGACAACTGTTTTGTGCTGGTGACAACTGTCTGGTGCTGGTGGTGATAACTGTCTGGTGCTGGTGATAACTGTCTGGTGCTGGTGACAACTGTTTGGTGCTGGTGATAACTGTCTGGTGCTGGTGATAACTGTCTGGTGCTGGTGATAACTGTTTGATGCTGGTGATAACTGTTTGATGCTGGTGACAACTGTTTGGTGCTGGTGACAACTGTCTGGTGCTGGTGATAACTGTCTGGTGCTGGCGATAACTGTCTGGTGCTGGTGATAACTGTTTGGTGCTGGTGATAACTGTTTGGTGCTGGTGATAACTGTTTGTGCTGGTGATAACTGTCTGGTGCTGGTGACAACTGTCTGGTGCTGGTGATAACTGTCTGGTGCTGGTGATAACTGTTTGGTGCTGGTGATAACTGTTTGGTGCTGGTGATAACTGTTGGTGCTGGTGATAACTGTTTAGTGCTGGTGACAACTGTCTGGTGCTGGTGATAACGTCTGGTGCTGGTGATAACTGTCTGGTGCTGGCGATAACTGTCTGGTGCTGGTGATAACTGTCTGGTGCTGGTGATAAATGTTTGGTGCTGGTGATAACTGTTTGGTGCTGGTGATAACTGTCTGGTGCTGGTGATACTGTCTGGTGCTGGTGACAACTGTCTGGTGCTGGCGATAACTGTTTGGTGCTGGCGATAACTGTTTGGTGCTGGTGATAACTGTTTGGTGCTGGTGATAACTGTTTGGTGCTGGTAACAACTGTCTGGTGCTGGTAGCACCTGTCTTGTGAGCAACATTCCAGCAGCGACAGGCTTGATGACGATGATGATAATGACGATGATGATAATGATGACGATGATGATGAAGGTGATGACGGAGGTGAGGATAAGAATAAAGATGATGAAGGTGATGATGCTGATAAACGTGTTGATGCTGATGACGATGAGAATGATAATGGTGATCAAGTTAATGTGATGACGATGAAGATGTGTTGATTGTGATGTTGATGATGATAAAGATGATGATGACAAAGAAGGTGATGATCATTTTTATCAAAGCGTGCTTTCGCTACTGTTATTGTTCTTGGCAGCAGTGCGACTTCCCTGTTTTAGAGCTTTAAAAGCGTAACACTCGTGGCATGTACCAAGTCCAGTTATAGACAAAGCAGATGATGACGGTTATCTGTCAAATTGAATTTAGTATTTCAGAACATAGCAAAAGGCTGAGATGCACTTTATTGAGCACCTTTGGGATAGGCTCTCTCGTCAACACTTTTATCAAGGATGTAACGACTTTGTCAGTTTTAGGAACATCTTTAGTGCTCGTATGTTCGTTCTAGAACTAGTTTTCCAAGTCCCTGTTTATTATTCTAATTCAATATTATTCTAACATTCAACGATGCACGCATTGTTACATAATGTATACGACGTTATAGTTTATTTATACTCTATCACCCGCTAAGTTTGAACGTTACTTATTTTAAGATCTCTCTCTCTCTCTCTCTCTCTCTCTCTCTCTCTCTGTGTGTGTGTGTGTGTGTGTGTGTGTGTGTGTGTGTGTGTGTGTGTGTGTGTGTGTGTGATCAAGGCTCAGAGTAGGTTTCCAGACTCTCTCATGAAGTCAGCTGTCTTTTTAAGTTGGACATTAGACCATCACCATTACACATCAAACAACAGACTATAAGTCTCTCATAACTAAAACGAACTACCGGAGTCTCACCGATGCTGACAAGTCAGGTACGAAACCCCACTCCGTGTTTCATTCCTTTTTTTTAGATGAAAAGAAGATAAAGATAACGGAGAATGAGGAATAGGTGAAGATGACGGAAAAAAGGATGAAGAGGAAGAAGGAGGAGGAGAAATAGGAAGAGGTAAAGAGGAAAAAGGAGAAGAAAGTGGAAGAGGTAAAGAGGAAAAGGAGAAGAAAGTGGAAGAGGTAAAGAGAAAAAGGAGAAGAAAGTGGAAAGGTAAAGAGGAAAAAGGAGAAGAAAGTGGAAGAGGTAAAGAGGAAAAAGGAGAAGAAAGTGGAAGAGGTAAAGAGGAAGAAGGAGAAGGAGGATAAGGGATAAAAGATGAAGGGCAAGAAGATGGACAATAAAAGAAATATAAGGAGGAGGAGGTGAAGAGGAAGACGAAGACGGAGGAGGAGAAGGTAAAGAGGAGAAGATGAATCAGAAAGTAAAGTAGAAGAAGGAGGAGTGCGGTGGAAGAAGCAGAAGGATATGAAGAGGAAGAGAAGGAACTAAAAAAGAGGACGATGGAGACAAAGATAAAGAAGAACAATATGTGTATTTTTGTAAAAACTTGTTTATATTTAAATCTATGTCAATAGAAGAGAGAAAGAGAGTTCATCGGTCAAATATAGAACCAATTCTGACCTATGGAAGCGCATCTTGGACAGTAGACAGACAAATGAACTGACGGTTAAAGGCCACAGACATGGGATTTCTCAGAAGAATGATGACAGTTTCCTGGACAGCTAAAAAGACCAATGAGGAATTCTCAAAGAGGCCAACACAAAAAAGGGAGCTCCTAAAAACATCAGAACGAAACAATCAACATTTTTCGGGCACACATAATGAGAAGAGGAAAGTTGGAATACTTGGTTACAACAAGCAAAATACAAAGATAGAAAGATCGCGGACGACAAAGAGAGAAAATAGTAGATAGCTCGGTGTCATGACAATGGCAAACAGTCAATAACAGAACTAATACGATGCACTGTAGATAGAAGATTGTGGAAGGACATGATCGCCTACGCCAACCGGCATGGCACATAATGATGATGCTTACATATACATAATAACAAACCGATTGACCACGAAAATAAGATATTACCACAAGGAAATGAGGTTCCCAGGAATAGTCAACTTCCTAAAATACCAAATCGGGTCCGAAAATAATCATTTACTCACCTAATCCTTATCGACATATTTATTTCTTTCCATCAGATGTCTGCCGTTGGTATGGAGTGCTCGTCTTCCCGAGAACGCTGTTCAGATTTCGTTATACGATATTGATGTGCTAATTCCATTTGGCCAGCATTACTTGTGGATATAGTTCTTGGAGTGTTGTCTTATCATTATTCCAGCTCGGGCTGGGACTCGGGTAAACTTATCTTACGCAAATTGACAGAAACATCCGCCAAGAAATATAAACACTTTTCCATGTCAAGATTTCATCTAATTTTATACTTTTCTACCAGGCATGAACTCAAACATAATAATGACATTATTATCCTGGTTACGAGGTGCATTCGAGGGTTGAAACCATTTTTTTTTTTGGGGGGGGGGGAGGAAGAGGGGATTTACATTTCTCATTTCCATGACATTTCTGGGGATTCTTTAAGGACACTTCCCCAACATCTTCACGGCACTTCTCGTCACAACAACCGCCGTCTACGTTCGACTTTCAGGGCTCGTACTGCGTTGACACATTGGGAACATTTTGAGTTCAGTTCTGCAACAAAATGTAAAAGACACATCCTGTTCTGTTTTTCATCAAAACGTAGAAAAAATCACGTTGAGCTTCATCCTTTTACAAAACCTTCGGAACACTTTTATAACCAAAATTTCACTCCATTTTATGAAACAGCTTAGGGATGTCTTTTATGACAAATCGGCTTTTTAAGATCACCGTTTAACTCAAAATGAAGAAACTTTCATATCGCTGCAAGAGCACATTTAGGACAGCATTTTTATGAATCTTATCGCCATTATTAGGACTCACTTTCATGACACTTTCATGAGACTTTATGAACAATTTCAGAACAACACTTTCATGACACTTTCATGAGACTTTATGAACAATTTCAGAACAACACTTTCATGACATTTAGTGAACTACGCTGTTTTTTACTCATTAGGAAAACGTTCTGGACCATACTATTGGGGCACAAATTTCGGGACAACATTTTTAGAACCTCACTTTCAGGACCACACTTTTAGAACAACACTTTCAGGACCACACTTTCAGGACCAACTTTAGGACCATACATTTGAACCACACTTTCAGGACCCAACTTTAAGGACCACACTTTTTGAACCACACTTTCAGGACCCAACTTTAAGGACCACACTTTTTGAACCACACTTTCAGGACCACACTTTTAGAACCACACTTTCAGGACCACACTTTTAGAGCCACATTTCAGAACCACACTTTTTGAACCACACTTTCAGGACCCAACATTCAGGACCACACTTTAGAACCACACTTTCAGGACCACACTTTTAGGACCACACTTTCAGGACCACACTTTTAGAACCACACTTTCAGGGCCCAACTTTCAGGACCACAGTTTTAGAACCACACTTTAAGGACCACACTTTCAGAACCACACTTTTTGAACCACACTTTTTGAACCACACTTTCAGGACCCAACATTCAGGACCACACTTTTAGAACCACACTTTCAGGACCACACTTTTAGGACCACACTTTCAGGACCACACATTTAGAACCACACTTTAAGGACCACACTTTCAGAACCACACTTTTAGGACCACATTTTCAGGACCACACTTTCAGGACCCAACTTTCAGGACCACACTTTTAGAAACACACTTTCAGGACCACACTTTTAGAACCACACTTTCAGGACTCAACTTTCAAGACCACACTTTTTGAACCACACTTTCAGGACCACACTCTTAGAAACACACATTCAGTACACACATTTAGAACCACACTTTTCGGACCCAACTTTAGGACTTTATTTTCCGGACCATATTTTTAGAACAACACTTTCAGGATCCAACTTTCATGGCCACACGTTTAGGGGCACACTTCAAAACCACACTTTCAGGACCACACTTTTATAAACACACTTTTAGGACCACACTTTAAAAACCACACTTTCGGACCAAACTTTCATGGCCACACTTTTAGGATCACACTTTCAAAACCACACTTTTATAACAACACTTTCAGGACCCGACATTCATGGCCACACTTTTAGGACCACACTTTCAAACCACACTTTTTCAGGATCAAACTTTCATGACCACACTTTCATGACCAAACTTTCAGGACCACACTTTTAGAACAACACTTTCAAGACCCAACATTCATGCCACACTTTTAGTACCACACTTTCAAAACCACACTTTCAGGACCACACTTTTAGAACAACACTTTTAGGACACACTTTCAAAACCACACTTTCAGGACCAAACTTTCATGGCCACACTTTTAGGACCACACTTTCAAAACCACACTTTCAGGACAAAACTTTTAAGACCACACTTTCAAAACCACACTTTCAAAACCACACTTTCAGGACCACACTTTTAGAACAACACTTTTAGGACAACACTTTTAGAACATCACGTTTAGGACCACACTTTCAGAACCAAACTTTCAGGACCACACTTTTATAACTACACATTCAGGACCAAACTTTCAGGACCACACTTTTTGAAACACACTTTCAGGACCCAACTTTCAGGACCACACATTTAGAACAACACTTTCAGGACCCAACTTTCATGGCCACACTTTTAGGACAACACTTTCAAAACCACACTTTCAGGACCACACTTTTAGAACAACACTTTCAGGACCACACTTTTAGAACAACACTTTCAGGACCACACTTTTAGAACCACACTTTCAGGGCCACACTTTTAGAACAACACTTTCAGGACCACACTTTTAGAACAACACTTTCAGGACCACACTTTTAGAACAACACTTTCAGGGCCACACTTTAGAACCACACTTTCAGAACCACAATTTTAGGACCACACTTTCAGTACCCATCTTTCAGGACCCATCTTTCATGACCACACTTTTAGAACAACACTTCAGGACCCAACTTTCATGGCCACACACTTTTAGAACACTTTCAGGACCCAAGTTTCATGGCCACACTTTCAGGATCACACTTTTAGAACAACACTGTCAGGACCACACTTTTAGAACAACACTTTCAGGATCACACTTTTAGAACAACACTTTCAGGATCACACTTTTAGAACAAACTTTCAGGGCCACACTATTAGAGCCACACTTTCAGAACCACAATTTTAGGACCACACTTTCAGGACCAAACTTTCATGGCCACACTTTTAGAACCACACTTTCAAAACCACACTTTCAGGAACACACTTTTAGAATAACACTTTCAGGACCACACTTTTAGAACAACACTTTCAGAACAACACTTTTAGAACAAACACTTTCAGGACCACACTTTTAGAACAACACTTTCAGGACCACACTTTTTGAACAACACTTTCAGGGCCACACTTTTAGAACCACACTTTCAGAACCACAATTTTAGGACCACACTTTTAGGACCCAACTTTCAGGACCCATCTTTCAGGACCACACTTTTAGAACAACACTTTCAGGATCCAACTTTCAGGACCACACTTTTAGAACAACACTTTCAGGACCCATCTTTCATGGCCACACTTTTAGGGCCACACTTACAAAACCACACTTTCAGGACCACATTTTAGAACAACACTTTCAGGATCACACTTTTAGAACAACACTTTCAGGATCACACTTTTAGAACAACACTTTCAGGATCACACTTTTAGAACAACACTTTCAGGATCACACTTTTAATACCACATTTTTAGGACCACACTTTTAGAACACACTTTCAGAGAACTAATTTTCATATACTCTATTAATTAGTAGATTTTCTTTATTTCTTGTTTATAATTTGCTTTTTTCTCCTAAAATATCAACATTCTTTGAAAGAAAATTTGCACATTTATTTTCTTATATGTTTTCGATTTTTACATTTGAACCTTCTGTCAATGTTGTCGTCACGCTCTTCTCTAGCTAAAAGCATTCACGGAGATGACGGACAAGATGGGTTGAAGAAAATGAAGTAGCTTAGCTGCACGAGCTGATCACAAGCCAGTTATGTTTGCGAATTCCTGGCTTTTGAAAACAAATGACATAAGCTTCACATTGTATGGGACTCCATGACAACCGTTCATGTCCAGTCCATAAACAGCAATTTTACTTTGAAAAAGTGAATTAGGCCTAGTTTGCTTAACCTTAATATGTTAATTTTTTTTAATGTAAAATTACTATATATATATACCGTTGGTCTGTTTGTCGTTTTGTCTGAATTCCACCTCTTTTATTTCTTTTCAAAAATAATTATAATTACTGTATATGTTAGATGTGCAGCAAAGGAGAAGTATAAACTAGGACACATATTTCAAAGAGAGAAAACAATATTGGGCAACCTGTCATTTTCGTGTGTAGTAGGATTGTCAATCACTGTTATGAAGAGACATCATGGACTTATGATAGTGAATCATGGACGTTCGGATAATAGGCAACGCTTTTTAAGGCTGCACAAATGTTTGGAGCATCATAATGAAATTAAAAAGCGTAATTAGGAAGTTCTAAGAGAGATCAAAACAGGAAATGGTGACTAAGGGGACGTTTAGCAACATGGCTGAAAGCTGTCATAGAATAAAGCTAAAGGCTAAGGGGATGTTAAGCAACATGGCTGAAAGCTGTCAGAGAATTAAAGCTGGTGGCTAGGAAACGTTAAGCAACACGGCTGAAAGCTGTCAGAGAATTAAAGCTGGTGGCTAAGGAAACGTTAAGCAACACGGCTGAAAGCTGTCAGAGAATTAAAGCTGGTGGCTAAGGAAACGTTAAGCAACACGGCTGAAAGCTGTCATAGAATAAAGCTAAAGGCTAAGGGGATGTTAAGCATCACGGCTGAAAGCTGTCAAAGAATTAAAGCTGATGGCTAAGGGGATGTAAGCAACACGGCTGAAAGCTGTCAAAGAATTAAAGCTGATGGTTAAGGGGACGTTAAGCAACACGGCTGAAAGATTTCAGAGAATTAAAGCTGATGGCTAAGGGAACGTTAAGCAACACGGCTGAAAGCTGTCAAAGAATTAAAGCTGGTGGCTAAGGGGACGTTATGCAACACGGCCGAAAGCTGTCAAAGAATTAAAGCTGGTGGCTGAGGGGACGTTAAGCAACACGGCTGAAAGCTGTCAGATCATTAAAGCTGATGGCTAAGGGGACGTTAAGCAACACGGCTGAAAGCTGCCAAAGAATTAAGCTGATGGCTAAGGGGACGTTAAGAAAAACATTGCCGAAAGCTGTCAGATCATTAAAGCTGATGGCTAAGGGAACATTAAGCAACACGACTGAAAGCTGTCAGAGAGTTAAAGCTGATGGCAAAGGGGACGTTAAGCAACACGACTGAAAGCTGTCAGAGAGTTAAAGCTGATGGCAAAGGGGACGTTAAAGCAACACGACTGAAAGCTGTCAGAGAGTTAAAGCTGATGACAAAGGGGACGTTAAGCAACATGGCTGAAAGCTGTCAAAGTTAGATCTGATGGCTAAGGGGACGTTTAGCAACATTGCTGAAAGCTGTTAGAGAGTTAAAGCTGATGGCTTGTGCCAGGTTCAGTGAATGAAAACTATCCAGATTCTATTTTACCTCTTCTTCGTGTCCTAGAAATAGACTGGCTTGTCTAGTCTGGTCCAATAAAAGGGAATCTGGATAAAAGCATCCCTGTGTTAAAAATGCCGTGCTAATGTCGGATGGGTTAGGCTGAAAGTCGCAAATATCACAGTTCTATTGCAAACCACAACACGGAGCATTAACTCCCACTTCACGTTTTGTAAGGACGGATGACGAAGTGCTGATTTCCTTTAGTCATCAGGTGAACAAAACATGCAAGGAAGTGTTTACAAGGAAATGTTTTCAAGGAAAAGTTTACAAGGAAATGTTTACAAGGAAATGTTTGCAAGGAAATGTTTACAAGGAAATGTTTACAAGGAAATGTTTACAGGGAAAACATACAAGGAAATGTTTACAAGGAAATGTTTACAAGGAAATGTTTACAAGGAAATGTTTGCAAGGAAATGTTTACAAGGAAATGTTTGCAAGGAAATGTTTACAAGGAATGTTTACAAGGAAATGTTTACAAGGAAATGTTTACAGGGAAATGTTTACAAGGAAATGTTTACAGGGAAACATACAAGGAAATGTTTACAAGGAAACATGCAAGGAAATGTTATCCGCCTAAAAGTAAATGTTAAAATGCCGAGGCGAAACAATCTCCAGGGCTGCTGCTATAAACGTAAACAAAATTCATGATTTTTTATATTAAGTCAGGCATAAACGATGTGATCTCATCGGCGTGTACCGACTGTGAAAAAAGAACTTATGGGAAGGGGGAATTTGCTTATTTCTAAATGACGGACTAGAAAAAAAAACAGCTCCTTTTATTAAAAAAAAATTGAAGAGTACATAGTACATAAGTTTCTAGAAATATAAAACATTGCCGAAATAATGTTAAATTTATCTCTCTTTTTTTAAATATCCTATATGGATATAAATTGTAGATTTTGGTAATTATTTTATTACTGGAACAAAAGTAGAAATTAACAATCGTTGCAGTCTTTCGACCGACTTAACTCCTTCAAGTTACGAGCCATTTTCCTATTCGTTCATGAAAGCATAATTCGTTCGATTCTATATTGACCCGGTCTCAGACCCGATTCTCAGACAGCGATGTTGTTCAAACTGAACATCGAAGCCGTTGGCGAGGGCGAAAATATATCCATGTTCGTGAGGTGCTGTTGGGGGGAAACGAGGAATGGGCAAACTGACAATAAACTCGTGACGGAAAGAAAGGACAACAGGGGAGGGTGTTGGCAAGAAGAATGAAGTTATTGCGAAAAGATACAATCATTTTGCAATCATCTCATTATTTTGCGGTGATGAGATGAATGAATGTGGTGACAAAAGGGGAAAAATGAGCTACAAAAGGATATCGATATGCGTGATCGAAGTCTGAGAGTGATGAAAGGAAAGCAATGGGAGATTAAAAACGTAGGAGTGGGTGTTAAGAAAAATGAGTGGGAGGATAAAAATGTGTGCGGGGGAGATGGAAATAAGTGCATGGACGTCACAGTCTGAGTTTGAGATGGAGAGAATACAGTGGGTGTTGAAAAGAAGAATAAAATAATTATAATGAGTCTCAAGAGCTGAATTTATTATCCCTGTCGCCATGGTAACAAGTGCCTTTTACAAACTGACAAATATTTGAAGATCAAAAGTACTTAGCAAACATGCGAGACCGTTCAACTCTTGTGTGATACATGTGCTTATGTGAGACCTGGATATGCGCTCAAGCTCCGGAGAACAGATTGATTACCTTTGAAAATAGATGTGAGAACTCTTCAACAATTGGAGAGACTGTGCATCAAATACAACTATAAGAGAAGAAACCAAACAAGAATATGTATCAAACAATAGGCGCTGAAAGTATGCCGGTTACGTGGTCAGAAAAGACGCATAAAGACTCCAGTGCCAAGCCTTTATATTCTGTTCTGTTCATAGAATCAGTAACACTATATTCGGGAGTTCCACTTATCCGCTTCAGCCATGTCCAGTTCCAGTCAAAGCACGCAGACCTTTATGTGGACATCGGGTGACATGTGGACATCGGGTGACATGTGGACATCGGGTGACGTGTGGACATCGGGTGACATGTGGACATCGGGTGACATGTGGACATCGAGTGACATGTGGACATCGAGTGACATGTGGACATCGGGTGACATGTGGACATCGAGTGACATGTGACATCGGGTGACATGTGGACATCATGTGACGTGTGGACATCGAGTGACGTGTGGACATCGGGTGACATGAGTAAACGATGAAGACAAGAACTCTAAGAACAGTTGATATAGATGACTCAGCTGCTGCCCAAAACAAGACATAGAAGTGAATAGTTCGACATGGAGAGTTATCTGCCCTACGTGCCGACCTGAGAGAAAATAACTGACGTGCATGCTTGCGTTCGACCGATGACTAAAGGAGTGTTCCTCTTCATCATCCGCCCTTAAAAGGATGTTAAGGGGGAGTGTCTGCGTTGTGTTGTGGTTTGCAGTATAACTGTGATATTTGCACCTTTCGGCCCAACACATCCGACCTCAGCATGACATTTTTGAGTACCGGGTTATCTTTCCTCTTCGATCCCTACTCGATTGGCCAGACTAGACATCTTACTTTGTTACTAGAGGCACCGCGGAGAGGCAGAGCAGGGTCTGGATGGTTCTGGTTCACCGATCCTGGCGCAAGCCATTAGCGGTGGGTCGCTGACAACTTACCGCTCTGCTGCTGTGAGGCGCACCTTCGCCTCCAAATAACTAACTAATCAGATAAGAATAATTACATATCGTAGAAAGAGATTGATTGGTGATTAACTTAACCTAATCTTTGCTTGACGGTATAAACAAAAGACGTCGGACGTAGAAAAATTTCAGTGTGCAAGTATTTACTTTATTGTATTTCGCAATACTGTTTTACACTATACAGCACAGTGTTGTGTTACAATATTTCTCCTGTTTTTATCTTGCATATGCCGCAATCCCAGAGGTATATGATGCATAGCTGACATAACAGTAATAACACTATTCGATTTAATACATTTTATATTTGTAGACACTGCCCTAAGAACATAGAGGCGCGTAACGTACTGAGGGGTGGAGGGGGATGGGGTGTCTAGGCATTCTGAAGGTGTCTCTTGTGCAATGACCTGTGAACTAAACTATCTATTTTAAACATCTGTCTGGCTGTCTTTCTGACTGCGTTTCTGGCTGCCTGCCTACCTGTCTGTTTATCTGCATGATGCCCGTCTATCTCTCTGTTTGCTTGCCTACCTTGTCTATCTATATGTCTGTCTGTCTATCTATATGTCTGTATGTCTAACTATATGTCTGTCTGTCTGTCTATCTATATGTCTGTTTGTCTGTCTATCTATATGTCTGTCTATCTATATGTCTGTCTGTCTATCTATATGTATGTCTGTCTATCTATATGTCAGTCTGTCTATCTATATGTCTCTTTGTCTATCTATATGTCTGTATGTCTATCTATATGTCTGTCTGTCTATCTATATGTCTGTCTCTCTATCTATATGTCTGTATGTCTATCTATATGTCTGTACGTCTATCTATATGTCTGTACGTCTATCTATACGTCTGTACGTCTATCTATACGTCTGTATGTCTATCTATACGTCTGTCTGTCTATCTATATGTCTGTCTCTCTATCTATATGTCTGTCTGTCTATATGTCTGACTCTTGAGTTGGTTTCATTGTGGCCTGTGCGTTCAATCAAAATAATGTTGACTAACTGCTAAAAACCGTTGACATTACAAGTGATTGAATTGAACCATTTCACAAATTGTCTTGAAAACCTTTGCAGACTCATCATAGAAAAGTATCGCTGGGGCGTTCTCGTACTAGGGCTACAGAATGCTATTAAAAAAGTAAAGTACCCCCGTCACGCCAAGTGGCGTATAAGGAATATGGTGTTAGTGACCATAAATTTTATAGACCTTCGGCACATGATTTTTGGGGTAATGTGGTCGGTATTACGCCCGTGCCGCTTTACTTTCCCAGAAAAAAATCCGCTACCCATTTAAGGCTGGGTGAACCGGAAAGCCGTCGAGCAATATCGGCGGACCCGACCTCTTGTCCTTTGTAGTCCAGTTCACTAACCACTGAGCTATCGCGAATCCCTACAGTATGCCATGCTAAGAAATTATTTCCCAGTGCAATTCAAGGGAAACCAGTATGTTTTTAGCGCAGCATTGTCATTACAACTTATTATTTCCCTTGTTATTAGAATCTTTGTCTGGTAATAATGCCACGAGTTTGCACACTGACTCGTCCTTTCAAGAACGTGATAAAGAAAATATTCCTTTAGTCAACAGGTGAACGCAAGCATGAAAGGAAATGTTTACCTGCTAAAAGGAAAATTTAAAAGTGCAGAGGCGATACTCGTGTAATCCATTAGAAAGGAAGGGACATAGGAAGATAAACCATAATTCACATGCCGTCCTGATGTTATGTGACGGCCTGTAATGACTTTCTTGAATTCTCAGTTGTCACTGAAGTTGGAACTTGGTCCTGGTAGGTACTGCAAGGTTTTTCTCTTTGAGTATATGTTAGCATTACGGAGAACAGGGCGTCACTGGCCTCTGTTAGCCAGGCTTTTTTGAGGAGGATGAGACGAGCTCTTGGTCAGCTGTGGGTCGTCGACCCTACTATTGCGACTGCTGATCGAAGGCACTTGAGCTTCCCTACCAGACTTGTGAAAAAGCGATAATCCCAACACTATGAAACAATTATTGTTTTAGCTATAAATGATCATCCTTTGTTTGAGCACGACATTTGTTTGAGCACGACATTTGTTTGAGCACGACATTTGTTTACCAAACAATTGGCTTTTTTCTTCGTCAACAAACAACGAGTCGTTTACGTCACATCCAGGAGGACCCGGGTAGCAAGTTGGGCATATCTTTTACTGAAGTCTTCTCTAGGTCCTATAGTTGTCGAACTTGTCTCTGTAGCCAAACCTATAGCGTAACCTTTGTCCATTCACAAACAACTTGAGGCTACATCTTTCCGATTTCGAAGCTGCTGTTGCTTTATTTCCCCTGAAGCACTTCTCATATATACAGCGTTATGTGCACGTTTAATAATAGACCTAGTCAAAATAGGAATGGGTACCTGGGTCACTAACTTTAGGTAGGTAATGACAGCGAGGAGGAGCACTGGCACCCTCACTGGCAAATGCTGAAGCACAGAATGGGTGAAATTGTCTCTACCACTTCCTTTCTAACGAGCCGCGATAGCTCAGTGGTTAGTGAACTAAACTACAAAGGACAAAGGTAGATCGATCCCAACCGACGGCTTCCGGTTCACTCAGCCTTTAATTGGTACCAGATTTTTTTTTCTGGAAAGTAAAGCGGCAGGGGGCGTAATACCGACCACATTACCCCAAAAATCATGTGCCGAAGGTCTGTAAAATTTATGGTCACTAACACCATATTCCCTATACGCCACTTGGCGTGACGGGGGTACTTTACTTTTTTTTTTTTTTTTTTTTTTTTAACTCCCTTTCTACAAAACTTGTGTGACAGGATATTACTCTGGTATACATAGTGATGTATGTCTTATTTGTATTTATTTATGTATAAACTTATATCAAGCTATTTTAAGCTGGAGCTCTGTGAGAACGCATAAATTAATGTAATCATAATGAAAGAGGAGGAGAGAAAGAGCCCAGTCACGTGGTGGCGTGTAGGGAAAATGGCGGTAGTTCCTATATTTGTTTATTAACCTTCAGCGTAAATGTGTCAGTGATACGCCAGTACCGTCTTCTTTTCCGCAGAAAAATGAGAATCTCATTTCAGGATGTGTGAGCCTGAAGCCGTCGATATGGATCGAACAAGACCCTCTCATCTTGGTAATCTTGTACACAAACCACTCAGTTATCGCGCTTCCAAAATCTAAAATAAAGCTAGACACACACATACACTTATATAGAAAGTAAAGTACCCCCGTCACGCCAAGTGGCGTATCGGGAATATGGTGTTAGTGACCATAAATTTTACAGACCCTCGGCACTTGGTATTATGCCCGTACCGCTTTACATTCCTAGAAAAAAAATCCGGTACCCATTAAGGCTGGGTGAACCGGAAACCGTCGGTT
Organism: Megaustenia siamemsis; assembly: GCA_032433765.1. NCBI lineage: Eukaryota > Metazoa > Mollusca > Gastropoda > Stylommatophora > Ariophantidae > Megaustenia > Megaustenia siamemsis. The sequence goes on from JAVIAB010000073.1 coordinate 59,290,283, forward strand.
GGGATCGAACCCTACCTCTTGTCTTTTGTAGTCCAATTCACTAACCACGGATCTATCGCAGCTCCAATGTATATATATATATCATCATCATCATCAAATACCGGGCCTGCTAGAGTAGGTGATCATGTCTCTCCACAACTTTCGATCTCGACAGTTATTTATTATTTCTTTTGTTAACCTCCTGCCAAGCCATTATCTTAAGCTGCCTGATATTTTTTTCTCTTTGCTCCCCTATATCTCTTCGTCCCTCAATTTTTCCAGTTGTTACAATATTTTCCAGTTGTTCTCTTCTCATTACATGGCCAAAAAATGATGATTGTTTCTTCTTAATATTGGAAATTAAACTCTCTTTTTGCTTTGACATCTTTCAGAACATTTTCATTACTCTTCTTAGCTGTCCGTGGTATTCTCAACATTCTTCTGTAAAACCCCATTACTACAGGCTCCAGTGTTGTGGCGATTCATGATTGCACAAAGAAGTTACGACGGTGGTTTTCTGTTGCCTTCCGTCGGTTTGTTTACGGTTCGCTCCGCTAGCCTTTGACTAAAAAGTCTTACCCACAAGACAGTGTAGTTGTTTTACTTCGGGGTACCCTACCTTACCCTTTTACTCTCCAAGCAGGGTAGCCACAAGTTGTACTGTTTACTGCATACAGTAGCAGGTAAAATTACCCGACCTGACTATATATATATATATATATATATATATATAACTACCTATCAGGCCTGTAGGTACTTACAATTATAATCTACCAAGCCTAGGAAGCTCTGGTATATTTATATTTGCATAATCTGTTTAAAACAACCATAATGCGTGAGAATGAAAACTGGCTGTAGTTATAGTTTCCACTTTCTTGTAAATCTCGTAATTTGTAAGTCAGTACTGTTAATTCAAGTGCTAAATGTATTTTTGAGACGTGCTCCGGTCTAATGTCTTAAACCTACCTTTATGTTTCAGGCAGGGCAAGAAAGAACTCCGCAGAGCAAAGACAATGCCAGTAATTGACGTATCCAGTGTTCTAACGGTCGATGAACTCCAGCAGATAGGCTTTAACATTAATGCTGTCGCCCCGTCAAAAGGAACCCATGGAACATCATCATCGTCACCACCGAAGCGGAATAAAATAATTGTAAGGAAAATGTCCTACCCAGAGTCCTATTTCAGGAAAATAACAGAAGGAGGCTCGCTCCACATAACTCAAGCAGGTAAATCAATGCTTAAAACTTGGCTTATTTTATCTACTCATTACAAGTAGGGAAGCGAAAAGTTTGTAAACATGAATTAGGAAAAGTAGTTATAAGAAAGGGAGTTTTTTTTTTTTTTTTTTTTACAGCAGATTATACTGTACAATAACCTCGTAGTATAGTGTAATGTAGTGGCCGAGTAGATAAAATTAGGTTGTTTTCCAAGTATGATTAATATGGGTTCCAATCACATGATAGAACTAAAGGTTTGTTCCCCCCTTCCCAAACCTCCAAAACACACTCACACAAAACACCTTTTACCGACTGATGTGGACATTTGGTCCTTATTCATCTATCCGTTACAAAGCCCTTGGCACATTTCACCCGACGATTAAAGGAATTTCTTGCTCGTCCCTTTATCGTCCGTCCTTAAAACAAGTTGACGCAGATGAGTTATCGTTTAATTTACACTTTTCGGACCAACATATCCGTCTTCAGCTTGGTATTTTTGAGTGCTGGGTAGCCTTTTTTATGCCAGTCGCTAGTCATCTAGCCAGACCTGGCTAGTTGGTCTATTTCTAAGAGTGGAGTAAGATCTGGATAGTCCAGGACTCACGGTCCATGCTCAAACAGTCAGTTATGTGTCGCTGACATATGTCAGCCCTGCTGTTGACAGAGCCTTTGACCGCAAAGACCCACTGGAGTAATATTAGTAACGATAGTTTCTTTGAGCCTGCCTTACCCCACTATAGGGCAGATCTTACTATTTTCCTACTAATTTGTAAAGTACATAATTGTCTAGCTGTAGAGTCTGCCTGTTATATCATTGAACATACTCTTTAGTAAAATACTGATAATGAAAATAAATGAAATGGTTAGACTGCCTGGCAACTTGCTTGCCTGGCCCAGCAAAGACTATTATTATACACGGAACTGGGAAAGGGGCGAGAAGGCCAGGTATGCAGAGATAGAGATGGGAAGATAACATCAAGAAATGGATTGGCTTTGGTTTTACTAAGTCCCAAATAATGAATTACATAGCAAGTCCTCATGTGGGAAACAACAGGTAGGAGGAAAAGAGGCCGGCCCAGAGAGACACTGACAAGAACATTGATCAGAGAGGCAAAGGCAACAGGAATCAGCTCCCTCTAATGACATCGATTTGTTTGCACAGAACAGAGATAGATGGCGAGATTTGATAAAAGATTTTGCAAAGATTGAGACTGCTAGAAAGAAAATTTAGGAAAAGAGAAAGAGTATCTAAGTCAATGAAATGGGCCAGCCACGGCACGAAAGGTCAGAAGATAGAACAGATAGAAATAATGAATGAAGTTAGCGAGAAATTAAGAATGTTGCGAAATCTGTCAGTGGTGCCGTAACGAGCCTCGGAGTTCTGGGACAAAGCAGAAGAGGAAGATGGAAAGTACATTATAGTCGTCATCAAGAGATTTTACAAGGCTATGGCTTCTGTTGTTCTTAATTTAAAATAGTCCACGGCGAATGAACGCAATTATATTTATCTTTTGTTCTGTTCCAGAGATACCACCAGTGGCGAAAACTAAAAAGAACGTTCGAAACAGGAGTCAGAGTGAGCACAGATTTTGGAAGACACGAAGAAAATCAGACACAATTAAACAAGGTCGGGATGTTTTCTATTACATTTGTTACAGTCGTTACTTGATTCCTGGTTGTTGTTACTCAGTCATGAACATTTTCAAATTATAAAGTAAAAAAAAAAAAGTAAAGAGCCCGTCACGCCAAGTGGCGTATACGTAATATGGTGCTAGTGACGATAGTTTTTATAGACCTTTGGCACATTATTTTTGGGGTAATTTGGACGGTATTACGCCCGTGCCGCTTTAATTTCCCATAAAAATCCGGTACCCATTAATGGCTGGTTAAACCCGGAAGCCGTCGGTTGGGATCGAACCCTACATCTTGTCCTTTGTAGTCCAGTTCACTGACCACTGAGCTGTCGCAGCTCCCGTTTTCAACTTATAGTTGTAATATTTGTTTTCGTTCTAATAGTTTTTGCTGCTGTCTTCCCACCTTAATAGTTTTTGCTACAGACCTCCCTTCATAATTTTTGCTACTGTCCTCCCTTCTTTAAGTTCTTGCTACAGACCTCCCATCTTGAAGATTTTGCTACAGTCCTCCCATCTTTACGTTCTTGCTACAGACCTCCCATCTTGAAGTTTTTTTCTACTGTCCTCCCTTCTTCATAATTGTTGCTACAGACCACCCATTTTGAAGTTTTTGCTGCAGTCCTCCCATCTTGAAATTTTTGCTAAAGACCTCCCATCTTGAAGTTTTGCTTCAGACCTCCCATCTTGAAGTTTTTCTTCAGACCTCCCATTTTGAAGTTTTTGCTACAGTCCTCCCATCTTGAAGTTTTTGCTACAGACCTCCCATCTTAATAGTTTTGCTACAGTCCTCCCATCTTGAAGTTTTTGCTACTGTCCTTCCTTCTTCATAATTTGGGCTACATACCTCCCATTTTGAAGTTTTTGCTACAGTCCTCCCATCTTGAAGTTTTTGCTACAGACCTCCCATTTTGAATTTTTGCTACAGACCTCCCATTTTGAATTTTTGCTACAAACCTCCCATCTTGAAATTTTGCTACAGACCTCCCATTTTGAATTTTTGTTACAGACCTCCCATCTTGAAGTTTTGCTACAGACCGCCCATCTTAATAGTTTTGCTACAGTCCTCCCATCTTGAAGTTTCTGCTACTGTCCTCCCATCTTGAAGTTTCTGCTACTGTCCTCCCATCTTGAAGTTTTAGCTACAGACCTCCCATCTTGAAGTTTTTGCTACAGTCCTCCCATCTTGAAGTTTCTGCTACTGTCCTCCTATCTTGAAGTTTTTTTTGCTACAGACCTCCCATCTTAAAGTTTTTGCTACTGTCCTCCTTTCTTCATAATTGTTGCTACTGTCCTCCCTTCTTCATAATTTTTGCTACAGATCTTCCATCTTGAAGTTTTTGCTATAGTCCTCCCATCTTGAAGTTTTTACTACTGCCCTCCTTTCTTCATAATTTTTGCAACAGTCCTCCCATTTTGAAGTTTTTGCTACAGTCCTCCCATCTTAAAGTTTTTCCTAAAGTCCTGCCATCTTGAAGTTTTAGCTACAGTCCTCCCATCTTTAAGTTCTTGCTACTGTCCTCCCATCTTGAAGTTTTCGCTACAGACCTCCTATCTTGAAGTATTTTTTGCTACAGACCTCCCATCTTGAAGTTTTTACTACTGTCCTCCTTTCTTCATAATTTTTGCTACTGTCCTCCTTTCTTCATAATTTTTGCTACTGTCCTCCTTTCTTCATAATTTTTGCTATAGTCCTGCCATCTTAAAGTCTTTGCTACTGTCCTCGTTTCTTCATAATTTTTGCTACAGTCCTGCCATCTTAAAGTCTTTGCTACTGTCCTCCTTTCTTCATAATTTTTGCTATAGTCCTCCCATCTTGAAGTTTTTACTACTGTCCTCCTTTCTTCATAATTTTTGCTACAGTCCTCCCATTTTGAAGTCTTTGCTACAATCCTCCTTTCTTCTTAATTGTTGCTATAGTCCTCCCATCTTGAAGTTTATGCTACTGTCCTCCTTTCTTCATAATTTTTGCTACAGTCCTCCCATTTTAATAGTTTTTACTCTTGTCCTCCCGTCTTGATAGTATTTGCTTTCATTATCCGGTCTTGGTAATTGATGCTACTGTCTTGGTACTTTTTGGTACTGTCTTTTCATCCTGACAGTTTTTGCTCTTATCATTTTACCCAGTAGTTTCTGCTATAGTCCTCCTTTCCTTCAGTTTTTGCTATCGTCCTTCATTCCAATTTTTGTTTGCTATTATCATCTTCCATAGAACAGTTCTACCTATTATGATCTTTCTTTAGAACATTTCTTGCTATTATCATCCTTCCTTACAACATTTCTTCCAATTATCGTCCTTCCTTAGAGCAGTTCTTGCTACTATCATCCGTCCATAGAACAGTTCTTAGGAGCCGCGATAGATCAGTGGTTAGTGAACTGGACTACAAAGGACAAGGGGTAAGCTTCGATCCCAACCGACGGCTTCCGGGTTCACCCAGCCTTAAATGGGTACCGGATTTTTTTCTGGGAAAGTAAAGCTGCACGGGCGTAATACCGACCACATTACCCCAAAAATCATGTGCCGAAGGTCTGTAAAAATTATGGTCACTAACACCATATTCCCTATATGCCGCCATTTGGCGTGACGGGGGTACTTTACTTTTTTTTTCATAGAACAGTTCTTGATATTATAATTTTCCGTAGAACAGTTCTACCTATTATCAACCTTCCTTAAAACAGTTCTTGCAATTATCATCCTTCCTTAGAACAGTTCTTCCTGTTATCATCCTTCCTAAAACAGTTGTGTCCGCGGAGTGAACTTTGCTACCTGGCAATGTTTGCTACAGCCCTCCCGCTTTGACATTTACTGCTTCCATTCTGAAGTCGCTGTCATTTTAATGTTGAATTTTATGTTCGGTTTGTTATGATTATCGTCTTTACAACTGTTGTTCCCCTTCTGTTACTTGCTATTCCTGTCCTTAGTTCTTAATCTAGTTTTTCTAGTTGTTCCTCCACTTTCGTTATGTGGTTTTTATTTACGTTAGTTGTTCCTCTCTCCTTAGTCATTTCCTACTTATTGAAGTTGTTCCCTTTTATTTAGTCGCTTTCTAATTACTTTATGTGTTGTTCCCATTTCGTTAGTTATTTTCTACTTACTTCATTTATCGTTCCTCTTTCGTTAATTTTCTACTTTATTTGTTGTTCTTCTTTTGTTAGTTAATTTCTACTTAATTCATTTGTTGTTCTCCTTTCGTTAGTTTTTTTCTACTTGCTTCATTTGTTCTCCTTTTGTTAATTATTTTTTACTTTACTTGTTCTCCTTTTGTTAGTTAATTTCTACTTAATTCATTTGTTGTTCTCCTTTCGTTAGTTTTTTTCTACTTGCTTCATTTTTTCTCCTTTTGTTAATTATTTTCTACTTTACTTGTTGTTCTCCTTTTGTTATTTAATTTCTACTTACTTCATTTGTTGTTCTCCTTTCGTTATTTATTTTCTTCTTACGTTCAGTTGTTGTTGTTTCCCTCTGATTAGTTATTTTCTACTTTATTTGTTGTTCTCCTTTCGTCAGTAATTTTCTACTTACTTAATTTATTGTTCCTCTTTCGTTAATTATTTTCTACTTCATTTGTTGTTTCTCTTTCGTTAGTTATTTTCTACTTAATTCATTTATCGTTCCCCTTTCGTTAATTTGTACTTTATTTGTTGTTCTCCTTTCGTTAGTTAATTTCTACTTACTTCATTTGTTGTTCTTCTTTCGATAGTTATTTTCAACTTATTTTATTTGTTGTTCTTCTTTCGTTAGTTATTTTCTACTTCATTTGTTGTTCTTCTTTCGTTAGTTATTTTCTACTTACTTCATTTGTTGTTCTTCTTTCGTTAGTTATTTTCTACTTCATTTGTTGTTCTTCTTTCGTTAGTTATTTTCTACTTACTTCATTTGTTGTTCTTCTTTCGTTAGTTATTTTCTACTTCATTTGTTGTTCTTCTTTCGTTAGTTATTTTCTACTTCATTTGTTGTTCTTCTTTCGTTAGTTATTTTCTACTTCATTTGTTGTTCTTCTTTCGTTAGTTATTTTCTACTTACTTCATTTGTTGTTCTTCTTTCGTTAGGTATTTTCTACTTACTTTATTTGTTCTCCTTTCGTTAGTTATTTTCTACTTACTTTATTTGTTCTCCTTTCGTTAGTTATTTTCTACTTACTTTATTTGTTGTTCTTCTTTCGTTAGTTATTTTCTACTTTATTTGTTGTTCTTCTTTCGTTAGTTATTTTCTACTTACTTCATTTGTTGTTCTTCTTTCGTTAGTTATTTTCTACTTACTTTATTTGTTGTTCTTCTTTCGTTAGTTATTTTCTACTTACTTCATTTGTTGTTCTTCTTTCGTTAGTTATTTTCTACTTCATTTGTTGTTCTTCTTTCGTTAGTTATTTTCTACTTACTTCATTTGTTGTTCTTCTTTCGTTAGTTATTTTCTACTTCATTTGTTGTTCTTCTTTCGTTAGTTATTTTCTACTTCATTTGTTGTTCTTCTTTCGTTAGTTATTTTCTACTTCATTTGTTGTTCTTCTTTCATTAGTTATTTTCTACTTCATTTGTTGTTCTTCTTTCGTTAGTTATTTTCTACTTACTTCATTTGTTGTTCTTCTTTCGTTAGGTATTTTCTACTTACTTTATTTGTTCTCCTTTCGTTAGTTATTTTCTACTTACTTTATTTGTTCTCCTTTCGTTAGTTATTTTCTACTTACTTTATTTGTTGTTCTTCTTTCGTTAGTTATTTTCTACTTTATTTGTTGTTCTTCTTTCGTTAGTTATTTTCTACTTACTTCATTTGTTGTTCTTCTTTCGTTAATTATTTTCTACTTACTTTATTTGTTGTTCTTCTTTCGTTAGTTATTTTCTACTTACTTCATTTGTTGTTCTTCTTTCGTTAGTTATTTTCTACTTCATTTGTTGTTCTTCTTTCGTTAGTTATTTTCTACTTACTTCATTTGTTGTTCTTCTTTCGTTAGTTATTTTCTACTTCATTTGTTGTTCTTCTTTCGTTAGTTATTTTCTACTTCATTTGTTGTTCTTCTTTCGTTAGTTATTTTCTACTTCATTTGTTGTTCTTCTTTCGTTAGTTATTTTCTACTTCATTTGTTGTTCTTCTTTCGTTAGTTATTTTCTACTTACTTCATTTGTTGTTCTTCTTTCGTTAGGTATTTTCTACTTACTTTATTTGTTCTCCTTTCGTTAGTTATTTTCTACTTACTTTATTTGTTCTCCTTTCGTTAGTTATTTTCTACTTACTTTATTTGTTGTTCTTCTTTCGTTAGTTATTTTCTACTTTATTTGTTGTTCTTCTTTCGTTAGTTATTTTCTACTTACTTCATTTGTTGTTCTTCTTTCGTTAGTTATTTTCTACTTACTTTATTTGTTGTTCTTCTTTCGTTAGTTATTTTCTACTTACTTATTTGTTGTTCTTCTTTCGTTAGTTATTTTCTACTTTATTTGTTGTTCTTCTTTCGTTAGTTATTTTCTACTTACTTCATTTGTTGTTCTTCTTTCGTTAGTTATTTTCTACTTACTTCATTTGTTGTTCTTCTTTCGTTAGGTATTTTCTACTTACTTATTTGTTCTCCTTTCGTTAGTTATTTTCTACTTACTTTATTTGTTGTTCTTCTTTCGTTAGTTATTTTCTACTTTATTTGTTGTTCTTCTTTCGTTAGTTATTTTCTACTTACTTCATTTGTTGTTCTTCTTTCGTTAGGTATTTTCTACTTACTTTATTTGTTCCCCATTCGTTAATTATTTTCTGCTTTATTTGTTTTTCCCTTTCGTTAGTTATTTTCTACTTCATTTGTTGTTCTCTTTTCGTTAGTTATTTTATACTTACATTCAGTTGCTCCCCTTTCGTTAGTTATTTTCTAATTACTCCATTTGTTGTTCCCCTTCGTTAGTTATTTTATACTTACATTCAGTTGTTCTCCTTTCGTTAGTTATTTTATACTTACATTCAGTTGTTCTCCTTTCGTTTGTTATTTTCTACTTACTTCATTTGTTCTTCTCCTTTCGTTAGTTATTTTCTACTTACTCGATTTCTTGTTCACCTTTCGTTAGTTATTTTCTACTTATTTCATTTGTTGTTCTCCTTTCGTTAGTTATTTTCTACTTACTCGATTTCTTGTTCACCTTTCGTTAGTTATTTTCTACTTATTTCATTTGTTGTTCTCCTTTCGTTTGTTATTTTCTACTTACTCCATTTTCTGTTCTCCTTTCGTTAGTTATTTTCTACTTACGTTCAGTCGGTGTTCGCCTTTCGTTAGTTACTTTCTTGTTAAGTTCAGTTCTTGTTCCCCTTTCGTTAATTATTTTCTACTTACGTTCACTTGTTCTCCTTTCGTTAATTTTCTAATTACATTCTATTGTTGTTGTTGTTCCCTTTCGTTAGTTATTTTCTAAGTACATTCTGTTGTTGTTGTTCCCCTTTCGTTAGTTATTTTCTAATTACATTCTATTGTTGTTGTTCCCCTTTCGTTAGTTATTTTCTAATTACATTCTATTGTTGTTGTTCCCCTTTCGTTAGTTATTTTCTAATTACATTATGTTGTTGTTCCCCTTTCGTTAATTTTCTAATTACATTCAGTTGTTGTTGTTGTTCCCCTTTCGTTAGTTATTTTCTAATTACATGACAATTCGTGCGTATTTGTTGTGTTTGTGTGTATGTAGTATGTATGTATGTATGTATGTATGTATGTATGTATGTATGTATGTATGTTTGTGTTTGTTTGTGTGTGAGAGTGTTGTGTTTGTTCACGTGCGTGCGTGCGTGTGTGTGTGGTGCCTAATTGTTGCGACACGTAGATATTTGTTCAGCTTTCTATTTTACTTGACGTCATCGTACTTTCCTTGACCACTGACCACAGAAGAGAAAGGCGGTTGCCGAAACGATGTCTTGCCTTGTATGACATCAAAACTTTCTTTTCGGTACTGACCTCAGCCATTTTCTATGCTGTTGACTTGGGTATTTACCGTCTACTGATCTATGATCTGGTAAACCACATTCTGTGTTACTAATTTATAACAGATTGTAAATATCATTACAAATAAGTCATCATCATCAAGTGACGGGCCTGCTGACGTAGGTGATCATGTCTCTCCACAACTTTCGATCTCGACAGTTGTTTATCAAATCTTTTTATGACCTTCTGCCAAGCCATTCTCTTAAGCTGTCTGGTATTATTTTTCTTTGCTTCCGTCTATCTCTTCGCCCCTCAATTTTCCCAGTTGTTACAATATATTCCAGTTGTTCTCTTCTCATTACATGGCCAAAAAATGATGATTGTTTATTCCTACTATTGGAAAATAGCTCTTTTTGCTTTGGCATCTTCAGAACATTTTCAGTACTCTTCTTAGCTGCCCATGGTATGCTCAACATTCTTCTGTAAAACACATGTCTACAGACTCCGGTGATTTTCTTGTCTGTTGTCTTATTGTCCATGATTCACATCCATATGTTAAGAGTGGCTCTACATAACATTTAAGAACTCTTTTTCTTGTTTCTATTGTCGAAAATAAGTAGTTTCTATTAAATCTATTGGATCAAGACACAGTGGAGTACCCAGCCAATTACCTACCAGCAGTTGACGGTGAGTTTTACAAGGTCAGACGTGGACAGAACTTTTGCGTTGACTTTAATTTCATAACTTGCAGCATAAACATTGCTGCAAGTTTGTGCTATGTTTTCGTTGTGTTCCTTTAATTATTGCCCTAAATTAATATAATTATAATTATATCATAATATCTCAAAACATGGCTTTGCTGTTAATTAAGAACTCTTACAATTTTGTGCATGTTGTTTTTATTTATGACACTTCATAAATTTTCCTCTTCATCGGCACTACTAAATGTTTCAATAAAAAGATAATATGTCATCTGATTTGTCGTTCCTTTGTTGCCAGGGAGACGGGGAGGTAATTGTTGAAATATTCTACCTAGTTCTCATTTACATTGTAACGTCGTAGATGCCCTTGCACGGTTGTAGTAGGTTTAACTCCATAGACATCGAAGAATGTTTTGTTAGTAACGGCTTGAATTATTTGAACCATATCACGGCTGTACTAGGGAACACGGCGGATAGTTGTACATTGACGTTAAACCAAAGACGTTGTAATGTGATTGGGTTATGCATTATGATAACATATTAGAAGGAGTCATGACCTCTATTGCCTACCCTAAATATCCACCGCTGTTACCTAACCAACCCAACATATACCACATATTTAAAAATATATGTCTATATGTCCGTTTCTGTGTGCTGTTTTGCGCGGGCGTAGTTTCATTTCTCCTGGAAATGGTTGTAAAGCATGCGAACTTAAACACATACCAGCTGCGGTTATTTTTAAACTGCCCTTTTCTATCCTTGCAAACATTTGCATGTACGCCATTTTTTTTATTGCAAATCTTCTGGCTAAGCCAAGGGGAAGTTATTAATTGGTCGATGAGAGCACAAAGCTGAAGTGAATATGCTTGACGCAATGGCCAAATGGGGCACTTGCTGCACACATTTCGAGAACAGTTACATATGATATGCGTGGATTTAAAATGCGGGATCCGGCCACAAGGTAGAAAACTTAGGTGGCAAATAGGGAATAAACGTGCTGGACTAAAGAGTGCCACAATTCATTCTGACTGAAAGGTAGAAAGAGAGTTTTGCAGTGTCACAGTGTTGCTTTATGGCTGCCAATCATGGATAGTAGTAAACAAAGAGAAATTCTGCCGGCTAGAATCAGTTGAAGTGTGATTTTTTTTAGAAGGATGCTAAATATACCGCGGACAGAAACAAGAGCATCTATTGACATGGTACTAGAATAAGCAGGTGATTGTAGGAAGATTATAACAGATATTAGAGAAGATAGTGCAGATATATGGGGTATGTGTGGAGAAGAGAATGGTAGGAATATTTAGTAGAAACATACATCAGAAGATAGGAGAGACAGAGATAGATAAATGAAGAGGCGCTGGGTGGTTTGACGGCGGGGCACGCGAAAATATCAAAGTTAGAATTACTACACAGTGAACTAGAACTGTGGTTATGGACATTCCACGCTTTCATGGATCATGAATGAATGTTCGAATAATTGAGTGTTCTAACCAATCAACGTTATTTCTTCATCTTCTGTTGAACATGTTAACCGTTACAAATCACGAATGGATTCACGCTTGAGGTTATCACCGGTTGTACTCCTCCCTCTCTATTCCAAAATCAGTTTGTTGTGTGGCTAGTTTTCTGGGACTTTTTTTTTATTCTGGAACATTAACGTCACCGCGTTGTAGGAATGCCCGAGGTGTGCATATCTGCAGTTGCATGTGGCAGAGACATATTCTGTGAAGGTATTGTCGAGATCACATCCTACTGCAAGTTATCTGCTATATCTTTAAAAGATAATAACTGTTCCTGTTGTCCAGTTCTGGTTCATATTTCCGCTCAGTTTCATGAAAACATAGAAAGTTGGGCGATACAGCTTTGCAGATAAGACAGGACTGGACAAACCAACGTTTCGGTCCAAATGGTCTTCGACACCTATCTCAACTTTGCAAGATTATATTTGTTTTCATTATCGTTCACACGTTTCGTTCAGTTCCTTTCATCACTAGCTTTAGTGTAGTCTTTCAGAAGTGTTATTGTGTATATGATTAAAACACTTGATCCTATTATAAATATATGTCAGATATAGGCAAACCTATAAATGCATTTTTTTAAGTGTGTGTGTGTGTGTATATACATGCACACACACAATAGTTCGTTCCCTGATGAACACGCGCTAATTGATGAAGGTATTTTTAGGAAAAGTAGCTTGGGGAATGCCTGATGTTTTTTAGGTAAAACGTGGACATTCAAACAAAAAAGCTCCTGCGGTCAATCCCATAACAGACTGTGGCAATTATTCTCTTGGAATCCGTTGTTTCCTTCATGATGTTACCCTCCCCGGATTTCTTGCGGTTAAAGGTTTCGCTTTTTTTAGAAAACGACACACACAAAATACCCAGTGTCTTGTGTGCATTCATGCTCACCTTTGACTGTTTGAAGGTCAAAATGAGTAGTCCAAAATGACCGCTGACAACGTTGTTAATTTTGCCCATGCCGAAGATGAATGTATCGGGCCCAAAGACACAAACTTGTCGCAAAGTAGCAATAGAACGTATCAACGCCCACTTAACGGATGAACGCTGCAGAATAAGAACTCCGTGTTCTGTTTTAATTTTTGTCTGATTTGTTGAATTAATGAAAGCGAAAGAGAGGCACAGACACAATTGTCTTTACTTATGTGACTTACAGCTTGTTCTGATAAAACACTTGCAATCCTTTAGAAAGAATTTGACACAAGAAATATCATCATCATCAAGTTCATCAACTACCATTATGATTTAGATTGTTTCTGTTGGTACTTGACTAATGAGTAGTGCTCTGTGCACACTGTGAGCTGTGTGTTTCATCCGTATAGTAAAGTACCCCAGTCACGCCAGGTGGCGTTTAGGGAATATGTTGTTAGTGACCATAAATTGTACAGACCTTCGGCACATGATTTTTTGGGTAATGTGGTCGGTATTACGCCCGTGCCGCTTTACTTTCCCAGAAAAAAAATCCGGTACCCATTAAAGGCTGGCAGAATCGGAAGCCGTAGGTTGGGATCGAACCCTTACCTCGTAGTCTAGTTCACTAACCACTTAGCTATCGCGGCTCCCGTTTCATCCGTATGGTATTTCTATATTCAGATTACTTACGATGAATGATGATATCGTATGACGAAGGACGGTTCAGGTGCGTTCACTGTCGGTGCTATAATACGCCTATCTCTTTTGACGTGTACTGTGTTTGCTACGATGGGGACTGCAACTTCCTCTGTTTGGATATTCGATGCGATGTTAATTCTGATGATTTCACTGGCACGTGCGGTTGAGCATTTATGGATTCCATTCCTTTACAGTGATACCAGGGCCTTCGAATAACCATAAACATGGACACCACACACAAACATTGTAACTTTAATGCTCACATTCTATAAAAAACACAATTAGAATTCTTTGACATTAAAGTTAATACTCTTGTGCAATATAAAGAACTATTAGAGTCCGTTGACATTAAGGTTAAAACTCATGTCCTCTATAAAGCACAATTAAAGTGTGCAGACATTAAAGTTAAAACTCATTATAAAGCATCATTGTAGGGCGTTGACATTAAAGTTAAAACTCATGTCTTCTATAATGCACCATTAGAGTGCTTTGATATTAAAGTTAAACCTCATGTCCTCTATAAACACCATTAAAGTGCGTTGACATTAAAGTTAAAACTCATGTCTTCTATAATGCACCATTAGAGTGCTTTGATATTAAAGTTAAACTCATGTCCTCTATAAACACCATTAAAGTGCGCTGACATTAAAGTTAAAACTCGTGTCCTCTATAGAGCACCATTAGAGTGGGTTCACATGAAAGTTAAAACTCATGTCGTCTATAAAGCACCATTACAGTGCGTTAACATTAATGTTAAAATTCATGTCTTCTATAAAGCACCATTACAGTGGGTTCACATGAAAGTTAAACCTCATGTCCTCTATAAACACCATTAAAGTGCGTTAACATTAATGTTAAAACTCATGTCGTTTAAAAATTGCAATTAGAGTTCGTTGACATAAAAGTTAAAACTCAGTGTAATGGTGCTTTATAGAGGATATGAGTTTTAACTTTAATGTCTTCTAGTAGTTTCTTCTAGTAGTTTCAATAAATGAATAAAAACGTGTGCACCTACACCAAAATCTGAGACTTTAGTAGAATATTAATTCAGCGAGAAGTATCTAAATGTATATTGACGTCATAACCAATTGCAAAATGCGTGCAATTATAGCCAATCCAGACACGGATATGAAACACCACATCAATCAGCACAGTGTGTCATGACAGTATTGTGAATTCAAATTTCTAAATATTGAAACACAGATAGAATTTCCCGTACGTACAGAGAGGATTTTCAGTAACATTAGAGAGTATTTATCACAGAATATAGTAACATATATAGCAAATTTTTCATAAGTATATAGATTTTCCATAACATATATAGAAGATTTTCCATAACATATATATAAATGCAATGAAAGTTGATGGTTTTAGTTCTTTTGGTATGTATCCTATATGGTATATGTCATTGCATATGTCTGTGATCACTTCGATGCCAAAATCTGCACCAGCCTGCACCATCAAAGCAAGAAACATAGTAGAATGGCGATCCATGGAAACCAACCTTCGTTGCGGAGAAGGCACACGATGATGATATATAAATGAAAGTTCAGGTGTCATGGCGGCTTTGTGCAGTCGTTTTTTATAATTCGGTAATTGCTGATATATTTAAATGATTTACGCGACAGTCTAGTTGTGAAATTATATGTTGCTATTCCCCGTTTCTATGTCGAAACTATGGAAAGTAAACAAAACTTAAAAGAGATGCACACAGAAATAAAGAGAATGACTAATAAAGACAAAAAAGCTACAGGAAAACGGATTTATTGCAAACAAAGGGGGAAGAATGCTAACAGACAACAAAGATATAATAGATAGATGGCAAGAATATATAACAGAATTATTTCATGACGAAAGGGACAAAAAGACAGATATAAAATGTACACACAACTATAAAATCCTGAAATCTGAAGTAGAAAAAGCTATAAAACAATGAAAAAGGCAGAGGCAGCAGGACCTGACAATATACAGATAGAGATAATACAGGCTGTAGAAGAGTTTGGCATCG
This sequence comes from Megaustenia siamemsis, assembly GCA_032433765.1. NCBI lineage: Eukaryota > Metazoa > Mollusca > Gastropoda > Stylommatophora > Ariophantidae > Megaustenia > Megaustenia siamemsis. The sequence continues at coordinate 59,305,832 of JAVIAB010000073.1, forward strand.
AAGTGATCACAGACATATGCAATGACATATACCATACAGGATACATACCAAAAGAACTAAAACATCAACTTTCATTGCATAATGCCTAAAAGAATGGTGCAGTTCATTGCAGTGATTTCATAAAAATAAGCCTAATGAGCCAGGTAAAAAGAATTTTACTAAAAGTTATACAGGGAAAAATTCAGAATAAAATCAATGCTGAATTAGATGAGCAACAATTTGGATTCAGGAAAAACAGTGGGACAAAAGAAGCCATATTTAGCATGAGAACATTGATTGAAAAGTACATAGAAGTAAACAAACCAATATATGTCTGCTTCATAGACTACACCAAAGCTTTCGATATAATACACCATAACCAACTTATAGACTGCCTAAAGGATATAAATCTAGACGACACAGACATACGACTAATTTGTAATTTGTACTGGGAGCAAACAGCAATAATAAAATATAACAAGGATAACTCTACACCCATGGACATAAAAAGAGGGTAAGACAGGGATGCATCCTATCACTAAGCTTGTTCAATCTATACACTGAGCAAATCTTTAAAAACATCTCAGTGATGCCAGGCCTAAACATTAATGGAAAGATAATCAATAACCTAAGATATGCTAATGATACTGTTCTACTAGCAGAAAATCCTAAAGATCCTCAACAATTGCTTAATGTGATAAACATAACAAGCAAAATATATGGACTAGATATGAATATCAAAAAGACTAAAACTATGATCATAAACAAAGACAATTCTCAAGACCTACAATAAAATATAAAAGTTGACGGAATACATCTGGAGACAGTCCAGAGCTACAACTACCTGGGACATACTATAACCAATGATGGAAAATGTAAAAATTGAAATAAACAAAAGAATAGGTATGGCAAAAAGTAATTTTAATGCCATGAAAAATATCTATCTATCTATCTATCTATTGACCTTTCGAGCCGTAACCCGCCCATAGGGCGTAGACAAGATACACCTTCTCCTATATGAATTTTTGTTCTAGCAGTTTTCTTTTAAAGATATTTTATCAAATCTCGCCATCTGTCTCTGTTCTGTGCAAGCAGTTCTATCTCATTGATGGAGCCGATTCCTGCTGCTCTTGCCTCTCTCATCAATGTTCTTCTCAGTGTCTCCCTGGGTCTTCCTCTTTTTCTTTTACCTGTTGTTTCCCATATGAGGGCTTGCTTTGCTATTCGATTATTATCTCTTTCATCACATGTCCAACGTATGACCATCGTCTTTCTTTATTACTGAAGATATTAGTGGTTGATTGGCGATTTCTCTAATTTCCTCGTTTTTTTTTGAATTTCGTTCCATTCTATACCAAGTATTTTCCTTAGACATTTATTTTCGAATGCGTTCAACTTTGTTTCTATATCTCTTGTTGTTTTCCAGCTTTCACACGCATACGTAAGGGTTGATAGTACATTTGATTTGAATAGCCTAAGTTTGTGTTGTGCTAATGAGTTTTGATTTCCACAACTTTTCAAGGCTTCTGAAAGACATTGCTGCTTTAGCCAGTCTGATTCTAATTTCTTTGCTCGTATCCCTTCTCGATCAATGTGACTTCCAAGATAGATAAAGTGATCGATCTCTTCTACTGGTTTGTTTTCCATGTAAAATATACTAACAACAAAACAAATATCAGCAGGGCTGAAACTAGAATGGAAAAATGTTACATCTTCTCAATATTCCTGTATGGTGCAGAAAACATGGACATTAGACACGAAATCAGAACAGAAAATTGAATCCTTTGAAATGTGGATTTATAGAAGAAAAGGTAGAATTAGATGGAAACAAAAGAAAACAAACGATGAAGTTTTAAAACAACTGAAAATGAAAAATAGAACTACTAAATACTATTAGGACAAGACAAATGAAATATTTTTGGGGCATGTTAAAGACACAACAGCCTACTAAACGTAATATTGAAAGGGAAAATACAAGGTAAAAGAATCAGAGTCAGACCAAGACTAACATGGACGAGTAACATCAAAAGATGGACAAGTCAATCTATGACAGCTGGTCCATCAAAGCAAGAAACAGAGTAGAATGGCGATCCATGGTAGCCAACCTTCGTTGCGGAGAAGGCACTCGATGATGATGATGATTCCCCGTTTGGTGTACGTTGTACTTCTGACGTGTGGATGGACTGTGATTGTCAATATATTAAGTGGAATATGATTTATTCTTCTTTGTGTCGTGTGTTCGCGGTTCGATAGGCAAGCACATAGTTCGACAACAATGTCGCTGACAAACGGGTATATTCAACCCTTATGTGAAAAGTCTGTGACGGTGGATTGAGCGAATGAATCAGAAATGATCAACGGCCAGAAAGCGAAAACAGCAAAGTGTGTGGTACACATGAGGCATATTCAGAACAGGAAAGACGGATATGGCAGACCACTGTGAAAGAGATTGGAGCCTCATCACGTACTAGTCCAGAGGAAGCAATGGAGAGGAATTTGAACTTATGTCGGAGGAAAGATCTTAAAATAAGTACTTGGAATGTTAGGACTCTATATCAAGAAGGGAAATTGGAAAAGCTGATTCAAGAAGCAGAACGAATAAATATAAATATTTTAGGCATATCAGAGACAAGATGGAAAGAATGTGGGTACATAGAGGACGAAAAATAAACATTTATATACTCAGGAAACACAACAGAACATCATAGAGGGGTAGGAATACTGATAAAAAGAGAGCTACAAAAATATATAAGTGCCCACTGGACATACAGTGATAGGATTATCCTACTCAAGTTGAAAGCAAAACCATTCGACATAGCAATAATCCAGACATATGCACCTAATTCAAGACTACACAGATGAACAAATAGAGGCATACTATGAAGACCTAAATAAAGTTATGAAGCAAGTGAAATCTTCAAACATCTTGATTGTAATGGGTGACATGAACGCTAAAGTAGGAAAGGTAGATATAAGACCATTATAGGAAATCATGGTTTAGGAAAAATAAATGACAAAGGAGAAAGATTAATACAATTTTGTGAAGAAAAACAGGCTGATAATATGTAACACCTACTTTGAGCAAGAGAAAAGGAAACTATACACATGGAAAAGCCCTGGAGATAAGAAGAGGAATCAAATACATAATGATAAAGAAAGGTTCCGTAACAGCGTAAAGAAAGCCAAACCTACCCAGGAGCAGATATTAATTCAGATCACAGTCCTGCAATGATTAAAATGAAAATCAAACTAAAGAGAAATAAGCAAAAGTCTAATGTTAAAAGCATACAAGAAACCAGCGACACCTTACCCAAAAGAGAAAAGAACAAAAAACAAAATTGGATAACTAACACCATCTTAGAAAAATGGAAGAAAGGAGACAAGCGAAGAACACTGCCCAATACAACAAAATAGATAAAGAAATACGCAAAATGTGCAAAAAGACAAAAGAAGACTGGCTCAGCCAAAATGTATAGAAATAGAAATATGGAAAGCAAACAAGGCTTAAGAGGAATGCACAGATATAAAAAAAATGACTAATAAAAATAAAAAAGCCACAGAAGATGGATGCATTGCAGACAAAAAAGGAAAAATGCTAACAGACAATAAGGATATCATAGATAGATGGCAGGAATATATAACAGAAACTATTTCATGATCAAAGGGACAAAAAACCAGTTATAAAATGTACATCAGGCTATAAAATCTTAAAATATGAGGTTTAAAAAAGCTATAAAAACAATGAAAAAAGGGAAAAGCAGCAGAACCTGACAAAATACAGATAGAGATGATACAGGCACTAGAAGATTTGGCATTGAAGCAATTAAAGACATATGCAACGACATATACCATACAGGATACATACCAAATGAACTAAAAACATCAACTTTCATTGCATTGCCTAAGTGCAGATGGTGCAGTGCAATGCTGATGCAGTGACTTTAGAACAATAAGCCTAATGAGCCATGTTACAAAAATCTTGCTAAAAGTTATACAAGGAAGGATTCAGAATAAAATCAATACTGAATTAGATGAGCAGCAATTTGGATTTAGAAAAAATGGCGGGACAAAAGAAGCCATATTCTGCATGAGAACATAATCTAAAAGTACACAAACCAATATACAGGAATGCATCCTATCACCAAGTTTGTTCAATCTATACACTGAGCAAATCTTTAAAAACATCATAGAGATGCCAGGCCTACAAAGTAATGCAACGATAATCAATAACCTAAGATATGCTGACGATACTGTACCCTTAGCAGAAAATCCTAAAGATCTACAACAATTACTTAATGAAATAAACATGACAAGCAAAAAATATGGAAAAATATATAAATATCAAAAGGACTAAAACTGTGATCATAAACAAAGAAGATACTCAAAACCCACAAGTGGATATCAGAATTGAAGGAATAGACCTGGAGACAGTTCAGAACTACAACTACCTTGGACATTCTATAACCAGCGATGGAAAATGTACAACTGAAATAAACAAAAGAATAGGAATGGCAAAAAGTAATTTTAATGTCATGAAGAACATACTAACATCAAAAACAAATAACACCAGGGCTAAAACTAAGAATAGCAAAATATTACATCTTCTCAATATTCCTATATGGTGCAGAAACATGGGCATTAGACAAGAATACAGAAAAGAGAATTGAAGCCTTTGAAATGTGGATATATAGAAGAATAGGTAGAATTGGATGGAAGGAAAAGAAAACAAACGATGAAGTCTTAAAACAACTAAAAATGAAAAGAGAACTACTAAGCACAATTCAAACAAGACAAATGCGATTATGTGATTTTTGGGCCATGTTAAAAGACACAACAGTCTACTAAAAGTAATCCTGGAGGGGAAAATACAAGGTAAAAGAGGCAGACCGAGACTAACATGGACGAGTAACATCAAAAGATGGACAAATCAGCCTATGACAACCTGCACCATCAAAGCAAGAGACAGAGCAGAATGGAGCTCCGTGGTAGCCAACCTTCGTTGCGGAGACGGCACTCGATGATGATGATATAGAAGATTTTCCATAACATATATATAAATGATTTTCCGTAACATATACAGGTTTTATTACATACAGAGAGGATTTCCCCTAACATATATTTAGAAGATTTCCTGCATCATATACAGAGGAATATCGTGAAAAATATAGAGATTTCTCCTAACGTATAGAGAGCATTCCCCTAAAATGTAGAGGAATTACCCCAAACATATATAGATGATTTCTCATAACACACAGAGAAGAATTACAGGAAGATATAGTGAGGATTTCTCGTAACACACAGAGAAGAATTACTGGAAGATATAGTGAGGATTTCTCATAACACACAGAGAAGAATTACTGGAAGATATAGTGAGGATTTCTCATAACACACAGAGAAGAATTACTGGAAGATATAGTGAGGATTTTCTCATAACACACAGAGAAGAATTACTGAAGATATAGTGAGGATTTCTCATAACACACAGAGAAGAATTACTGGAAGATATAGGGAGGATTTCTCATAACACACAGAGAAGAATTACTGGAAGATATAGGGAGGATTTCTCATAACACACAGAGAAGAATTACTGGAAGATATAGGGAGGATTTCCGTAAGACAGAACGTCCAAGTAGAGGGAACTATTTCACGTAAACAGTGGTCTTCCATGCTGATATTACCTTGCAGTAACTATATATAATTACCTATTGTCCTTTCAAGCCGAAGACGGCACATAGATTAAGATATTCCAGACTTTCCATGTCCTACGATCTTTGCTATTCTATTAAGTGTCAGACTTTGCACTGAACCAGCATGTTGCATTGCATCTTTTCGTATGGTCCTGTTCTTCGCGAGCCTCTCAAACCTCGGAAGGTGATGCCCGTTATTGTTGCCTCTCGCCTCCGTGTTCTTAGTTTGTTTTTTTTTCTCCGGGTCTCCTACTATTTCATTTTGTCCGTTGTTTTCTATTTGAGACTTACTTTGCGATCTTCATGTTATCTCTCCTTTCACATAGCCGATACCTTATTGTCTTCATTATAGATATTTATTTGAATGCGTGGCCATTTCTCTTACTTTTATTACTAGCTTTAAATTCATTCTTTGCCACCTTTTAATTCATTCCTTTTTAGCCTTGAATCTAATCCGTTGTAGATGAAGTACCTGCCCGAGGCGCATATTTCCCCAAAACATCGAATATTTCTTGACTTGTTTCCCAGCTCTCGCATAATTAGCCAGAGGCTTGTTCTGTTATCAACTGGATCTACTAGATAATAAACACAAATTAAAGTAAAGAGCCCCGTCACCGAAAGTGGCGTATAGGGAATATGGAGTTAGTGATCATAATTTTTCTAGACATTCGGCACATGATTTTGGGGTAATGGGGTCGGTATTACGCCCGTGCCTCTTTAATTTCCCAGAAAAAAAATCCGGTACCCATTTAAGGCTGGGTGAACCTGGAAGCCGTCGGTCAGGATCGAGCTCGACCTCTTGTCCTTTGTGATCTACTAGACAATTGTAGGTAAAAAACGCGTTTAGATTATTATCATTGCATTGGGATCACTACTACTGCTATACTAGCGATCGTAAAGTAAGTTGCCGTGGTTACTTTAACAAGTGATTTGATAAACATGTGAAATGAGTAAAATGTGTTTGTTTTCATTGTAAAGAAAGCTGAAGGTAGAAAAGAGGCAATGACAGAATGTCAGTATTAGATATCTGGAAACATAACGATTATGGCATTTATTAAAACTTTTTAAGAAATAACAGTTTACCACACGATGATGGTTACAATGATTCCATACAGTTTTAATGTCAAGTATCAGAATATTCTAGACAACAGTGCGATACCAGATCGTCATGTTACTGAGCTAACAATGTAACGATTCTTTACACCGACTTGTGTGTAGTCACGCGTTAGTATTCGCAGCAAAGTTGGTAAGTGAACCGATTTGTACTCAAACGATATCTTTGAAGCGGTGTGTGTATCATATAACACAATGGCGTGTATGCAGGATAGCAAGGTTTGTGGTAGTTATTTCCAGCTAGGTTATGGTTTAAATTTCTCTATGTGGGATTGTTGTTCGTTCATTAACTGCCAATGGGAATCGCATAAATGTGTTATATGCATTAATTAGCGGATAGCTGATGCATAGGTTGACAATATTTCCTGAGACAAAAAAACAGGACAATATGATGGCAAATATGGGACGGACATTATGTTTATGTATATTATTTATTAGCTTTCCAAAAAATGAGGAAGATATTATGTAATCCATTTTTGACAATAGAAACAATAAAAAGAGTTCTTAAATGTTATGTAGAACCAGTCTTAACATATGGGTGCGAATCATGGACAATAGGACAACAGACAAGAAAATCACTGGAGTCTGTAGAAATGTGGTTTTACAAAAGAATGTTGAGAGTACCATGGACAGCTAAGAAGAGTAATGAATATGTTCTGAGAGAGGTCAAAGCAAAAGAGAGCTAATTTCCAATATTAGGAAGAAACAATCATCATTTTTTGGCCATGTAATGAGAAGAGAACAGCTGGAATATATTGTAACAACTGGGAAAACTGAGGGACGAAGAGATAGAGGGAAGCAAAGAGAAAAAATAACAGACAGCTTAAGAGAATGGCTTGGCAGAAGGTCAACAACAGAAATGATAAATAGCTGCCGAGATCGAAGGTTGTAGAGAGACATGATCACCTACGCCAGTAGGCCCGGTACTTGATGATGATGATATTATTTATTAGTTATCCATGGAAAAACAACCAATTAGCGAAAAAAGAAGTTCAATTACATAAATGTATTGAGCTTACCGTTATTCATCATATTTAGCCGACATACAAAAGTGTAGATAGATGTTGACGTGGGCTGTACTTTTACCACGATATTACCATGAGATTCCTCTTCTCCAATGAAATAATCTACAATCTGAAAAGTGTACTCTTTCACACCTTCTCATCAAACTTACAAAATAGATATGAAATGTTGCCTGCCTCCGCCGTTCGAGCCGTGACCGGCCTAGGCATAGACCTAGATTATCTTTCTTTTTTATAAATTAGTTTCGTTCTAGCAGTCTTAATCCTTTCAAAGATCTTTTATCAAATCTCGCCATTTGTCTCTGTTCTGTGCGAGCAACTCTATCTCATTGAGGGAGCCGATTCCTGCTGCTTTTGCCTCTCTGATCAATGTTCTTGTCAGTGTCTCTCTAAGCCGATCTCTTTTCCTCTTACCTGTTGTTTCCCACATGAGGGCTTGCTTTGTTATTCGGTTATTATCTCTCCTCATCATAAGTCCAGCATATAACTGTCGTCTTTTCTTGTAGATAATCGTCTTACTGAAGATATTAGTGATTGATTGGCGATTTCTCTAATTTCCTCGTTTATTTTAAATTCGTTCCACACTATACCAAGTATTTTCCTTAGACATTTATTTTCGAATAGGGTGTGGGGGGGGGGGGGGGGGAAGGGGGATTTAGCATTTCATTACGACAGCGGGATGGCAGAGAAATCTGGGAAAAATAAACGGTACTGCGAGCATTATAAGCTGCTGATTTTTTGTTAATGTGAATTGAGTCAAAGTTATAGCTTCTTTGTGACGTTATTTTAATCGAATTTTTCTCTCATGGACAGACCAGCCGCAACATCATCGCTTATTCTCCCTGGGAGATATCATCAATATTCCCCAAAGCTTCAATGTTCCCTAAAGCTTTAATGTTCCCTAAAGCTTCAATGTTCCCTAAAGCTTCATTTTCCCTAAAGCTTCAATGTTCCCTAAAGCTTCAATGTTCCATAAAGCTTCAATGTTCCCAAAGCTTCAATGTTCCCTAAAGCTTCAATGTTCCCTAAAGCTTCAATGTTCCCTAAAGCTTCAATGTTCCCTAAAGCTTCAATGTTCCCCAAAGCTTCAATGTTCCCTAAAGCTTCAATGTTCCCTAAAGCTTCAATGTTCCCCAAAGCTTCAATGTTCCCTAAAGCTTCAATGTTCCCTAAAGCTTCAATGTTCCCCAAAGCTTCAATGTTCCCTAAAGCTTCAATGTTCCCCAAAGCTTCAATGTTCCCTAAAGCTTCAATGTTCCCCAAAGCTTCAATGTTCCCCAAAGCTTCAATGTTCCCTAAAGCTTCAATGTTCCCTAAAGCTTTAATGTTCCCCAAAGCTTCAATGTTCCCCAAAGCTTCAATGTTCCCCAAAGCTTCAATGTTCCCTAAAGCTTCAATGTTCCCTAAAGCTTTAATGTTCCCTAAAGCTTCAATGTTCCCTAAAGCTTTAATGTTCCCTAAAGCTTCAATGTTCCCTAAAGCTTCAATGTTCCCCAAAGCTTCAATGTTCCCTAAAGCTTCAATGTTCCCTAAAGCTTCAATGTTCCCTAAAGCTTCAATGTTCCCCAAAGCTTCAATGTTCCCTAAAGCTTCAATGTTCCCTAAAGCTTTAATGTTCCCTAAAGCTTCAATGTTCCCTAAAGCTTCAATGTTCCCCAAAGCTTCAATGTTCCCTAAAGCTTCAGTGTTCCCCAAAGCTTCAATGTTCCCCAAAGCTTCAATGTTCCCTAAAGCTTCAATGTTCTCTAAAGCTTTAATGTTCCCTAAAGCTTCAATGTTCCCCAAAGCTTCAATGTTCCCTAAAGCTTCAATGTTCCCCAAAGCTTCAATGTTCCCTAAAGCTTCAATGTTCCCCAAAGCTTCAGAACTGATACAGAATTACTTTTTTAAAATTGTCAGTATGACTTTGAGCCTTCCCTTGACCTACCTTGTGACCTTTAACCTTATTACAGTTCATCATAAAATAACTTCCTTGAGAGATATTGATATTGTATCAATGTCCTACCTAACAAGCTGTGGCCTACATATCTTGTATTAGAGTCGTGTGTATCTTGTGGTTTGAGCTAGACGTGTGTTGTAATGGATTTGTGTCTAATTTGAAAAAAAATACGGACATACAATTATATGCAATTGCATTACAGAATAAGAACAAAACAAAATAACTAAAGTTTCGGCCAAAGGTGTTCATCGATATAACAGAACACGAACACGTATAGAAGAAAACCACAATAACATTTAGATATAAAAAAAGTAAAGTACCCCCCGTCACGCAAGTGGCGTATAGGGAAATATGGTGTTAGTGACCCTATATTTTACAGACCTATCAGCACACCTTGCACATTTTTGGGGTAATGTGGTCGGTATTACGCCCGTGCTGCTTTTACTTTCCCAGAAAAAATCCGGTACCCATTTAAGGCTGGGTGAACCCGGAGCCGTCGGTTGGGATCGAACCCTACCCCTTGTCCGTAGTAGTCCAGTTCACTAACCACTGAGCTATCGCGGCTCCTACTAATTTTTAGGGAATTAGTAAAACCCAGGTGTCCTCGCCAGGATTACGAACCCCGGCTGTTGCCGTGGTAAGCCAACCGCCTATCGATTGCGCTAACCGGACACCCAACATTTAGATATACCTAGCTTAAAAGCTTTTGTTTTCTGATTTGTTTTATAGATGACGACTTTTATCTGAAAGGTTTTGTTATTTCATTTTGTCCTTGTTCCGTAAAGTTATTATATTAATTCTGTGTCAGTATTTTTTTCTTGCTCCGTCCAGCTTTTCTGCTGCTTTGTATGAAATTACGCAATTTTTGTGTCTTTACTTTAAAACAAAGGACTTGTGTTCTAACCGGATGGATATACCCTGTTGAGGTGAGAAAGATTGCATCAGAAAGTAATTTCTATCCAATTTACAATGCGTCTTAAGGGATGTAAAAAGTATGTAAAGAACCCCGTCACACCAACTGGCGTTTAGGGGATATGGTGATAGTTACCATAATTTTACAGACCTTCGACACATGATTTTGGGGGTAATGTGGTCGGTATTACGCCCGTGCTGATTTACTTTCCCATGGAAAAAAAATCAGTTATCCATTAAAGGCTGAGTGAACCTGGAAGCCGTCGAACAAGATCGAACCCGACCCCTTTGACGTAGAAACTGAAATATTTCGCTTCCTGTCATCTCAAACCAACGTTATGTTGTTATAGAAATGTAAAGGTAAAGTACGAGACTTGAATCGGCGTCTTAGCACGCCAGTTTTCACCCATATGTGCTCGGTCGCCGATAAGTGTTCGGAGACTTCTGGATAGTGTCGCTTCAAGCATCGAAACTCACTATGGGAAGCGACATTCCTCACCTTCCCAGAGTACTACTATACTGGTACCCATTTCTGCCAGCAGCTGGGTCGACCGCTGGGGTATTTTTTTTTCCATCCATGAGTACAATTCACACTGCTCCCAGCGGGAATCAAACACAGGTTGTCCGAACGTCGGTAGCCCAGCCGGGTGGTTTTCACAACTAGGCTACCGAGGCCAACTATAAAACACATACACTTACCGTATCCCTCCTTACGCCATACCTTGTCGTATCCTAGCTTATCATTTCCAACTTTATCGTATTCTACCTTATATCATACCCTATCGTCTTCTAGCTTATCATTTTTTGCCTTTTCGTATCCTATCATATATCTTGCTTCATCATACTTACTTTGTCGTATTCTAGCCTATCTTATCTTATCTACTTTATCAAAACCTTTTTTTTTATTATTTGCTATCATACAACCCTTTATCTTGTTATATCACACATTATCATATCTGATAACATCCACTTTCTTGCTTTCTTTCTTTTTTCTTTGTTTCTTTCTTATTTATTTATTTATTTTCTCTTGTACCCGTTTGGGTGTCAAGGAGATACGTTTTTTTCTCTCGCCCTTTTAGCGACTTCATTCATTGTCATTGAGTTATTGCGTTATGTGTGGTTTATCTTCATTGAACTCCAAACATGTCCATATGTGCTCAGATCCCCTCCTCAGCAAGTCCCGCGGTGTCCAGCGACTGACGGCTTCAATTCTATGTTGTTTGAAAAGTCATTTTATGCGCCGACTAAGTCTCTCATTTCTTGATGTACCCATTTTACTCCCATCTCCTTCATATGAAGGGAAGACATGGTTGTCGACGTCATGTGCCCTTCCCGCATCTTGGAGAGGGCATTGATGACGTCTGCATGCTTCACTGGTTCACCGCTTTAAATAACACCACAGTTAGCCAACCTGTCCGCTCTTTCTTTCATTTCCCCGTACTCCCGAATGCCCAGGGACGTCGATAAAGGTGATTTTGAGTATCTTTGGCTTCTGTAATGACTCGACCTGCGTACAGAGCCCCACTCAACTTATCTTATCGTGCTCATCGAATCACTTAGTTGGTCACTGGTCACTGTCATCACCTCCATCGTCATGCTATACGTGGTTGTGGCGTATGGACTGCAATTTTTTACTATTATGCCTGCAGAGCGTGCTGCAAATGCAAATGCATTCCATGGGTGCCCTATTCTGGATCCGTCTGTATAGATAACTGTATCTTCCTTGTCGGTGTTGTCTACAATCAGGGCATTGTATTCCGCAAACCTAGACACAGGCGACAAACCTCAAATCTAGACACAGGCGACAAACCTCAAACCCAGCCACAGGCGACAAACGTCAAATCTAGACACAGGCGACAAACCTCTAATCTATACACAGGCGACAAACCTCTAATCTATACACAGGCGACAAACCTCAAATCTAGACACAGGCGACAAATCTGAAACCTAGACACAGGCGACAAACGTCAAATCTAGACACAGGCGACAAACCTCTAATCTATACACAGGCGACAAACCTCAAATCTAGATACAGGCGACAAATCTGAAACCTAGACACAGGCGACAAACCTCAGATCTAGACACAGGCGACAAACCTCTAATCTATACACAGGCGACAAACCTCAAATCTAGACACATGCGACAAACCTCAAACCTAGACACAGGCGACAAACCTCAAACCTAGACACATGCGACAAACCTCAAATCTATACACAGGCGACAAACCTCAAATCTAGACACAGGTGGCAAACCTCAAATCTTGACACAGGCGACAAACCTCTTAGTAATTTTATTAACCTGGTTTATTCTTGTCAAGGTTGGTACAAATTGATAGGAAATTACTTGACTCTTTCAATTTTCAACCGCCTGGCGTTTCTTTACGTGTTCAGCTTGACCATAGGACCACCATTACTTTGTCCCTCTCCCATAGCCAAAGGTATTAGATCTCACATGCGTTGAGGTTGAAACGATTCTTTCTTGATATTATTTAATGTTTCTTATTCTATTTGAATGAAGGTTGAAGATGTATTTGATACCTTGATTATACCATCACAACAAGAACGTTGTGTGTCTTATATATCAACAAAACGCGATTCTCCAATGATTCAATGCTTTGAAAACGTTTTTGAATATATTTGATGATCAATTTAATGATCTCAACGAACATCAACAAACATCGAACGACAAACCGTCCCTTACTTCAATGTCGAATCCATTTAATGATGTACATATACAAATGAGCGAAACACTCTTTTATCAGTTCAAAGACGAACAACTGTCTATCAATTAACAAGAAGATCTATAATTCAATGAACATATTTCATTTCAAAGATCGTATCTAAGCAGGTTTCTCTACGTAATCAAACTCACTAATCTTTTCGAACAATCCCTGCCACCCATCAGCACTACTGGCAGCAAGAGTCGTGCACGTTAGACTTGTTCAACAATGATCATGGTCAGAATGTCGTTGAAACACGATCAATTCTTCTCAACAGTGAAGGCTGTTTGGCAGCAAGAGTCGTCCACGTTAGACTTCATCCAGACGATATCAATCTATCAGGCCCCTGGGCATCCGTACTAGCTGAATCACTGATGAACTGCTCCTTCCACTGCACTTCTCTGGCTCAGCTGTCTCCACCCGTCAACTCACTCCCACCCGTCAACTCACTCCCACCCGTCAACTCACTCCCACCCGTCAACTCACTCCCACCCGTCAACTCACTCCCACCCGTCAACTCACTCCCACCCGTCAACTCACTCCCACCCGTCAACTCACTCCCACCCGTCAACTCACTCCCACCCGTCAACTCACTCCCACCCGTCAACTCATTCCCACCCGTCAACTCACTCCCATCCGTCAACTCACTCCCATCCGTCAACTCACTCCCACCCGTCAACTCACTCCCAACTTACTCAAATTTCTAACTGCCTTAAAAGCAACGTCATACTCTTCCTACGTCACTTTTCTCTCCCTGCGCACTGCACTGCGCCAATTCTGTCTCCACTTATTTTGGCGCGCAACAATTCTGTCTCCACTTATTTTGGCGCGCAACAATTCTGTCTCCACTTATTTTGGCGCGCAACAGTTCCGTCTCCACTTATTTTGACGCGCAACAATTCTGTCTCCACTTATTTTGGCGCGCAACAATTCTGTCTCCACTTATTTTGGCGCTCAACAATTCTTTCTCCACTTATTTTGGCGCGCAACAATTCTGTCTCCACTTATTTTTTCGCGCAACAATTCTGTCTCCATTTATTTTGGCGCGCAACAATTCTGTCTCCACTTATTTTGGCGCGCAACAATTCTGTCTCCACTTATTTTGGCGCGCAACAATTCTGTCTCTTATTTTGGCGCGCAACTGTACTTTTGGCGCGCAACAATTGTCTCCACTTATTTTGGCGCGCAACAATTCTGTCTCCATTTATTTTGCCGCACAACAATTCTGTCTCCACTTATTTTTGCGTGCAACAATTCTGTCTCCACTTATTTTGGCGCGCAACAATTCTGTCTCCACTTATTTTGGCGCGCAACAATTCTGTCTCCACTTATTTTGACGCGCAACAATTCTGTCTCCACTTATTTTGGCGCGCAACAATTCCGTCTCCACTTATTTTGACGCACAACAATTCTGTCTCCACTTATTTTGGCGCGCAACAATTCTGTCTCCACTTATTTTGGCGCGCAACAATTCTGTCTCCACTTATTTTGGCGCGCAACAATTCTGTCTCCACTTATTTTTTCGCGCAACAATTCTGTCTCCACTTATTTTGACGCGCAACAATTCTGTCTCCACTTATTTTGACGCACAACAATTCTGTCTCCACTTATTTTGGCGCGCAACAATTCTGTCTCCACTTATTTTGACGCGCAACAATTCTGTCTCCACTTATTTTGACGCACAACAATTCCGTCTCCTCACCTTTTTTGGTGCGAAATTTCCCGTCTACAAGGTAGGGTCAATGAAAAAACACAAACACGATCATTCTAAATCAAGTTTAAATCTGCTACCTTCAGGTTGTTTAGCGATCACCTTATCTCATAACAAGTCCTCAAAGACTTCACGCTAAATCCTCTAAAAATAGATATTTAGTTATCGCGCCGTTTTAAAGGAAAAGACGTTACTAGAGTTAAACCTGGAAAAATGTCGTGAAATGGCAAATGGTATCTCCGAGTGGCCTTACTTTCCAAGCCTATTTTTAGATTCTCAGAAATTAAGTATTCTAATATCATATCTTGAAACGGAATCAACACGCTTTGTTATAATGATTTGAGTTGTTGAGTGCGATACACGAACTCGATAGCTCTTCAGCTATTTATAGGTAACAATACTTGCGTTTGTCTCCACTGAACCAGACATCACAGAGAGTTGATAATGGAGTGTTCAATACCGACGACCTATATTTGTCTTAGGAAATATCATTTGTTTTAATCGATGAATAGTGAAAAGTGCAGGAAGGATAAATTTGATATACGAGACATTGCTGTTATAGTAGAGCAAGCGACTTCAAATATTGTTGTTATTTAATATATATCAATGTTGCTGCGCGATCTAATCTGGTTTGTTTTATTAATTCTGTTCATATGTGTTCTGGATTGTCATCGAAGCTGCTGCTTTAAAGACGTTTAGAAAGGATGTGTTGCGAGAGTGTGTTGCTCTTGGATTTACACAAAAGTGTGGTGTAATATGTGATCTATAGGATTTGATATTTGGTTGTATGCAAACATTTTTTTTTTAAGTTATAAACTCATCTGTTCATTTCTTCAAGAATTTGAAAACATTTTTCTATCTGTCTGCCTGACTGTGTATGTGCGTGTGCGTGACCGTGCGCGTGTCTGTGTATGTGTGCGTCTGTGTCTGTGTCCACCCGCCGGCCCTGTATGTCTGTCTGCCGCCCTGCATGTCTGCCCGCCTGTCTGTCTGTGTGTGTATGTCTGTGTGTGTCTGTCTGTCTCTTTTTCACTGAATATCTACCTATCAGTTTGCCTGTCTGCATATTTCTCACTCTCTCTCTCTCTCTCTCTCTCTCTCTCTCTTCTGTTTATGTCTATAATTTATATAATAGAAACACATTATTTGATCCTTCCGGAGAGCGGGTGACCGAAAAGATAACTTGTCGGCCTTGAACCCAGGAGAAGGCGGGTTCGAATCCCGATAGGGTCAACATTTTATTCTATCGGGGATGAAATAAAAACTCAGACCCGATCACCTGGCGGCGACAGCACTGGATTAACGACCTTTATCCTCCGGTCCTACAATTCCCCCGCGGCAGATCCCAGAATTGGGAAAATATCGCAAAGATAGCTTTTTTTTAATCCTTCCATCCATGCACCCGTCAGTTTTTCTTTCCGTCTCTCTATCCATCTGCCTATCATTCTGTCTGGTTGTCTGCCTGTCCGCCTGTCTGTCTTTACCCATTAAGATAAGTGTGCATCCCATGGCACGTCAGGGTTCACGACAACAAAATCGCGAATAGACTCGCTGACAGTGAAGTATTAAAAAACCCCCGACAATACAAGTGACGTATAGGGAATATGGTGTTAGTGACGATAAACTTTACAGACCTTCAGCACAACGATTTTTGGGGCAATGTGGTCGGTATTACGCCCGTGCCGCTTTACATTCCCAGAAAAAAAACTTCGGTACCCATTTAAGGCTGGGTGAACCCGGAAGCCGTCGATTGGGATCAAACACCACCCCTTGTTCTTTATAGTCCAGTCCACTAACCACTGAGCTATCGCGGCTCCCTACTCGCAGAGACTACTTGTACTGAATGCTTTCTGACTCTGAGCAAATACATCTCCATGTTAATTTCTTGAGATAGAAAGAAGAAGGTGGGTCAAGCAAGGATGTATTGAGAGACTGCCGCATTTGGGGATACAAACAAGATGTTGTCTATTCAGCACGCTTTTAACAGAAGATGATGTGGCTATAATCAACACCTAACAGTAAAACATCAGTCTGAACACGGTTTCGAGAAATGTTAAAACGGGTGTTGGAGCAGGTATGAGGATGCCTTGATTTCAATGACACTAAGTCCAAAGACATTTTTGTTTCATCATGTTGCTTTATAATGTTTTCTCGTTTTTGTGGACTACATGTTCAATTCGTGTACTTTAGTTCTGTAGAATATTTAATCTAATGTTTACTGCTCATATAATGATTCTCTTATTATTGTTCTTTTGATCAACTGCTTATAATCATCATCATCATCAAGTACCGGGCCTGCTGGCGTATGTGATCATGTCTCTCCACAACTTTCAGTTATTTATCATTTATGTTGTTCACCTTCTGCCAAGCCATTCTCTTAAGCTGTCTTGTATTTTTTTCTCTTTGCTTTCCTCTATCTCTTTGTCCCTCAATTTTCCCAGTTGTTACAATATATTCCAGCTGTTCTCTTTTCATAACATGGCCAAAAATGATGATTGTTTCTTCCTAATATTGAAAATTAGCTCTCTTTTTGCTTTGGCCTTTTTCAGAATGTTTTCATTACTCTTCTTAGCTGTCCATGGTATTCTCAATATTCTTCTGTAAAATCACCTTTCTACAGACTCCAGTGATGTTCTTGTCTGTTGTTCTATTGTCCATGATTCACATCCATATGTTAAGACTGGCTCTACATAACATTTAAGAACTCTTTTCTTGTTTCTATTATCAAAAATGCATTGCATAGTATCTTCCTCATTTTTTGGAAAGCTGCTTTTGCCTGAGCCATTCTGCATCTCACCTCTTTTGTACATCTTCCGTCTGAGGTTAAGAAAGTTCCCAAATATTTAAATTCATTTTCCTGTTTTAATATTGCTCCACTTGTCTTTATTTTGCACTGAGGTCATGTCTTTTTCTTTGTTGTTACCATTACTTTTGTCTTGTTTGCTATTAAGACTGAGTCCTTTATTTTTGCTTTCTTTCACTATAATGTCTAACATTTCTAGTAAATCATTTTCACTCAACTGCTTATAGCGCTATAGTAAGCGTTGCTTTCTGGACATGGCTAGTTATGTAGTTTGGGTGTTGTCATTTTCATTTTATTCAGTGACTATCTGATTATGTCATTCTACCTTTTCTTGTACCGTCCCTATGCTGTGTAGCCAATGTTTCCACGTGGTGCGCTAATTACAAGGAAAGAGAGATCGCGGACTACACAGAGAGAATATACTAGATATCTTGTTGTTCTGACCACATTATCCCAAAAATCATGTGCTGAAGGTCTGTAAAATTTATGGTCACTAATACCATATTCCCTATACGCCACTTGGCGTGACGGGGGTACTTTACTTTTTTTTACTACTATTTTGGTGTTCTGGAACTGTAAATAGACAATATCAGAATTAATACGATGTACTGGGGCAGAGAAGTCTGGGACATGATCGCCTACGCCAGTCGGCTTTGTCCATGATGATGTTAGTCCACATTGTTGGACTACATTCTGATCACGTTAACACCATATCATTTTCTGACGTTCGATGCAGATAAATGTTAGGACGAAATATGAAAATGTCAAAACCTGCCTGTTTAGTGGCATTTCTCGTCTTTATAGAAAATTGGCAGAAGTTGGTTTTTGTCAATCTTCAGCAGTAATTGTCAGACGTTGTGTTGCTGAGCAGCATTTCTTAAAGTTGATGCTTCCATAATTGGAATGACTCATCCTTCAGCATGCTTGCTTTCTAAACATGCGTCCATTTAATCGTAAAAAATGTGTATATAAATTCCAAAAGAAAATACCTTGTTATATGCGTGACTCGTGTATATAAATGTTAATGGTTAGTCAAAGGTCCCGGTATGTCCGCATACTAATTAAAATCCATAATTGCTCAACCGAACGTGCCAGTGGAATCATCCGAATGAATATCTTATCTCGTTGAAGGATCCAAACAAAGAAAGGCAGCTGCAGTCCCCATCATAGCAGCTACAGCACACGCCAGGTGACATAAGGCCCAGCGGCACCGAAAGTGAACGCAGCTGAATTGTCCTTCTCCGTATGATATCGTCATTATGTATATTAACACCAAGCGTAAATAACTGCTTATTTGCGTAACTCGTATACATAAATACCAAGCGTAAATAACTATTTATATGCGTGACTCATGTATATAAATAGCAACAGCAGTTGTGTATACAAGTGCAAAAATAATGTATTTAATGTAAAACCAAGCTTATATAAATCAAACAAGCCATATACATGCACATTCTTCCTCTATAATCACCCAGCGACTACTTCTCTTTACCGCCCGAATGTAAAAAAAAGACGTTATGTGGGTATAGATGCGTGTCGTGTTATTCACAACAGGCTGTAATATTCACGCCTCTAGCTCTGACACATCCGTTTTCTGTAAGGCATTTTGAGTACCGGGTTTGCGTTTCTTCCTGATCTCCTTCCTAAGCTAGACTACTTAATATTTTACTAAGGATATTACAAAACGATGGAGTGGGATATTGGTAGTGCTGATTTAGCTAAACTGGCACAAGAATTAACAGTACTTGATAGTTCTGACTTATACTTACAGATTCTGGAGCCAGCAGTAGTAGCGTCAAGTGTGTCGCTGACCTTGTCGCCCTTTTATGGATAGACGCCTTTTCTGTGTACATATAAAGAGATGTTTACAAAATGAAAAAAAAATGTGTGTTTAGAATTGGTATAAGAATTGTATAGTCTATTGTTATTTTTTTTTTTTTGTGCGTTCGCCAGCTTTCACCTCTGACGGAGACCCTAGAGACTAGGAACTGAATTTTGCGTGTTAATCCGTTTTTGCCTGGCAGCCGTGTGCACAGGGGTCACTCGCCGCACAGGCAGATAACTCTGACTTCGGAGGTACCTTTATTTTTTTCTATCCATGAGTAATTGACGTTTCAAGCCGGGCCTTGCTACTGAGACTAGGGGTGGTTGCCGCAGAGAGACATCATAAATAAAAATCCCAACTGATGCAGCCGAGATTATGTTTTTAATTGCTCTCTTTCATTATCCAAGGTATCTAAATCGTTTTTCTGTAGCATTTTGTTTTGAATGAATTGATTGTTGTCCCTTGCTGTTAGCGAGATTGCCCATGATTCACAACAGTGTGTTTCTATCGGGAAATTACACGCCCACAGTAATTTTAATTTGACTGCCTTGCAAGTATTGTGCCTCATGTTTTCATAATGTTTCATTTGTGTGTTTCTATTACTATTCTTTTGATCTCATTCTGACAGTCTCAATTGTTATTTCCTACAGATACTCATAGTTTCTTTGATACACATACAACCATAAGCATAGGACAACACTAAGTTCAAACTTTTCCCTGTTCACATATGTAGATCTCTACTTGTGTGATCATTTCAAAAGTCGGGTTAGAAAATTATGTGATTTTTACTTTTTGAATTTAAACCGGACAGCGGCAAACAACCTTTCCCATTTTCATATGCCTAGTGTTTGCAAGTGTATAAAGGCAGGCGTGCATAATCTTGCAAATATACGCACTATTGAAATTAATGGTCTTAACATATAAATGGAAGTTAACATAAATGTTAAAAAAGACAAAGAGAGAAAATACTAGATAGCTTGGTGTTATGGCATGGAAAACAGTCAACAATAGAATTGATATGATGCACGGTGGATAGAAGATTGTGGAAAGACATGATCGCCTAAGCCAACCGCTATGGCACATGATGATGAGCATGAACAATGCCAGTGAAAAAGAAAAAAATATTTACATGAAAAGTAGTCCACACCCAAAAGACAACAAATAATTAACCTCCAGAGTCCAAAGATATAAACAAAGGTTGTGTTATTTATTTATTTATTTACACGTGACACCAGCAGAGAAGAATCATGGGCCGACAATTTCCTGGTGTCTACGAAAGAAACGACTCCTCCTCGCAAGAGATGTCACTTATCACAACTCTCTCGTGATTTACTTAACTCTTAGTGCACGAATCGTCTCTACATTAGACTGAGTTAAGTGATGCTTCATTTGCATAGAGTTCAATTAATATGACAATTGATATAGATGTAGGTATCAGGAAGCAAATAATTAGCATCAAAGAGTGGCTTGGGTAGAAAAGAATGGGGCAGTGTTTGACAAGATATATGGAAATCTGAAAAGATATTAAAAAGAAACAGGTATAATGTGACAACTAGATATCTTCCATTTCAGATTGAAATATTCGATTAAAAATAAACCAAAATTAATAAACTCGATATTCTAAGGTCTGCAGCAAGAGACAGGCGGGGAAGGAGAGTTTCAATGGGTTAGCATAGAAGAGGCACTCCAAATGCTGTCATCCCGTTATATGTATGTTTTAAGCTTTATTTCACTCATTTTAAAATATTGAATCCCTCCTAACCTCCACCCCTAGAATCGATTTACCGTCCACCTGCTTTACAAACGAACCTTTCTCCGTCATCTAAAGGCTTTCATATACAATCATCACCATCGAGTGCCATCTCCGCAACGAAGGTTGGCTACCATGGAGCGTCATTCTCCTCTGTCTCTTGCTTTGATGGTGCAGGTTGTCACAGGCTGACTTGTCCATCTTTTGATGTTACTCGTCTAAGTTAGTCTTGGTCTGCCACTTTTACCTTGTATTTTCCTCTCCAAGATTACTTTTAGTAGGCTGTTGTGTCTTTTGACATGGCCCAAAAATCGCATTTGTCTTGTTTGAATTGTGTTTAGTAGTTCTCTTTTCATTTTTAGTTGTTTTAAAACTTCATCATTTGTTTTCTTTTCTTTCCTTCAAATTATACCTATTCTTCTATCAATTCACATTTCAAAGGCTTCAATTCTCTGTTCAGTTTTCTTGTCTAGTGTCCATGTTTCTGCACCGTATAGGAATATTGAGAAGATGTAACATTTTGCTATTCTTAGTTCTAGCCCTAGTGTTATTTGTTTTGATGTTAATATGTTTTTCATGGCATTAAAATTATTTTTTGCCATTCCTATTCTTTTGTTTATTCCAATTTTACATTTTCCATCACTGGTTATAGTATGTCCAAGGTAGCTGTAGTTCTAAACTGTCTACAGGTGTATTCCTTCAATTTTTATATCCACATGTGGGTTTTGAGTATTTTATTTGTTTATGATCATAGTTTTAGTCTTTTTGATATTCATATCTAGTCCATATTTTTTTGCTTGTCAGCTATTTGTTTTTCATATACAATAAAAAATGAACATGAACGAGTCAAAATAAAGAGGTGTTTGAGTGTGTTAGTTGCCCACTCACTTTCATCTGCAAAAAAAAGAGCATAAACAAACAGAAATAGAGTCATTTAAACGTCATTAACCTCCCCCCCACCCCCACCCACACACACTCGCTTTCATCAACAATAATGAGCATAGACAGACACAAATATAGAGACGTTAAATCGTCTCAATCCTCTACTCTTTCATTAACCATAAACGGTATAAATTAACAGAAATAAAAAAAAGGTGATACCCATTTGAATAACCGGTCCCATTCTGGCACGTGTTCAACAAAATGCTCGCGGTGAGCACCTCCCAGTGCCACAATTGTTGTTTGTCCATTAGGGTCGGTGAGGACCACATTGTTCGTTTGTTATTGAAAGTTGCGCAGTAATATTACCATACATTATTGGAATAGGTCATGAAGGCAGTAACATTACAATACATTACTGGAATAGGTCATGAAGGCAGTAACATTACCATACATTACTGGAATAGGTCATGAAGGCAGTAACATTACTATACATTAATGGAATAGGTCATGAAGGCAGTAACATTACCGGAATGGATCGTGAAGGCAGTAACATTACCGGAATGGATCATGAAGGCAGTAACATTACCGGAATGGATCATGAAGGCAGTAACATTACCGGAATAGATCATGAAGGCAGTAACATTACCGGAATGGATCATGAAGGCAGTAACATTACCGGAATGGATCATGAAGGCAGTAACATTACCGGAATGGATCATGAAGGCAGTAACATTACCGGAATGGATCATGAAGGCAGTAACATTACCGGAATGGATCATGAAGGCAGTAACATTACCGGAATGGATCATGAAGGCAGTAACATTACCGGAATGGATCATGAAGGCAGTAACATTACCGGAATAGATCATGAAGGCAGTAACATTACCGGAATGGATCATGAAGGCAGTAACATTACCGGAATGGATCATGAAGGCAGTAACATTACCGGAATGGATCATGAAGGCAGTAACATTACCGGAATGGATCATGAAGGCAGTAACATTACCGGAATGGATCATGAAGGCAGTAACATTACCGGAATGGATCATGAAGGCAGTAACATTACCGGAATGGATCATGAAGGCAGTAACATTACCGGAATGGATCATGAAGGCAGTAACATTACCGGAATGGATCATGAAGGCAGTAACATTACTGGAATGGAGCATGAAGGCAGTAACATTACAATACATTACTGGAATGGAGCATGAAGGCAGTAACATTACAATACATTACTGGAATGGAAGGGAACTTACAAAAGCATTTGAAATATGAACAGGAGTAAGACAGGAATGCCTTCTGTCTCCATTTCTCTTTCTACTGGCCATAGATTGGATTATGAATATAACTCAAAACAACAGAAATGGGATCCAGTGGTCACTGACCAAACAACTTGATGATTTAGACTTTGCTGATGACATAGCTCTCCTATCACACAGTCATCAACAGATGCAGGATAAAATGAACATATTTGATAAAAGATCACAACAGCTAGGACTGAAAATTAATAGAGATAAGACCAACATTATGAGAATTATTGCAGTAGACAATAACCAAATAAAATTAGGAGAAATGTCTCTACTAGACGTACAATCTTATATATGTCTGGGTAGTAATATAGATAAAGAGGGAGGAACAGAAAATGATACCAAATAAGGATATCAAAGCAAGAGAAGCTTTCATTGCACTGGGAAACATATGGAAGTCCAAAGAAATTAGGTTAAATACAAAAATGAAATTTTTTTCAATTCAAATGTTAAGTCGGTCCTATTATATGGCTGTGAAACATGGAGAACAACAAAATTGACAATCATGAAGATTCAGACTTTCATTAATGGATACTTACGCAGAATAAAAGGATGAAAATGGCGAGACAAATTTACTAACATAGAATTATGGAAATGTACCAGTCAAATACCAGTGGATAAAGAGATACAGCGAAGACGATGGCGCTGGATAGAACACACACTGCCGAAGCCATCTGAGAGTATTGCACAACAGGCCCTTTTTGGAATCCCCAGAGGAAAAGAAAAAGAGGAAGACCAAGGAATTCTTGGAGAAGACAGATAGAAGCAGAGATGAAGATGATGGGGAAATCATGTTATAATGATCTTAAATAAATTACAAGAAACAAAACGACTTGGAAAATGTTTGTTGAAGACCTATGCTCCACAGGGAGCTGAAAGGCAGAAGAGGAAGAAAACTGGATTGGAACATGAAGGCAGTAACATTAGTGGATTGGAACATGAAGGCAGTAACATTAGTGGATTGGAACATGAATGCAGTAACATTAGTGGATTGGAACATGAAGGCAGTAACATTAGTGGATTGGAACATGAAGGCAGTAACATTAGTGGATTGGAACATGAAGGCAGTAACATTAGTGGATTGGAACATGAAGGCAGTAACATTAGTGGATGGGAGCATGAAGGCAGTAACATTAGTGGATTGGAACATGAAGGCAGTAACATTAGTGGATTGGAACATGAAGGCAGTAACATTAGTGGATTGGAACATGAAGGCAGTAACATTAGTGGATTGGAACATGAATGCAGTAACATTAGTGGATTGGAACATGAAGGCAGTAACATTAGTGGATTGGAACATGAAGGCAGTAACATTAGTGGATTGGAACATGAAGGCAGTAACATTAGTGGATTGGAACATGAAGGCAGTAACATTAGTGGATTGGAACATGAATGCAGTAACATTACAATACATTACTGGAATGGAGCATGAAGGCAGTAAAGTAACATTAGTGGATTGAAGCATGAAGGCAGTAACATTAGTGGATTGGAGCATGAAGGCAGTATCATTAGTGGATTGGAGCATGAAGGCTATAACATTAGTGGATTGGAGCATGAAAGCAGTAACATTAGTGGATTGGAGCATGAAGGCAGTAACATTAATGAATTGGAGCATGAAAGCAGTAACATTAATGAATTGGAGCATGAAGGCAGTAACATTAGTGGATTGGAGCATGAAAGCAGTAACATTAGTGGATTGGAGCATGAAAGCAGTAACATTAGTGGATTGGAGCATGAAAGCAGTAACATTAATGAATTGGAGCATGAAGGCAGTAACATTAATGAATTGGAGCATGAAGGCAGTAACATTAATGAATTGGAGCATGAAGGCAGTAACATTAGTGGATTGGAGCATGAAGGCAGTAACATTAGTGGATTGGAGCATGAAGACAGTAACATTAGTGGAATGGAACATGAAGACAGTAACATTAGTGGAATGGAGCATGAAGGCAGTAACATTAGTGGATTGGAGCATGAAGACAGTAACATTAGTGGAATGGAACATGAAGACAGTAACATTAGTGGAATGGAGCATGAAGACAGTAACATTAGTGGAATGGAACATGAAGACAGTAACATTAGTGGAATGGAACATGAAGACAGTAACATTAGTGGAATGGAACATGAAGGCAGTAACATTAGTGGATTGGAGCATGAAGACAGTAACATTAGTGGAATGGAACATGAAGACAGTAACATTAGTGGAATGGAGCATGAAGGCAGTAACATTAGTGGAATGGAGCATGAAGACAGTAACATTAGTGGATTGGAGCATGAAGGCAGTAACATTAGTGGATTGGAACATGAAGGCAGTAACATTAGTGGAATGGAACATGAAGACAGTAACATTAGTGGAATGGAACATGAAGACAGTAACATTAGTGGATTGGAGCATGAAGGCAGTAACATTAGTGGAATGGAGCATGAAGGCAGTAACATTAGTGGAATGGAGCATGAAGGCAGTAACATTAGTGGAATGGAGCATGAAGGCAGTAACATTAGTGGAATGGAACATAAAGGCACTAACATTAGTGGAATGGAGCATGAAGGCAGTAACATTAGTGGAATGGAACATGAAGACAGTAACATTAGTGGAATGGAACATAAAGGCAGTAACATTAGTGGAATGGAACATGAAGACAGTAACATTAGTGGAATGGAGCATGAAGGAAGTAACATTAGTGGAATGGAGCATGAAGGCAGTAACATTAGTGGAATGGAGCATGAAGGCAGTAACATTAGTGGAATGGAACATGAAGACAGTAACATTAGTGGAATGGAACATATAAGGCAGTAACATTAGTGGAATGGAGCATGAAGGCAGTAACATTAGTGGAATGGAGCATGAAGGCAGTAACATTAGTGGAATGGAGCATGAAGGCGCTAACATTAGTGGATTGGAACATGAAGGCAGTAACATTACAATACATTACTGGAATGGAGCATGAAGGCAGTAACATTACATTACATTACTGGAATGGAGCATGAAGGCAGTAACATTACAATACAATGCTGGAATGGAGCATGAAGGCAGTAACATTACAATACATTACTGGAATGGAGCATGAAGGCAGTAACATTACAATACATTACTGGAATGGAGCATGAAGGCAGTAACATTACATTACATTACTGGAATGGAGCATGAAGGCAGTAACATTACAATACAATGCTGGAATGGAGCATGAAGGCAGTAACATTACAATACATTACTGGAATAGAGTATAAAGGCAGTAACATTACAATACATTACTGGAATAGAGCATGAAGGCAGTAACATTAATGGAATGGAGCATGAAGGTAGTAACATTAGTGGAATGGAGCATGAAGGCAGTAACATTAGTGGAATGGAGCATGAAGGCAGTAACATTAATGGAATGGAGCATGAAGGCAGTAACATTAGTGGAATGGAGCATGAAGGCAGTAACATTAGTGGAATGGAGCATGAAGGCAGTAACATTACAATACATTACAGGAATGGAGCATGAAGGCAGAACATTAGTGGAATGGAGCATGAAGGCAGTAACATTACAATACATTACAGGAATGGAGCATGAAGGCAGAACATTAGTGGAATGGAGCATGAAGGCAGTAACATTACAATACATTACAGGAATTCAGCATGAAGGCAGTTACATTACAATGCATTAGTGGAATGGAGCATGAAGGCAGTAACATTACAATACATTACTGGAATAGAGCATGAAGGCAGTAACATTACAATACATTACTGGAATAGAGCATGAAGGCAGTAACATTAATGGAATGGAGCATGAAGGTAGTAACATTACAATACATTAGTGGAATGGAGCATGAAGGCAGTAACATTACAATACATTAGTGGAATGGAGCATGAAGGCAGTAACATTACAATACATTACTGGAATAGAGCATGAAGGCAGTAACATTACAATACATTACTGGAATAGAGCATGAAGGCAGTAACATTAATGGAATGGAGCATGAAGGCAGTAATATTAAATACATTAGTGGAATGGAGCATGAAGGCAGTAACATTACAATACATTAGTGGAATGGAGCATGAAGGCAGTAACATTACAATACATTAGTGGAATAGAGCATGAAGGCAGTAACATTACAATACATTAGTGGAATGGAGCATGAAGGCAGTAACATTACAATACATTACTGGAATAGAGCATGAAGGCAGTAACATTAATGGAATGGAGCATGAAGGTAGTAACATTACAATACATTACAGGAATGGAGCATGAAGGCAGTAACATTACAATACATTAGTGGAATGGAGCATGAAGGCAGTAACATTACAATACATTACAGGAATGGAGCATGAAGGCAGTAACATTACAATACATTAGTGGAATGGAGCATGAAGGCAGTAACATTAGTGGAATGGAGCATGAAGGCAGTAACATTACAATACATTAGTGGAATGGAGCATGAAGGCAGTAACATTAGTGGAATGGAGCATGAAGGCAGTAACATTACAATACATTAGTGGAATGGAGCATGAAGGCAGTAACATTACAATACATTACAGGAATGGAGCATGAAGGCAGTAACATTACAATACATTACAGGAATGGAGCATGAAGGCAGTAACATTACAATACATTACTGGAATGGAGCATGAAGGCAGTAACATTACAATACATTACTGGAATGGAGCATGAAGGCAGTAACATTACAATACATTACTGGAATGGAGCATGAAGGCAGTAACATTACAATACATTACTGGAATGGAGCATGAAGGCAGTAACATTACAATACATTACAGGAATGGAGCATGAAGGCAGTAACATTACAATACATTACTGGAATGGAGCATGAAGGCAGTAACATTACAATACATTAGTGGAATGGAGCATGAAGGCAGTAACATTACTGGTGACGAGATCTCAGCACTATGCAGTTAACCCATATGTGGTGAAGATCGGTATTAAATGTCACCGAACTAGATCACAACATTTAGAGAGAGAAGGCCAGTGCTATTTTCCAACTGTAATTTATCTTTCCCAACTCAGTGGATCCAGGTACACATTTTAAACTGGTTTGAGTGGAGTATGTCGTCTAAGATAGATCTGTATCAGCAGGTGAGAACGCTTCTGACAATCTCTGAAACATTGACATGGAAAGTGAGCTCCTCCCACTGACGTCTAGTATCAGGATATACATCACAGATCTTCAACAGCAATAGCGGTATCATCAATCAGACCGGCCCACGTTAAACGTCTACAGCCACCCAAGTTGTCACCTCGTACTGTACAATCACGTATATCGATAAATCAAAGTGACCGGAGGTGTGTGTGTGTGTTTACGCAGCAACCATCTTGAATTGTGGAAGAGTCTATTACGTAGATCTGGAGGTCAAAGGTCAACTTGTGGGCCATACATTAAATGTGTGTGTGTGGGGGCGGGGGGGGGAGGAGATTAGAGCGCCCTTAATGAATTATGGGATATCATGTATATGTCTCATACAGACACGGCGGGATCCTGTTAGGTACACAACCAAAAGATCACAGCATTGTATAAACATTCATTACTAAGTCATCACCATCAAGTGCCATGCCTGCTGGGGTGTGAGATCATGTCTCTACACAATTTTCGATCTTGACAGAGTTATTTATCATTTCTGTTGTTGACCTTTTGCAAAGCCATTCTCTTAAGCTGCCCGGCATCTTTTTTCTTTGCTTCCCTCTATCTCTTTGTCCCTTAACTTTCTCAGTTGTTACAATAAATTTCAGCAGTTCCCTTCTCATTACATGGCCAAAAAAGCATGATTGTTTCTTCCTAATATTTGAAATTAGCTCTTTCCTTGCTTTGGCCTCTTTCAGAACGATTTCATTACTCTTCTTAGGTGTCCATAGTATTCTCAACATTCTTCTGTTAAAAAAATCAATTCTACAGCCCCCGGTGATTTTCTCGTCTGTTGACCTATTGTCCATTATTCACATCCATATGTTAAGACTGGCTTTACGTAAAAATAGAACTCCTTTTCTTGTTTCTATTGTCCAAATTGGATCGTAAAGTATCTTCCTTATTTTTTTTAAAGCTGCTTTTACCTGAGCCAATCTGCATCTCACCTCTGTTGTACATCTACCATCTGAGGTTAACAATGTTCCCAGATATATACGTTCATTTACCTGTTTTAATATTGTTCCACTTGTCTTTATTGTGCACTGCGGTGATGGCTTTTTCTTTGTTGCTACCATTACTTCTGTCGTTTGCTATTAAGGCTGAGTCCTTTATTTTTGCTTTCCTTCACTATAATGACTAACTAGATTTATAAATCGTGTCAGTCTGATGTAGGATGTATAGATTGTTCATGAGCCTTGTATTGTTGTGCTTACTGCACTTGCCTACTGACTGTGACGGTCGGGGTTCGGGGCTAGTTGAGGCCAATTTTGTCCGACCTAACAGGTACTCGGGGACCACCCAACCTCTATAAGTGAGGACCAGAGAAATTATCTGCAGCGAGGAAGGGTGTGGTTGCTAGCATGAAACATGTCGATTTGGAAGGGGTGTAGCTGCTAGCATGAAACATGTCGATTTGGAAGGGGTGTGGTTGCTAGCATGAAACATGTCGATTTGGAAGGGGTGTGGTTGCTAGCATGAAACATGTCAATTTGGAAGGGGTGTAGCTGCTAGCATGAAACATGTCGATTTGGAAGGGGTGCAGCTGCTAGCATGAAACATGTCGATTTGGAAGGGTGTGGTTGCTAGCATGAAACATGTCGATTTGGAAGGGGTGTGGTTGCTAGCATGAAACATGTCGATTTGGAAGGGGTGTGGTTGCTAACATGAAACATGTCGATTTGGAAGCG
Source organism: Megaustenia siamemsis (assembly GCA_032433765.1). Classification (NCBI taxonomy): domain Eukaryota; kingdom Metazoa; phylum Mollusca; class Gastropoda; order Stylommatophora; family Ariophantidae; genus Megaustenia; species Megaustenia siamemsis. The sequence goes on from JAVIAB010000073.1 coordinate 59,336,290, forward strand.
GTGTGGTTGCTAACATGAAACATGTCGATTTGGAAGGGGTGTAGCTGCTAGCATGAAACATGTCGATTTGGAAGGGGTGTAGCTGCTAGCATGAAACAACTCGATTTGGAAGGGGTGTAGCTGCTAGAATGAAACATGTCGATTTGGAAGGAGTGTAGCTGCTAGCATGAAATATGTCGATTTGGAAGGAGTGTAGCTGCTATCATGAAATATGTCGATTTGGAAGGAGTGTAGCTGCTATCATGAAATATGTCGATTTGGAAGGAGTGTAGCTGCTAGCATGAAATATGTCGAGTTGGAAGGGGTGTGGCTGCTAACATGAGACTTGTCGAGTTGGAAGGGGTGTTGCTGCTAACAAGAGACATGTCGAGTTGGAAGGGGTGTTGCTGCTAACATGAGACATTTCGAGTTGGAAGAGGTGTGGCTGCTAACATGAGACTTTTCGAGTTGGAAGGGGTGTGGCTGCTAACATGAGACATGTCGAGTTGGAAGGGGTGTGGCTGCTAACATGAGACTTCAAATCAATTCAGTGGAATAGATATGTTTACAGCACTCGGAAAAATTGACGAATAATCAACAGCAGAAAAACATATGGACCAAAGCAGGATCGAACCGTATTCAGTGGCACAGCGCCTTATTACGAAAAGCCAAACGCTAGGGAACACGCTAACTTCAAAATTAACTTCGTAGGCAATGTCTTTGGCGCAGGTGTTCTCATAACTATAGCATAAGGTTGCGATCACAGCTCGGAAATACATAGTGTATCTGTAATTTTGTCCTGTTAAGACAAGTATCTCCCGGATAGGGTAGGGCTGAATACCTGCGTTGTAGATAAAAATTTAAGACGAAACAGCACGAATAGTAGTTTCCAGTGGTTTAGACTGGAGACAAGTAATAATAAATGAATATTATAATAGAGGGAAACTAGTGGCTGCTAACTTGAGACAATTCGAGTTGGAAGGGGCGTGGCTGCTAACATGAGACTTGAAGAGTTAGAAGGGGTGTGGCTGCTAACATGGGACAATTTGAGTTGGAAGGAGTGTGGCTACTAACATGAGACTTGTCGAGTTGGAAGGGGTGTGGCTGCTAACATGGGACAATTCGAGTTGGAAGGGGTGTGTCTACTAACATGAGACTTGTCGAGTTGGAAGGGGTGTGGCTGCTAACATGAGACATGTAGAGTTAGAAGGGGTGTGGCTGCTAACATGAGACATGTAGAGTTAGAAGGGGTGTGGCTGCTAGCATGAGACATGTCGAGTTAGAAGGGGTGTGGCTGCTAACATGAGACAATTCGAGTTGGAAGTGATGTGGCTGCTAACATGAGACTTGTTGAGTTGGAAGGAGTGTGGCTACTAACATGAGACTTGTTGAGTTGGAAGGAGTGTGGCTACTAACATGAGACTTGTAGAATTGGAAGGGGTGTGGCTGCTAATATGAGACTTGTCGAGTTAGAAGGATTGTGGCTGCCAACATGAGACCTGTCGAGTTGGAAGGGGTGTGGCTGCTAACATGAGACATGTAGAGTTAGAAGGGGTGTGGCTGCTAGCATGAGAAATGTCGAGAGCTATTCTTCTGCTTTATAGAAGGACACGCTATCATGCTATCACCTGTTCTATTCCTCTGTTTGGAACAGGACACGCTATCATCCTATCACCTTATCTATTCTTCCGTTTTGAAGAAGGACAAGCTATCATGCTATCACCTGGTCTATTCCTCTTGTTTGAAGAAGGACAAGCTATCATGTTATCATCTGGTCTATTCTTCTGCTTTATAGAAGAGCAAGCTATCGCGCTATCACCTGGTCTATTCTTCTGCTTTATAGAAGGACAAGCTGTCATGCTATCGCCTGATCTATTCTTCTGCTTTATAGAAGGACAAGCTGTCATGCTATCACATGGTCTATTCTTTTGCTTTATAGAAGGACAAGCTATCATGCTAACAACACCTGGTCTATTCTTCTGTTTTAAAGGACAAATTATCATGTTAACAACATCTAGAATATTCTTCTGTTTTGAAGGTCAAGCTATCATGCTAACAACACCTGGTCTATTCTTCTGTTTTGGAGAAGGACAAGTTAGCATGCTATCACCTGGTCTATTCTTGTGTTTGGAGAAGGACAAATTATCATGCTAACAACACCTGGTCTATTCTTCTGTTTTGGAGAAGGACAAATTATCATGCTAACAACACCTGGTTTATTCTTCTGTTTTGGAGAAGGACAAATTATCATGCTAACAACACCTGGTCTATTCTTCTGTTTTGGAGAAGGACAAATTATCATGCTAACAACACCTGGTCTATTCTTCTGTTTTGGAGAAGGACAAATTATCATGCTAACAACACCTGGTCTATTCTTCTGTTTTGGAGAAGGACAAGTTATCATGCTATCACCTGGTCTATTCTTCTGTTTTGGAGGACAGGTTATCATGCTAACACCTGGTCTATTCTTCTGTTGAAGTACTAGTGGACATTGTTGAAATACTAATCTATATTGGTGAAGTACTAAAGGACAAAGGACATTGTTGAAGTACTAGTGGACATTGTTGAAGTAGTAGTGGACATTGTTGAAAATCTACATTGTTGAAGTATTAATCTGCATGGTTGTAGTACTAATGGTCATTGTTGAAGCACAATAGTTGTAGTTCTATATCACAAAAATGACAAAATACTTTAAGCAATCTGTTGAAAGAATGTGATCACATCTGGGCTTTTCGATTACAAAAAGTATAATCGGTTCTTCTGACTAATCACAATGCAATAACCTTTTTTTTAATTCGATAACATGTTAAAACATATTCCGGCTGTTAAGCATCACGGGTTATCGTAATCATGTGATATGACTGTAGTTTGATTCTCTTAACAAGACCAATCAATGAGAAATAAAACGTTTCCGCGAGCCATGATGGAGGGGGAAATAATCAATCAATTATTTTCAATCGTTCTTCGCCATTTCTACAAATTCGAAGTTTGTCTGATTAGGTCTTGTGTACTTTTACGTCAGAATAATTGTGTATCGTATCACTCACTTGATCTCACTCGCCTTCGCCTCGTCTCCACTTTTCTCGGTGATGACTAAACGTCCAGGCTTCTCTCTTCTCGCGAAATATCTAAAGAATTGTGCTTTTCTCTTGTGATAATCTTGAGATTGTGTCGTGGAACGCCAAAACCATCCTTGTCCCCCTCCCCATCACTGTCCCTCCCTCTTCCTCATATTCAGTATGGGGGGACTGGTTGGTCTCGAGGCAAGACGCCGGCCTCGAGAGACAGAGAGGTTGTGGGTTCAAATTTCCGGCTACACCGGTTGGGATTTTTATTGATGATTTCTCTCTGCGGCAACCACCCCTGGTCTCAGCAGCGAGGCCCAGCTTGAAACGTCAGTTACTTATAGGCGGAAAAAAATTTGAGTACCTGCGGAGTCAGAGATATCTGCCTGTGAGGCGAGGGACCCCTGTGCACATGTCGGCCAGGGAAAAATGGATTAACACGCAAATTTCAGTTCCTAGTCTATAGGGACTTCGTCACAGGGAAAAGTTAGCAAACGAAAATAAAATATTCAGTATCAGTCAATTTTATGAGACAATAAGATTAACTGCGTAAGCTTCAACAGAGTGCAACGTGAAACGACCACCGTAATACATTAATTTGTCATTGATAAATATGAAATAGAAGAAACGTTAATGAGAGATTACAAGCCTTGATAACTCTGAGACAGAGAGATGTCATCTGTTGTTCTGGTTAATTCTTGTTCAAGCTTTGTTATAAACATTCCATCTTTGGACATCGTGGCGATGTCTTCACCAGGCTCTAACTGACGTTAAAGTTGAAATCTAATTACCCAATCGTCTTACTTGTGTTTCCAGTCTTGTCATGCTGACGAAGGCATGTGGCTGAAACTCTAATAAAACGTGTACTGTACTCATTTTATTAAAGCACTTCCACATAATTCCTATGTATTCCTCCGCGTTGTTTGTATATTGTTATTAAATGTTCACAATTCAAGCCTTCACTCATCATAGAAAGTAGATCCCAAATGGTTCAAGCTGATCCCTGTATCGAGATTTGGTCAATTTATGACTATTCCCTGCTTGACAACTTTTGGCTCCATTGTCATTAATTTCGTGTCTTTCGACATTTGTGTTTTAATAATGCAGAAACAGCGCCATCGTTCGCTCATAATTTTGGCCGTTGTTCATGTTTTTGTGTTCTCTATCATATATCTCGTATCTTAATGTCAAGAACTGAATTATTCACGAGCAACTTTCTTCCTCGTTATTGTCTGTAATAACATCTAGTCGTGCACTTGGACCGATGTGACATTTCAGTTGATGATTTTTGTATTTCTATTAATTTTTGTTGTACTTTCAGTTTCTAAAGGAAATAACCTTTTCTGAAATTGTTGTATTCTTTCTTGTTAAATTGCATGTTTTTTCTTCTTTCCATCTGTGGTAATGCTAAGATATGTTACTGCCGATGTGTTATTGTGGGTTTTATTTCTTCTGCTCATAAACTAATGAAATCAGAAAAGAGATTATAACGGTCAATGACTCATATTTAATTACTGTCATGAAGCTCAATGAGTCAATGACTCATATTTAATTACTGTCATGAAGCCCAATGAGTCAATGACTCATATTTAATTACTGTCATGAAGCTCAATGAGTCAATGACTCATATTTAATTACTGTCATGAAGCTCAATGAGTCAATGGCTCATATTTAATTACTGTCATGAAGCTCAATGAGTCAATGACTCATATTTAATTACTGTCATGAAGCTCAATGAGTCAATGATGGCCATGACCCCAATTCACTTTCACATTGAGGTCATGACCTCAAGGGTCATGAACATGGTCACGAGAAATAGTACTTGCGTGAGAAAGATAAGCTCATGCTGGTTTCCCTTCAAAATACGTATGTATATAAAAGGAGCTGATGAGGTGACCTGAGTCAGGTTTATGACGTACCTCGCAGTTACGTTTGATCGCAGTCTGTATTTTTCAGAATCACGTCGGTCATGTGATAACAAAATCCCGCAACTGATAGCCGCCTTGAAGGTCATGGCAGCTGCCAACATCGAGCAGAGGCTACTTACCCATCTGTTGCAGGGGCCGGTTCTCGCACCAAGCGAGTACGCTCGGGCAATTCTTACTGTCAGTAAGACGCAAATTGACAGGCTTAAGAAACTACACAATGAATCTAATCGCATCTTGTGGTGTACGAGGGACACTCACTGTGTAGCAGTCAGGTATCTTCTTGACTTTCCAACCACGGATGACAGCATCAAGATCTGGAACGCACGAGCATACCTGAAGATAAGTACAGATAGGGAGCATCCATTGCATCATGAGCTAAACACAGGGAAGGGTGTCAGGATATAAAAAAAAGCAAATCATGGGTGGGATGAGCAGAAGATGTCATCAAACAGGTCTGTGAGTTTACTAATATCAACGCTGGCGAGGAGTGGATGCCGGTGTCTACGTCATTCATATCATGTCGGGGACAGTTTCGTGTATTGTCACACTCGACAGGAAATGTAGGGGAACTGACCTCAGTCATGGTCGATGCGGAGGTCAACGGTCTCATCTGGGATAAAACCGATGAGAAAGATGAAGTCATCTATACAGTCGGATCTGTAATACGACACCAAAGGAGTGCATGGGCATTTACTGCACGCTCGGCAGGCAGAATAGTCAAAGAAGACATTGGTGCTTGCGTTATGACCGCGGGTAACATGACGTAGGAGGTGATGGCAGTTACCAGGACATTCATCTGTTTAGAGTCACAAGACTAGACCTATACCTGTACACGGAGTACTTAGATAAGCATGATAAAAATAAAAAGAGGAGGCGGGCTTTGTACGCATGCATTGGGTAGAATCATTGCAGAAGTCAAAAATACGTAGGGTCACCTTTGTCTACGTTCCTGGACATGCGGAAGTACGGGGAAATGAAAGAGCGGACAGGTTGGCTAGCTGCACTGTCGTTGAAGACGGCAAAACAATGGATCAGGCGGACATCATCAATGTCCCCCGAGTTGTGGGAATGACACAGAACTTCGACAACCATGAGTCCGCGTCACTCCTGCGGATGAAAGAGATGGGTTAGTTAAGATGGACACAGCCAGAAACGAGAAACTTATTGTACATATAAGAAGACTTATTAACCAAAATAGAACTGGAGTCGCTGGACACTACGAGGCTTGCTGAGGGTAGGATCTGAGTACCTCAGGACATGTTCGGAGTGCAATGATGATGACCCGTAAATAACTCAATAACTCTCTCTCTCTAATGATGATGACCCGTAAATAACTCAATAACTCTCTCTCTCTCTCTCTCTCTTTCTCTCTTTCTCTGTCGCGTGCTCTCTCTCACTATGTATATATATATATATATATATATATATATATACACATACATATACACACCATATTTCTCTCTCTCTCTAACTATATATACATATACACACCATATTCTCTCTCTCTCTCTAACTATATATACATATACACACCATATTATCTCTCTCTCTCTAACTATATATATACATATACACACCATATTCTCTCTCTCTCTCTCTATAACTATATATATACATATACACACCATATTCTCTCTCTCTCTAACTATATATATACATATACACACCATATTCTCTCTCTCTAACTATATATATACATATACACACCATATTCTCTCTCTCTCTCTAACTATATATACATATACACACCATATTCTCTCTCTCTCTCTCTAACTATATATATATATACATATACACACCATATTCTCTCTCTCTATAACTATATATATACATATACACACCATATTCTCTCTCTCTAACTATATATATATACATATACACACCATATTCTCTCTCTCTCTCTAACTATATATATACATATACACACCATATTCTCTCTCTCTCTCTCTCTCTAACTATATATATACATATACACACCATATTCTCTCTCTCTCTAACTATATATATACATATACACACCATATTCTCTCTCTCTCTAACTATATATATACATATACACACCATATTCTCTCTCTCTCTCTCTCTAACTATATATATATATACATATACACACCATATTCTCTCTCTCTATAACTATATATATACATATACACACCGTATTCTCCCTCTCTCTCTAAATATATATATACATATACACACCGTATTCTCCCTCTCTCTCTATAACTATATATATACATATACACACCATATTCTCTCTCTATATATATATATATATACATATACACACCATATTCTCTCTCTCTATATATATATATATATATATATACATATACACACCATATTCTCTCTCTCTCTCTATATATATATATTATATATATACATATACACACCATATTCTCTCTCTCTATATATATATATATATACATATACACACCATATTCTCTCTCTCCCTATATATATATACACCATCATGTTGTCAGATATATCGTAGAGAAGGTGAATAAACAGCAACGTGCACGTCAATGTGACACACCAACAATGTGACACACCAACAATGTGACACACCAACAATGTGACACACCAACAATGTGACACACCAACAATGTGACACACCGACAATGTGACACACCGACAATGTGACACACCGACAATGTGACACACCGACAATGTGACACACCGACAATGTGACACACCGACAATGTGACACACCGACAATGTGACACACCGACAATGTGACACACCGACAATGTGACACACCAACAATGTGAACGAAGTGTCCCTTCCCACAAGATAGGGCGATGAAGAAGAGGAAGACAGAGGTCGATATTGTGTAGTTCTGCGAATCCGTTATGTTTCTCTAGCGACGTACATGATGTCAGACTATAGTTCTCTGCATTCTGTCCTCAGTTTCTTATTAAAAATAGTTCCTTCAGGATCTTATATAATGTGACATTTAGTCCAACAACTCATGTATTGAACTTACTGCGTCTGGCCGAGTTTGAATGCACTTTATTGTGTTTATATATATATATACAAACACACACGCATACATATATATATATGTATATATATACTCATATGTATATACACATGTATATACAAACACATATATATACTCAAACATACACATATATATATATATATATATATACTGCCTGGGGCAGTATGCAATAGCGATCAGTTGTGGGAAAGCTTAGGGTAACGTTAAATATAGCATAATAGTCTCAGTGAATATCAAGTTAAATTTAGGTTACAATGTTACAAGACAAAATATACATCACAATCCAGAGTAGGTACAACGCAATAGAAAAGATACAAAGCGTTGATGAACAGTGGGAAATGCTAAACGAATCAATGCAGCAACCATCAAAAGAGTTCATACCACAAGCCTGGATAATTTAAAGACAGAAATGGGTGACAGATGACATTTTACAGCTAACGGATAAAAGAAGAAGAAATAGGGATAACAAAGATGAGTATAAGAGATTATATAAAGATATTTTTATAAAATGCAATGAAGCAAAGAAGGATGGCTAAAAGAGAGATGCAAAGAGATTGAAATGCAACAGAAAATAGACACTTAAAGCTACATAACTTGCAAACTGAAGAATTAACATGAAGAAAAACGCAATCAACTGGGTGTTTAAGATCAAAGGAATGAGAACTGTTGATTGAACAAGAAAGCATAAGGGAACAATGGACAGAATACGTTAGAGATCTTCATGATGATGAACGAATGGAAGTAAACATTAAGGATAATGGGAGAGGACGAGAAATACTCAAAGAAAAAGTGTAAGACACCTTGCGCAATATGAAAGCAGGAAAAGCTCCTGGACCAAATAATATAACTAAAGAAGAGATTGAAGCCATGGGTGATTTTGGAATAGGAATAAAAAAATAGTAAATGATATCTACAACAGCGGTATATATATATATATATATATATATATATATATATATATATATATATAACATCATCATCATCAAGTACCGAGCCTGCTGGCGTAGTTGATCATGTATCTCCACAACTTTCGATCTCGACTGTTATTTATCATTTCCCTTGTTGACTTTCTGCCATGCTATTATTTAAGCTGTCTGGTATCTTTTCTCTTTGCTTCCCTCTATCTTTCGTCCCTCAATTTTTCCAGTTGTTACAATATATTCAGGTTGTTCTCTTCTCATTACATGGCCAAAAGATGATGATTGTTGCTTCCTAATATGGGAAATTAGCTCTCTTTTGCTTTGACCTCTCTCAGAACATCTTCATTACTCTTCTTAGATCTCCATGGTATTTTCAACATTCTTCTGTAAAACCATATTTCTACATCCTCCAGTGATTTTCTCGTTTGTTGTCCTATTATCCATTATTCACTTCATATGTTAAGACTGGCTTAACGTAACAATAGAACTCTTTTTCTTGTTTCTATTGTCCAAATTGGATTGTAAAGTATCATCCTAATTTTTTGGAGAGCTACTTATGACTGAGCTATTCTGCATCTCACCTCTGTTGTACATCTACCATCTGAGGTTAACAATGTTCCCAGATAAATAAATTCATTTACTTGTTTTAATATTGTTCCACTTGTCTTTATTTTGCACTGAGGTGATGTCTTTTTTTTGTTGTTGTTACCATTACTTCTGTAATGTTAGTCTTTTGGCTATTAATGATGATTCTATAAGAAGCATGTACTGCCAACAAACAGCGACTATAAGAACTGGAAATCAATTGGGAATGTATTAAAAAAATAATAGAGGATGTTAGGCAAGGCCGTGTGCTGTCACCGGATTTATGTAGTATATATAGTGAAATTATTTTAAGATTCATAAGGGACATGCCTGTTGTATATACCATAATATAACTAACCTCATGTATGCTGATGATACAGTATTTTATCGTTAAGAGTGAAAATGAGTTACAAGGAATGTTAGACATTATAGTGAAAGAAAGCAAAAATAAAGGACTCAGCCTCAATAGCAAAAAGACAGAAGTAATGGTCTAACAAAAATAAGACATCACCGCAATTAACAATAAATACAAGTGGAACAATATTAAAACAAGTACATGAATTTAAAGTCTGGTAATAATGTTAACCTCAGATGGTAGATGTACAATAGAGGTGAGATGGTAGATGTACAATAGAGGTGAGATGGTAGATGTACAATAGAGGTGAGATGCAAAATGGCTCAGGCAAAGCAGCTTTTAAAAAAATGAATAAGATACTATGCAATCCATTTTTGACAATAGAAACAAGAAAATCATCATCATCACTGAGTGCCGTCTCCGCATCGAAGGCTGGCTACAATGGAACGTCATTCCACTCAGTCTCTTGCTTTGATGTTGCTGATTGTCATAGGTTGACTAGTCCATCATTTGATGTTACTCGTCGATGTTAGTCTTGGTCTGTCTCTGCCTCTTTTACCTTGTATTTCCCATCCAATATTACTTTTATTAGGCTATTGTGTTTTTTAACATGCTCCAAAAATGTCATTTGTCTTGTTCTAATTGTGTTTAGTAGTTCTCTTTTCATTTTAGTTTGTTTTTTTTAAAACTTCATCCTTTGTTTTCTTTTTCCCATCCAATTCTACCTATTCTACATCAGTCACACTAATTGCTCATGTCAGGACTACATCCATGTCACACTAATTCCTCTTGTCAGTACTACGTCCAAGACACACTAATTCCTCATGTCATGACTACATCCATATCACACTAATTCCTCATGTCAGGACTACATCCATGTCACACTAATTCCTCATGTCAGGACTACATCAATATCACACTTATTCCTCTTGTCAGGACTACATCCATGTCACACTAATTTTCATGTCAGGACTACATCCATGTCACACTAATTGCTCTTGTCATGACCACATCAATGTCACACTAATTCCTATTGTCAGTACTACATCCATGTCACACTAATTTTTCATGTCAGGACTACATCCATGTCACACTAATTGCTCTTGTCATGACCACATCAATGTCATACTAATTCCTATTGTCAGTACTACATCCATGTCACACTAATTCCTCATATCAGGACTACATACATGTCACACTAATTCCTCATATCAGGACTACATCCATGTCACACTAATTCCTCATATCAGGACTACATCCATGTCACACTAATTCCTCATATCAGGACTACATCCATGTCATACTAATTCCTCATGTCAGGGCTACATCCATCTCACACTAATTCCTCATATCAGGACTACATCCATATCACACTAATTCCTCATGTTAGGACTACATCCATGTCACACTAATTCCTACTGTCAGGACTACATCTATGTCACACTAATTCATCATGTTAGGACTACATCCATGTCACACTAATTCCTCATGTTATGACTACATCCATGTCACACTGGTTCCTCATGTTAGGATTACATCCATGTCACACTAATTCCTCATGTTAAGACTACATCCATGTCACACTAATTCCTCATGTTAGGACTACATACATGTCATGCTAATTGCTCTTGTAATGACAACTTTATGCCACACTAATTCCTCTTGTCAGGACTACATCCATGTCACACTAATTCCTCATGTTAGGACTACATCCATATCACACTAATTCTTTATGTTAGGACTACATCCATGTCACACTAATTGCTCTTGTCAGGATTACTTTATGTCACACTAATTCCTCATGTCAGTACTACATCAATGTCACACTAATTCCTCATGTTAGGACTACATCCATGTCACACTAATTCCTACTGTCAGGACTACATCTATGTCACACTAATTCATCATGTTAGGACTACATCCATGTCACACTAATTCCTCATGTTGGGACTACATCCATGTCACACTAATTCCTCATGTTATGACTACATCCATGTCACACTGGTTCCTCATGTTAGGATTACATCCATGTCACACTAATCCTCATGTTAAGACTACATCTATGTCACACTAATTCCTCATGTTAGGACTACATACATGTCATGCTAATTGCTCTTGTAATGACTACTTTATGTCACACTAATTCCTATTGTCAGGACTACATCCATGTCACACTAATTCCTCATGTTAGGACTACATCCATATCACACTAATTCTTTATGTTAGGACTACATCCATGTCACACTAATTGCTCTTGTCAGGACTACTTTATGTCACACTAATTCCTCATGTCAGTACTACATCAATGTCACACTAATTCCTCATGTTAGGACTACATCCATGTCACACTAATTCCTACTGTCAGGACTACATCTATGTCACACTAATTCATCATGTTAGGACTACATCCATGTCACACTAATTCCTCATGTTATGACTACATCCATGTCACACTGGTTCCTCATGTTAGGATTACATCCATGTCACACTAATTCCTCATGTTAAGACTACATCCATGTCACACTAATTCCTCATGTTAGGACTACATACATGTCATGCTAATTGCTCTTGTAATGACTACTTTATGTCACACTAATTCCTCTTGTCAGGACTACATCCATGTCACACTAATTCCTCATGTTAGGACTACATCCATATCACACTAATTCTTTATGTTTAGGACTACATCCATGTCACACTAATTGCTCTTGTCAGGATTACTTTATGTCACACTAATTCCTCATGTCAGTACTACATCAATGTCACACTAATTCCTCATGTTAGGACTACATCCATGTCACACTAATTCCTGCTGTCAGGACTACATCTATGTCACACTAATTCATCATGTTAGGACTACATCCATGTCACACTAATTCCTCATGTTAGGACTACATCCATGTCACACTAATTCCTCATGTTATGACTACATCCATGTCACACTGGTTCCTCATGTTAGGATTACATCCATGTCACACTAATTCCTCATGTTAAGACTACATCCATGTCACACTAATTCCTCATGTTAGGACTACATACATGTCATGCTAATTGCTCTTGTAATGACTACTTTATGTCACACTAATTCCTCTTGTCAGGACTACATCCATGTCACACTAATTCCTCATGTCAGGACTACATCTATGTCACACTAATTCCTCATATAAGGATTACATCCATGTCACACTAATTCCTCTTGTAAGGATTACATCCATGTCACACTAATTCCTCTTGTCTGGACTACATCCATGTCACACTTATTCCTCCAGTTACGGATGCATACGGATGTGTTAGAGGCTACATCTATGTTACGTTAATTCTTCTTAACAACGCTATATCCATGTCACACTGATTCTTTTTCACAGGACTACATCCATGTCACACTAGTTCCTCGTGTTTAGGGATATGTCCATATCACTTTAAATCCTTTTGACAGAGCTGTGTCCCTGTCAAATAATTCTCTCTTTCTTCTTATGCTATGTCAATGACATGTTAATTCCTTTGACAGTGCTATGTCCATGTCACTCTAATACCTCTTAACGAGGCTTAATCTATGTCACACTAAATCCCTCCTGACTCGTCCTTCAAGTATTCCTAATGACAGGATGTGTTAAATCCATAATTTTGAAATGAATATTTCCTGGGATGTATTACTCAGTAATTTAGTATATATATAAAGTATATTATAATATATATATATATATATATTATATATATATATATATATATATATATATACAATTAAGACAATACAAATGAAATTTTTGGGGCATGTTAAAAGACACAACAGCCCACTGAAATTAATATTGGAAGGGAAAATACAAGATAAAAAAGAGGCAGAGGCAGACCAAGACTAAAAAGGACGAGTAACATCAAAAGATGGACAAGTCAATCTATGGCAGCCTGCACAATCAAAAGCAAAGCAAGAGACAGAGTAGAATGGCGATCCATGGTAGCTAACCTTCGTTGCGGAGAGGGCACACATGATGATGATAATATATAATAGGAAGGAATGTTTTTTGTATGTCGATCACATGTTGTGATCTATAAATATTGTTACATATTATTATCAAACAAAAATTGTACCACATTTGAAATTAATTTAATGTATTTTTTATTTTGTTGACGTTGTAATTGTTAATTAAAAAACCTGAAAATGTATCGCAAAAGTGTATTAGGCAGCTAAACTATTAGGGGAAACAATACCAAATACAACGTTTCGGCAATATGTCTCATCAAAAACAGGAACAACAATTGTGGCCTGTAGCCAAAACGATATATTTAGTCTTATTTCCTATTAGTTTCAAGCTGTCCGATACAAGTTTAGGGTTTTCCAGCTTTACTGATCGCCTACTTGATATTTATATATCTATGTACATCTAGTCTCTCCTCTCTCTCTCTTCTCTCTCTCCCCTCTCTCCTCCCCTCTCTCTCTTTCTCTC
>JAVIAB010000073.1:59353064-59386951 GCA_032433765.1 Megaustenia siamemsis
GTGCTATTATCCTTGCATTTATAGAAATAAAGGAACACTAAGATACCTAGCAAGCATAGCAGCAGGGCATGTTCTGCAGTATTTGTCCCAAGCATATAACCTTAAGAGCTCAGTGGTTAGTGAACTGGACTACAAAGGACAAGGGGTGGAGTTTGATCCCAACCGACGGCTTCGGGTTCACCCAGCCGTAAATGGGTACCGGATATTTTCTATGAAAGTAAAGTGACACGGGCGTAATACCGGCCATATTACCCCAAAAATCATGTGCGGAAGGTCTGTAAAATGTTTGGTCACTAATACCATATTCCCTAAACACAACTTGGCGTGACGGGGGTACTTTACTTTAATTTTACTATGCAACCTTGAGGTAATGAATACGGCCTTCATTCTTCATTTATGATGAAATTCTGCGTGTCAGGGACTGAGAATTTGAAACAGATAGTTATAGTTAGTCGAAGGCCCCGGCATCACTGCAAACGAATTAAAATCCAAAATTGCTCAACCGACCGTGCCTGTGGAATCATCAATCTAAGAATTACAAATGTGAGCACTAACAGCTCATTGCACAGTACAAAGGTCGTTACAAAAACTAAAGGATGTTATAAGAATGTCCAACTTTTCTTCCTCCTCTTTGGAAAAAAAGTATTTTCAAGTATATTGGATTGTTTTTTTTTTCACACTGTCTTCTCTCGTCATATTGTCTTTTTTTTCACACTGTCTTCTCTCGTCATATTGTCTTTTTTCTTCACACTGTCTTCTCTCGTCATATTGTCTTTTTTCTTCACGCTGTCTTCTCTCATCATATTGTCTTTTTTTTCTCACACTGTCTTCTCTCGTCATATTGTCTTTTTTCTTCACAGTCTTCTCTCGTCATATTGTCTTTTTTCTTCAAACTGTCTTCTCTCGTCGTATTGTCTTTGTTTTTTTCACACAGTCTTCTCTCGTCATATTGTCTTTTTTTCACACACTGTCTTCTCTCGTCATATTGTCTTTTTTTCACACACTGTCTTCTCTCGTCATATTGTCTTTTTTTCTTCACACTGTCTTCTCTCTTCATATTGTCTTTTTTCTTCACGCTGTCTTCTCTCGTCATATTGTCTTTTTTCTTCACACTGTCTTCTCTCGTCATATTGTCTTTTTTCTTCACAGTCTTCTCTCGTCATATTGTCTTTTTTCTTCACGCTGTCTTCTCTCGTCGTATTGTCTTTTTTTCACACAGTCTTCTCTCGTCATATTGTCTTTTTTTTTCACACACTGTCTTCTCTCGTCATATTGTCTTTTTTTCACACACTGTCTTCTCTCGTCATATTGTCTTTTTTTCTTCACACTGTCTTTTCTCGTCATATTGTCTTTTTTCACACACTGTCTTCTCTCGTCATATTGTCTTTTTTTCACACACTGTCTTCTCTCGTCATATTGTCTTTTTTTTCACACACTGTCTTCTCTCGTCATATTGTCTTTTTTTCACACACTGTCTTCTCTCGTCATATTGTCTTTTTTCTTCACGCTGTCTTCTCTCGTCATATTGTCTTTTTTTCTTCACACAGTCTTCTCTCGTCATCTCGTCATTGTCTTTTTTCTTCAAACCGTCTCTCTCTCGTCATATTGTCTTTTTTTCACACACTGTCTTCTCTCGTCATATTGTCTTTTTTCTTCAAACTGTCTTCTCTCGTCATATGTCTTTTTTTCACACACTGTCTTCTCTCGTCATATTGTCTTTTTTCTTCAAACTGTCTTCTCTCGTCATATTGTCTTCTTTTTTCTTCAAACTGTCTTCTCTCGTCATATTGTCTTTTTTTCACACACTGTCTTCTCTCTCATATTGTCTTCTTTCTTCACACTGTCTTCTCTCGTCATATTGTCTTTTTTCTTCACACTGTCTTCTCTCGTCATATTGTCTTTTTTCTTTCAAACTGTCTTCTCTCGTCATATTGTCTTTTTTCTTCACACTCTCTTCTCTCGTCATATTGTCTTTTTTCTTCAAACTGTCTTCTCTCGTCATATTGTCTTTTTTCTTCACACTGTCTTCTCTCGTCATATTGTCTTTTTTCTTCAAACTGTCTTCTCTCGTCATATTGTCTTTTTCTTCAAACTGTCTTCTCTCGTCATATTGTCTTTTTTCTTCACACTGTCTTCTCTCGTCATATTGTCTTTTTTCTTCAAACTGTCTCTCTCTCGTCATATTGTCTTTTTCTTCACACTGTCTTCTCTCGTCATATTGTCTTTTTTCTTCAAACTGTCTTCTCTCGTCATATTGTCTTTTTTCTTCACACTGTCTTCTCTCGTCATATTGTCTTTTTTCTTCAAACTGTCTTCTCTCGTCATATTGTCTTTTTTTCACACACGTCTTCTTCTCTCGTCATATTGTCTTTTTTCTTCACACTGTCTTCTTTCGTCATATTGTCTTTTTTCTTCACACTGTCTTCTCTCGTCATATTGTCTTTTTTCTTCACACTGTCTTCTCTCTCGTCATATTGTCTTTTTTCTTCACACTGTCTTCTTTCGTCATATTGTCTTTTTCTTCACACTGTCTTCTCTCGTCATATTGTCTTTTTTCTTCACAGTCTTCTCTCGTCATATTGTCTTTTTTCACACACTGTCTTCTCTCTCGTGATATTGTCTTTTTTCACACACTGTCTTCTCTCGTCATATTGTCTTTTTTTTCTTCAAACTGTCTTCTCTAGTCATATTGTCTTTTTTCTTCACACTGTCTTCTTTCGTCATATTGTCTTTTTTTCTTCACACTGTCTTCTCTCGTCATATTGTCTTTTTTCTTCACACTGTCTTCTCTCGTCATATTGTCTTTTTTTCACACACTGTCTTCTCTCGTCATATTGTTTTTTTCACACACTGTCTTCTCTCGTCATATTGTCTTTTTCTTCAAACTGTCTTCTCTCGTCATATTGTCTTTTTTCTTCACACTGTCTTCTTTCGTCATATTGTCTTTTTTCTTCAAACTGTCTTCTCTCGTCATATTGTCTTTTTTCTTCAAACTGTCTTCTCTCGTCATATTGTCTTTTTTCTTCACACTGTCTTCTCTCGTCATATTGTCTTTTTTCTTCAAACTGTCTTCTCTCGTCATATTGTCTTTTTTCTTCACACTGTCTTCTCTCGTCATATTGTCTTTTTCTTCACACTGTCTTCTCTCGTCATATTGTCTTTTTTCTTCAAACTGTCTTCTCTCGTCATATTGTCTTTTTTCTTCACACTGTCTTCTTTCGTCATATTGTCTTTTTTCTTCACACTGTCTTCTCTCGTCATATTGTCTTTTTTCTTCACAGTCTTCTCTCGTCATATTGTCTTTTTTCTTCGCACTGTCTTCTCTCGTCATATTGTCTTTTTTTCACACACTGTCTTCTCTCGTCATATTGTCTTTTTTTCACACACTGTCTTCTCTCGTCATATTGTCTTTTTTCTTCAAACTGTCTTCTCTCGTCATATTGTCTTTTTTCTTCACACTGTCTTCTTTCGTCATATTGTCTTTTTTCTTCAAACTGTCTTCTCTCGTCATATTGTCTTTTTTCTTCAACCGTCTTCTCTCGTCATATTGTCTTTTTTCTTCAAACTGTCTTCTCTCGTCATATTGTCTTTTTTCTTCACAGTCTTCTCTCGTCATATTGTCTTTTTTTCACACACTGTCTTCTCTCGTCATATTGTCTTTTTCTTCAAACTGTCTTCTCTCGTCATATTGTCTTTTTCTTCAAACTGTCTTCTCTCGTCATATTGTCTTTTTTCTTCACACTGTCTTCTTTCGTCATATTGTCTTTTTTCTTCACACTGTCTTCTCTCGTCATATTGTCTTTTTTCTTCACACTGTCTTCTCTCGTCATATTGTCTTTTTTCTTCACACTGTCTTCTTTCGTCATATTGTCTTTTTTTCTTCACA
Organism: Megaustenia siamemsis; assembly: GCA_032433765.1. Taxonomy (NCBI): domain Eukaryota; kingdom Metazoa; phylum Mollusca; class Gastropoda; order Stylommatophora; family Ariophantidae; genus Megaustenia; species Megaustenia siamemsis. The sequence continues at coordinate 59,356,951 of JAVIAB010000073.1, forward strand.
CTGTCTTCTCTCGTCATATTGTCTTTTTATTCAAACTGTCTTCTCTCGTCATATTGTCTTTTTTCTTCACACTGTCTTCTTTCGTCATATTGTCTTTTTTCTTCAAACTGTCTTCTCTCGTCATATTGTCTTTTTTCTTCAAACAGTCTTCTCTCGTCATATTGTCTTTTTTCTTCAAACTGTCTTCTCTCTTCAAACTGTCTTCTCTCGTCATATTGTCTTTTTTCTTCACACTGTCTTCTTTCGTCATATTGTCTTTTTTCTTCACACTGTCTTCTCTCGTCATATTGTCTTTTTCTTCACACTGTCTTCTCTCGTCATATTGACTTTTTTTCACACACTGTCTTCTCTCGTCATATTGTCTTTTTTTCACACACTGTCTTCTCTCGTCATATTGTCTTTTTCTTCACACTGTCTTCTTTCGTCATATTGTCTTTTTTCTTCACACTGTCTTCTCTCGTCATATTGTCTTTTTTCTTCACAGTCTTCTCTCGTCATATTGTCTTTTTTCTTCGCACTGATTTCTCTCGTCATATTGTCTTTTTTTCACACACTGTCTTCTCTCGTCATATTGTCTTTTTTTTCACACACTGTCTTCTCTCGTCATATTGTCTTTTTTCTTCAAACTGTCTTCTCTCGTCATATTGTCTTTTTTCTTCACACTGTCTTCTCTCGTCATATTGTCTTTTTTCTTCAAACTGTCTTCTTTTGTCATATTGTCTTTTTTCTTCAAACTGTCTTCTCTCGTCATATTGTCTTTTTTCTTCAAACCGTCTTCTCTCGTCATATTGTCTTTTTTCTTCAAACTGTCTTCTCTCGTCATATTGTCTTTTTCTTCACAGTCTTCTCTCGTCATATTGTCTTTTTTTCACACACTGTCTTCTCTCGTCATATTGTCTTTTTTCTTCAAACTGTCTTCTCTCGTCACATTGTCTTTCTTCTTCAAACTGTCTTCTCTCGTCATATTGTCTTTTTCTTCAAACTGTCTTCTCTCGTCATATTGTCTTTTTTCTTCACACTGTCTTCTTTCGTCATATTGTCTTTTTTTCTTCACACTGTCTTCTCTCGTCATATTGTCTTTTTTCTTCACACTGTCTTCTCTCGTCACATTGTCTTTCTTCTTCAAACTGTCTTCTCTCGTCATATTGTCTTTTTCTTCAAACTGTCTTCTCTCGTCATATTGTCTTTTTTCTTCACACTGTCTTCTTCGTCATATTGTCTTTTTCTTCACACTGTCTTCTCTCGTATATTGTCTTTTTTCACACTGTCTTCTCTCGTCACATTGTCTTTCTTCTTCAAACTGTCTTCTCTCGTATATTGTCTTTTTTCTTCAAACTGTCTTCTCTCGTCATATTGTCTTTTTTCTTCACACTGTCTTCTCTCGTCATATTGTCTTTTTCTTCACAGTCTTCTCTCGTCATATTGTCTTTTTTCTTCGCACTGTCTTCTCTCGTCATATTGTCTTTTTTTCACACACTGTCTTCTCTCGTCATATTGTCTTTTTTCACACACACTGTCTTCTCTCGTCATGTTGTCTTTTTTCTTCAAACTGTCTTCTCTCGTCATATTGTTTTTTTTCTTCACACTGTCTTCTTTCGTCATATTGTCTTTTTTCTTCAAACTGTCTTCTCTCGTCATATTGTCTTTTTTCTTCACAGTCTTCTCTCGTCATATTGTCTTTTTTTCACACACTGTCTTCTCTCGTCATATTGTCTTTTTTCTTCAAACTGTCTTCTCTCGTCATATTGTCTTTTTTCTTCACACTGTCTTCTCTCGTCACATTGTCTTTCTTCTTCAAACTGTCTTCTCTCGTCATATTGTCTTTTTTCTTCAAACTGTCTTCTCTCGTCATATTGTCTTTTTTCTTCACACTGTCTTCTTTCGTCATATTGTCTTTTTTCTTCACACTGTCTTCTCTCGTCATATTGTCTTTTTTCTTCACACTGTCTTCTCTCGTCACATTGTCTTCTTCTTCAAACTGTCTTCTCTCGTCATATTGTCTTTTTTCTTCAAACTGTCTTCTCTCGTCATATTGTCTTTTTTCTTCAAACTGTCTTCTCTCGTCATATTGTCTTTTTTCTTCACACTGTCTTCTTTCGTCATATTGTCTTTTTTCTTCACACTGTCTTCTCTCGTCATATTGTCTTTTTTCTTCACACTGTCTTCTCTCGTCATATTGTCTTTTTTCTTCACACTGTCTTCTTTCGTCATATTGTCTTTTTTCTTCACACTGTCTTCTCTCGTCATATTGTCTTTTTTCTTCAAACTGTCTTCTCTCGTCATATTGTCTTTTTTCTTCACACTGTCTTCTTTCGTCATATTGTCTTTTTTCTTCAAACTGTCTTCTCTCGTCATATTGTCTTTTTTCTTCAAACTGTCTTCTCTCGTCATATTGTCTTTTTTCTTCACACTGTCTTCTTTCGTCATATTGTCTTTTTTCTTCACACTGTCTTCTCTCGTCATATTGTTTTTCTTCACACTGTCTTCTCTCGTCATATTGTCTTTTTTTCACACACTGTCTTCTCTCGTCATATTGTCTTTTTTCACACACTGTCTTCTCAGGTCATATTGTCTTTTTTCTTCAAACTGTCTTCTCTCGTCATATTGTCTTTTTTCTTCACACTGTCTTCTTCGTCATATTGTCTTTTTTCTTCAAACTGTCTTCTCTCGTCATATTGTCTTTTTCTTCAAACAGTCTTCTCTCGTCATATTGTCTTTTTTCTTCACACTGTCTTCTCTCGTCATATTGTCTTTTTTCTTCAAACTGTCTTCTCTCGTCATATTGTCTTTTTCTTCACACTGTCTTCTCTCGTCATATTGTCTTTTTTCTTCACACTGTCTTCTCTCGTCATATTGTCTTTTTTCTTCAAACTGTCTTCTCTCGTCATATTGTCTTTTTTCTTCACACTGTCTTCTTCGTCATATTGTCTTTTTTCTTCACACTGTCTTCTCTCGTCATATTGTCTTTTTCTTCGCACTGTCTTCTCTCGTCATATTGTCTTTTTTCACACACTGTCTTCTCTCGTCATATTGTCTTTTTTTCACACACTGTCTTCTCTCGTCATATTGTCTTTTTTCTTCAACTGTCTTCTCTCGTCATATTGTCTTTTTTCTTCACACTGTCTTCTTCGTCATATTGTCTTTTTTCTTCAAACTGTCTTCTTTCGTCATATTGTCTTTTTTCTTCAAACTGTCTTCTCTCGTCATATTGTCTTTTTTCTTCAAACCGTCTTCTCTCGTCATATTGTCTTTTTTCTTCAACTGTCTTCTCTCGTCATATTGTCTTTTTTCTTCACAGTCTTCTCTCGTCATATTGTCTTTTTTCACACACTGTCTTCTCTCGTCATATTGTCTTTTTTCTTCAAACTGTCTTCTCTCGTCATATTGTCTTTTTCTTCACACTGTCTTCTCTCGTCATATTGTCTTTTTTCTTCAAACTGTCTTCTCTCGTCATATTGTCTTTTTTCTTCAAACTGTCTTCTCTCGTCATATTGTCTTTTTTCTTCACACTGTCTTCTTTCGTCATATTGTCTTTTTTCTTCACACTGTCTTCTCTCGTCATATTGTCTTTTTTCTTCACACTGTCTTCTCTCGTCACATTGTCTTCTTCTTCAAACTGTCTTCTCTCGTCATATTGTCTTTTTTCTTCACACTGTCTTCTCTCGTCATATTGTCTTTTTTCTTCACACTGTCTTCTTTCGTCATATTGTCTTTTTTCTTCACACTGTCTTCTCTCGTCATATTGTCTTTCTTCTTCAAACTGTCTTCTCTCGTCATATTGTCTTTTTTCTTCAAACTGTCTTCTCTCGTCATATTGTCTTTTTTCTTCAAACAGTCTTTCTCTCGTTATTGTCTTTTTTCTTCAAACTGTCTTCTCTCGTCATATTGTCTTTTTTCTTCACACTGTCTTCTTTCGTCATATTGTCTTTTTTCTTCACACTGTCTTCTCTCGTCATATTGTCTTTTTTCTTCACACTGTCTTCTCTCGTCACATTGTCTTTCTTCTTCAAACTGTCTTCTCTCGTCATATTGTCTTTTTTCTTCAAACTGTCTTCTCTCGTCATATTGTCTTTTTTCTTCACACTGTCTTCTTCGTCATATTGTCTTTTTTCTTCACACTGTCTTCTCTCGTCATATTGTCTTTTTTCTTCACACTGTCTTCTCTCGTCATATTGTCTTTTTTCTTCACACTGTCTTCTCTCGTCATATTGTCTTTTTTCTTCACACTGTCTTCTCTCGTCATATTGTCTTTTTTCTTCACACTGTCTTCTCTCGTCATATTGTCTTTTTTCTTCACACTGTCTTCTCTCGTCATATTGTCTTTTTTTTTCACACACTGTCTTCTCTCGTCATATTGTCTTTTTTTCACACACTGTCTTCTCTCGTCATATTGTCTTTTTTCTTCAAACTGTCTTCTCTCGTCATATTGTCTTTTTTCTTCACACTGTCTTCTTTCGTCATATTGTCTTTTTTCTTCAAACTGTCTTCTCTCGTCATATTGTCTTTTTTCTTCAAACTGTCTTCTCTCGTCATATTGTCTTTTTTCTTCACACTGTCTTCTCTCGTCATATTGTCTTTTTTCTTCAAACTGTCTTCTCTCGTCATATTGTCTTTTTTCTTCACACTGTCTTCTCTCGTCATATTGTCTTTTTTCTTCACACTGTCTTCTCTCGTCATATTGTCTTTTTTCTTCAAACTGTCTTCTCTCGTCATATTGTCTTTTTTCTTCAACTGTCTTCTTTCGTCATATTGTCTTTTTTCTTCACACTGTCTTCTCTCGTCATATTGTCTTTTTCTTCACAGTCTTCTCTCGTCATATTGTCTTTTTTCTTCGCACTGTCTTCTCTCGTCATATTGTCTTTTTTCACACACTGTCTTCTCTCGTCATATTGTCTTTTTTTCACACACTGTCTTCTCTCGTCATATTGTCTTTTTTCTTCAAACTGTCTTCTCTCGTCATATTGTCTTTTTTCTTCACACTGTCTTCTTTCGTCATATTGTCTTTTTTCTTCAAACTGTCTTCTCTCGTCATATTGTCTTTTTCTTCAAACCGTCTTCTCTCGTCATATTGTCTTTTTTCTTCAAACTGTCTTCTCTCGTCATATTGTCTTTTTTCTTCACAGTCTCTTCTCTCGTCATATTGTCTTTTTTTTCACACACTGTCTTCTCTCGTCATATTGTCTTTTTTCTTCAAACTGTCTTCTCTCGTCATATTGTCTTTTTTCTTCAAACTGTCTTCTCTCGTCATATTGTCTTTTTTCTTCACACTGTCTTCTTCGTCATATTGTCTTTTTTCTTCACACTGTCTTCTCTCGTCATATTGTCTTTTTTCTTCACACTGTCTTCTCTCGTCATATTGTCTTTTTTCTTCACACTGTCTTCTTTCGTCATATTGTCTTTTTTCTTCACACTGTCTTCTCTCGTCATATTGTCTTTTTATTCAAACTGTCTTCTCTCGTCATATTGTCTTTTTTCTTCACACTGTCTTCTTTCGTCATATTGTCTTTTTTCTTCAAACTGTCTTCTCTCGTCATATTGTCTTTTTTCTTCAAACAGTCTTCTCTCGTCATATTGTCTTTTTTCTTCAAACTGTCTTCTCTCGTCATATTGTCTTTTTTCTTCACACTGTCTTCTTCGTCATATTGTCTTTTTCTTCACACTGTCTTCTCTCGTCATATTGTCTTTTTTCTTCACACTGTCTTCTCTCGTCATATTGACTTTTTTTTTCACACACTGTCTTCTCTCGTCATATTGTCTTTTTTCACACACTGTCTTCTCTCGTCATATTGTCTTTTTTCTTCAAACTGTCTTCTCTCGTCATATTGTCTTTTTCTTCACACTGTCTTCTTTCGTCATATTGTCTTTTTTCTTCAAACTGTCTTCTCTCGTCATATTGTCTTTTTTCTTCAAACTGTCTTCTCTCGTCATATTGTCTTTTTTCTTCACACTGTCTTCTCTCGTCATATTGTCTTTTTCTTCAAACTGTCTTCTCTCGTCATATTGTCTTTTTTCTTCACACTGTCTTCTCTCGTCATATTGTCTTTTTTCTTCACAGTCTTCTCTCGTCATATGTATTTTTTTTTTTTCTTCAAACTGTCTTCTCTCGTCATATTGTCTTTTTTCTTCACACTGTCTTCTTTCGTCATATTGTCTTTTTTCTTCACACTGTCTTCTCTCGTCATATTGTCTTTTTTCTTCACAGTCTTCTCTCGTCATATTGTCTTTTTTCTTCGCACTGATTTCTCTCGTCATATTGTCTTTTTTCACACACTGTCTTCTCTCGTCATATTGTCTTTTTTCACACACTGTCTTCTCTCGTCATATTGTCTTTTTTCTTCAAACTGTCTTCTCTCGTCATATTGTCTTTTTTCTTCACACTGTCTCTCTCTCGTCATATTGTCTTTTTTCTTCAAACTGTCTTCTTTCGTCATATTGTCTTTTTTCTTCAACTGTCTTCTCTCGTCATATTGTCTTTTTTCTTCAAACCGTCTTCTCTCGTCATATTGTCTTTTTTCTTCAAACTGTCTTCTCTCGTCATATTGTCTTTTTTCTTCACAGTCTTCTCTCGTCATATTGTCTTTTTTTCACACACTGTCTTCTCTCGTCATATTGTCTTTTTTCTTCAAACTGTCTTCTCTCGTCACATTGTCTTTCTTCTTCAAACTGTCTTCTCTCGTCATATTGTCTTTTTTCTTCAAACTGTCTTCTCTCGTCATATTGTCTTTTTTCTTCACACTGTCTTCTTTCGTCATATTGTCTTTTTTTCTTCACACTGTCTTCTCTCGTCATATTGTCTTTTTTCTTCACACTGTCTTCTCTCGTCACATTGTCTTTTTCTTCAAACTGTCTTCTCTCGTCATATTGTCTTTTTCTTCAAACTGTCTTCTCTCGTCATATTGTCTTTTTTCTTCACACTGTCTTCTTCGTCATATTGTCTTTTTTCTTCACACTGTCTTCTCTCGTCATATTGTCTTTTTTCTTCACACTGTCTTCTCTCGTCACATTGTCTTTTTTCTTCAAACTGTCTTCTCTCGTCATATTGTCTTTTTTCTTCAAACTGTCTTCTCTCGTCATATTGTCTTTTTTCTTCACACTGTCTTCTCTCGTCATATTGTCTTTTTTCTTCACAGTCTTCTCTCGTCATATTGTCTTTTTTCTTCGCACTGTCTTCTCTCGTCATATTGTCTTTTTTCACACACTGTCTTCTCTCGTCATATTGTCTTTTTTTCACACACTGTCTTCTCTCGTCATATTGTCTTTTTTCTTCAAACTGTCTTCTCTCGTCATATTGTTTTTTTCTTCACACTGTCTTCTTTCGTCATATTGTCTTTTTTCTTCAACTGTCTTCTCTCGTCATATTGTCTTTTTTCTTCACAGTCTTCTCTCGTCATATTGTCTTTTTTTCACACACTGTCTTCTCTCGTCATATTGTCTTTTTTCTTCAAACTGTCTTCTCTCGTCATATTGTCTTTTTCTTCACACTGTCTTCTCTCGTCACATTGTCTTTTTTCTTCAACTGTCTTCTCTCGTCATATTGTCTTTTTTCTTCAAACTGTCTTCTCTCGTCATATTGTCTTTTTTCTTCACACTGTCTTCTTTCGTCATATTGTCTTTTTTCTTCACACTGTCTTCTCTCGTCATATTGTCTTTTCTTCACACTGTCTTCTCTCGTCACATTGTCTTTCTTCTTCAAACTGTCTTCTCTCGTCATATTGTCTTTTTTCTTCAAACTGTCTTCTCTCGTCATATTGTCTTTTTTCTTCAAACTGTCTTCTCTCGTCATATTGTCTTTTTTCTTCACACTGTCTTCTTTCGTCATATTGTCTTTTTTCTTCACACTGTCTTCTCTCGTCATATTGTCTTTTTTCTTCACACTGTCTTCTCTCGTCATATTGTCTTTTTCTTCACACTGTCTTCTTTCGTCATATTGTCTTTTTTTCTTCACACTGTCTTCTCTCGTCATATTGTCTTTTTTCTTCAAACTGTCTTCTCTCGTCATATTGTCTTTTTTCTTCACACTGTCTTCTTTCGTCATATTGTCTTTTTTCTTCAAACTGTCTTCTCTCGTCATATTGTCTTTTTCTTCAAACAGTCTTCTCTCGTCATATTGTCTTTTTTCTTCAAACTGTCTTCTCTCGTCATATTGTCTTTTTTCTTCACACTGTCTTCTTCGTCATATTGTCTTTTTTCTTCACACTGTCTTCTCTCGTCATATTGTCTTTTTTCTTCACACTGTCTTCTCTCGTCATATTGTCTTTTTTCACACACTGTCTTCTCTCGTCATATTGTCTTTTTTTCACACACTGTCTTCTCAGGTCATATTGTCTTTTTCTTCAAACTGTCTTCTCTCGTCATATTGTCTTTTTTCTTCACACTGTCTTCTTTCGTCATATTGTCTTTTTTCTTCAAACTGTCTTCTCTCGTCATATTGTCTTTTTTCTTCAAACAGTCTTCTCTCGTCATATTGTCTTTTTCTTCACACTGTCTTCTCTCGTCATATTGTCTTTTTTCTTCAAACTGTTTCTCTCGTCATATTGTCTTTTTTCTTCACACTGTCTTCTCTCGTCATATTGTCTTTTTTTCACACTGTCTTCTCTCGTCATATTGTCTTTTTTCTTCAAACTGTCTTCTCTCGTCATATTGTCTTTTTTCTTCACACTGTCTTCTTTCGTCATATTGTCTTTTTTCTTCACACTGTCTTCTCTCGTCATATTGTCTTTTTTCTTCGCACTGTCTTCTCTCGTCATATTGTCTTTTTTCACACACTGTCTTCTCTCGTCATATTGTCTTTTTTTCCACACTGTCTTCTCTCGTCATATTGTCTTTTTTCTTCAAACTGTCTTCTCTCGTCATATTGTCTTTTTTCTTCACACTGTCTTCTTTCGTCATATTGTCTTTTTTCTTCAAACTGTCTTCTTCGTCATATTGTCTTTTTTCTTCAAACTGTCTTCTCTCGTCATATTGTCTTTTTTCTTCAAACGTCTTCTCTCGTCATATTGTCTTTTTTCTTCAAACTGTCTTCTCTCGTCATATTGTCTTTTTTCTTCACAGTCTTCTCTCGTCATATTGTCTTTTTTCACACACTGTCTTCTCTCGTCATATTGTCTTTTTTCTTCAAACTGTCTTCTCTCGTCATATTGTCTCTTTTTTCTTCACACTGTCTTCTCTCGTCATATTGTCTTTTTTCTTCAAACTGTCTTCTCTCGTCATATTGTCTTTTTTCTTCAAACTGTCTTCTCTCGTCATATTGTCTTTTTCTTCACACTGTCTTCTTTCGTCATATTGTCTTTTTTCTTCACACTGTCTTCTCTCGTCATATTGTCTTTTTTCTTCACACTGTCTTCTCTCGTCACATTGTCTTTCTTCTTCAAACTGTCTTCTCTCGTCATATTGTCTTTTCTTCAAACTGTCTTCTCTCGTCATATTGTCTTTTTTCTTCAAACAGTCTTCTCTCGTCATATTGTCTTTTTTCTTCAAACTGTCTTCTCTCGTCATATTGTCTTTTTTCTTCACACTGTCTTCTTCGTCATATTGTCTTTTTTCTTCACACTGTCTTCTCTCGTCATATTGTCTTTTTTCTTCACACTGTCTTCTCTCGTCACATTGTCTTTCTTCTTCAAACTGTCTTCTCTCGTCATATTGTCTTTTTCTTCAAACTGTCTTCTCTCGTCATATTGTCTTTTTTCTTCACACTGTCTTCTTTCGTCATATTGTCTTTTTTCTTCACACTGTCTTCTCTCGTCATATTGTCTTTTTTCTTCACACTGTCTTCTCTCGTCATATTGTCTTTTTTCTTCACACTGTCTTCTCGTCATATTGTCTTTTTTCTTCACACTGTCTTCTCTCGTCATATTGTTTTTCTTCAAACTGTCTTCTCTCGTCATATTGTCTTTTTTCTTCACACTGTCTTCTTTCGTCATATTGTCTTTTTTCTTCAAACTGTCTTCTCTCGTCATATTGTCTTTTTTCTTCAAACAGTCTTCTCTCGTCATATTGTCTTTTTTCTTCACACTGTCTTCTCTCGTCATATTGTCTTTTTTCTTCAAACTGTCTTCTCTCGTCATATTGTCTTTTTTCTTCACACTGTCTTCTCTCGTCATATTGTCTTTTTTCTTCACACTGTCTTCTCTCGTCATATTGTTTTTTCTTCAAACTGTCTTCTCTCGTCATATTGTCTTTTTTCTTCACACTGTCTTCTTTCGTCATATTGTCTTTTTTCTTCACACTGTCTTCTCTCGTCATATTGTCTTTTTTCTTCACACTGTCTTCTCTCGTCATATTGTCTTTTTTTCTTCACACTGTCTTCTCTCGTCATATTGTCTTTTTTTCACACACTGTCTTCTCTCGTCATATTGTCTTTTTTCACACACTGTCTTCTCTCGTCATATTGTCTTTTTTCTTCAAACTGTCTTCTCTCGTCATATTGTCTTTTTTCTTCACACTGTCTTCTTTCGTCATATTGTCTTTTTTCTTCAAACTGTCTTCTCTCGTCATATTGTCTTTTTTCTTCAAACTGTCTTCTCTCGTCATATTGTCTTTTTTTTCACACACTGTCTTCTCTCGTCATATTGTCTTTTTTCTTCACACTGTCTTCTCTCGTCATATTGTCTTTTTTCTTCACACTGTCTTCTCTCGTCATATTGTCTTTTTTCACACACTGTCTTCTCTCGTCATATTGTCTTTTTTCACACACTGTCTTCTCTCGTCATATTGTCTTTTTTCTTCAAACTGTCTTCTCTCGTCATATTGTCTTTTTTTCTTCACACTGTCTTCTTTCGTCATATTGTCTTTTTTCTTCACACTGTCTTCTCTCGTCATATTGTCTTTTTTCTTCAAACTGTCTTCTCTCGTCATATTGTCTTTTTTCTTCACACTGTCTTCTCTCGTCATATTGTCTTTTTTCTTCACACTGTCTTCTCTCGTCACATTGTCTTTCTTCTTCAAACTGTCTTCTCTCGTCATATTGTCTTTTTTCTTCAAACTGTCTTCTCTCGTCATATTGTCTTTTTTCTTCACACTGTCTTCTTTCGTCATATTGTCTTTTTTCTTCACACTGTCTTCTCTCGTCATATTGTCTTTTTTCTTCACACTGTCTTCTCTCGTCATATTGTCTTTTTCTTCACACTGTCTTCTTCGTCATATTGTCTTTTTTTTCACACTGTCTTCTCTCGTCATATTGTCTTTTTTCTTCACACTGTCTTCTCTCGTCATATTGTCTTTTTTCTTCACACTGTCTTCTTCGTCATATTGTCTTTTTTCTTCAAACTGTCTTCTCTCGTCATATTGTCTTTTTTCTTCAAACAGTCTTCTCTCGTCATATTGTCTTTTTCTTCACACTGTCTTCTCTCGTACATATTGTCTTTTTTCTTAAAACTGTCTTCTCTCGTCATATTGTCTTTTTCTTCACACTGTCTTCTCTCGTCATATTGTCTTTTTTCTTCACACTGTCTTCTCTCGTCATATTGTCTTTTTTCTTCAAACTGTCTTCTCTCGTCATATTGTCTTTTTTTTCACACTGTCTTCTTTCGTCATATTGTCTTTTTTCTTCACACTGTCTTTCTCTCGTCATATTGTCTTTTTCTTCACACTGTCTTCTCTCGTCATATTGTCTTTTTTCTTCACACTGTCTTCTCTCGTCATATTGTCTTTTTTTTCACACACTGTCTTCTCTCGTCATATTGTCTTTTTTTCAACACTGTCTTCTCTCGTCATATTGTCTTTTTTCTTCAAACTGTCTTCTCTCGTCATATTGTCTTTTTTCTTCACACTGTCTTCTTTCGTCATATTGTCTTTTTTCTTCAAACTGTCTTCTCTCGTCATATTGTCTTTTTTCTTCACACTGTCTTCTCTCGTCATATTGTCTTTTTTTCACACACTGTCTTCTCTCGTCATATTGTCTTTTTTCTTCACACTGTCTTCTCTCGTCATATTGTCTTTTTTCTTCACACTGTCTTCTCTCGTCATATTGTCTTTTTTCACACACTGTCTTCTCTCGTCATATTGTCTTTTTTTCACACACTCACTTCTCTCGTCATATTGTCTTTTTTCTTCAAACTGTCTTCTCTCGTCATATTGTCTTTTTTCTTCACACTGTCTTCTTTCGTCATATTGTCTTTTTTCTTCAAACTGTCTTCTCTCGTCATATTGTCTTTTTTCTTCAAACTGTCTTCTCTCGTCATATTGTCTTTTTTTTCACACTGTCTTCTCTCGTCATATTGTCTTTTTCTTCAAACTGTCTTCTCTCGTCATATTGTCTTTCTTCTTCACACTGTCTTCTCTCGTCATATTGTCTTTTTTCTTCACACTGTCTTCTCTCGTCATATTGTCTTTTTTCTTCACACTGTCTTCTCTCGTCATATTGTCTTTTTTTCACACACTGTCTTCTCTCGTCATATTGTCTTTTTTCTCACACTGTCTTCTCTCGTCATATTGTCTTTTTTCTTCACACTGTCTTCTCTCGTCACATTGTCTTTCTTCAAACTGTCTTCTCTCGTCATATTGTCTTTTTTCTTCAAACTGTCTTCTCTCGTCATATTGTCTTTTTTCTTCAAACTGTCTTCTCTCGTCATATTGTCTTTTTTCTTCAAACAGTCTTCTCTCGTCATATTGTCTTTTTTCTTCAAACTGTCTTCTCTCGTCATATTGTCTTTTTTCTTCACACTGTCTTCTTTCGTCATATTGTCTTTTTTCTTCACACTGTCTTCTCTCGTCACATTGTCTTTTCTTCTTCAAACTGTCTTCTCTCGTCATATTGTCTTTTTTCTTCAAACTGTCTTCTCTCGTCATTGTCTTTTTTCTTCACACTGTCTTCTTCGTCATATTGTCTTTTTTCTTCACACTGTCTTCTCTCGTCATATTGTCTTTTTTCTTCACACTGTCTTCTCTCGTCATATTGTCTTTTTTCTTCACACTGTCTTCTTCGTCATATTGTCTTTTTTCTTCACACTGTCTTCTCTCGTCATATTGTCTTTTTTCTTCAAACTGTCTTCTCTCGTCATATTGTCTTTTTTCTTCACACTGTCTTCTTTCGTCATATTGTCTTTTTTCTTCAAACTGTCTTCTCTCGTCATATTGTCTTTTTCTTCAAACAGTCTTCTCTCGTCATATTGTCTTTTTTCTTCACACTGTCTTCTCTCGTCATATTGTCTTTTTCTTCAAACTGTCTTCTCTCGTCATATTGTCTTTTTTCTTCACACTGTCTTCTCTCGTCATATTGTCTTTTTTCTTCACACTGTCTTCTCTCGTCATATTGTCTTTTTCTTCAAACTGTCTTCTCTCGTCATATTGTCTTTTTTCTTCACACTGTCTTCTTTCGTCATATTGTCTTTTTCTTCACACTGTCTTCTCTCGTCATATTGTCTTTTTTCTTCACACTGTCTTCTCTCGTCATATTGTCTTTTTTCTTCACACTGTCTTCTCTCGTCATATTGTCTTTTTTTCACACACTGTCTTCTCTCGTCATATTGTCTTTTTTTCACACACTGTCTTCTCTCGTCATATTGTCTTTTTTCTTCAAACTGTCTTCTCTCGTCATATTGTCTTTTTTCTTCACACTGTCTTCTTTCGTCATATTGTCTTTTTTCTTCAAACTGTCTTCTCTCGTCATATTGTCTTTTTTCTTCAAACTGTCTTCTCTCGTCATATTGTCTTTTTTCACACACTGTCTTCTCTCGTCATATTGTCTTTTTTCTTCACACTGTCTTCTCTCGTCATATTGTCTTTTTTCTTCACACTGTCTTCTCTCGTCATATTGTCTTTTTTTCACACACTGTCTTCTCTCGTCATATTGTCTTTTTTTCACACACACTGTCTTCTCTCGTCATATTGTCTTTTTTCTTCAAACTGTCTTCTCTCGTCATATTGTCTTTTTTTCTTCACACTGTCTTCTTTCGTCATATTGTCTTTTTTCTTCACACTGTCTTCTCTCGTCATATTGTCTTTTTTCTTCAAACTGTCTTCTCTCGTCATATTGTCTTTTTTCTTCACACTGTCTTCTCTCGTCATATTGTCTTTTTTCTTCACACTGTCTTCTCTCGTCATATTGTCTTTCTTCTTCAAACTGTCTTCTCTCGTCATATTGTCTTTTTCTTCAAACTGTCTTCTCTCGTCATATTGTCTTTTTTCTTCACACTGTCTTCTTTCGTCATATTGTCTTTTTCTTCACACTGTCTTCTCTCGTCATATTGTCTTTTTCTTCACACTGTCTTCTCTCGTCATATTGTCTTTTTTCTTCACACTGTCTTCTTTCGTCATATTGTCTTTTTTCTTCACACTGTCTTCTCTCGTCATATTGTCTTTTTTCTTCACACTGTCTTCTCTCGTCATATTGTCTTTTTTCTTCACACTGTCTTCTTTCGTCATATTGTCTTTTTTCTTCAAACTGTCTTCTCTCGTCATATTGTCTTTTTTCTTCAAACAGTCTTCTCTCGTCATATTGTCTTTTTTCTTCACACTGTCTTCTCTCGTCATATTGTCTTTTTTCTTCAAACTGTCTTCTCTCGTCATATTGTCTTTTTTCTTCACACTGTCTTCTCTCGTCATATTGTCTTTTTTCTTCACACTGTCTTCTCTCGTCATATTGTCTTTTTTCTTCAAACTGTCTTCTCTCGTCATATTGTCTTTTTTCTTCACACTGTCTTCTTTCGTCATATTGTCTTTTTTCTTCACACTGTCTTCTCTCGTCATATTGTCTTTTTTCTTCACACTGTCTTCTCTCGTCATATTGTCTTTTTTCTTCACACTGTCTTCTCTCGTCATATTGTCTTTTTTCACACACTGTCTTCTCTCGTCATATTGTCTTTTTTTCACACACTGTCTTCTCTCGTCATATTGTCTTTTTTCTTCAAACTGTCTTCTCTCGTCATATTGTCTTTTTTCTTCACACTGTCTTCTTTCGTCATATTGTCTTTTTTCTTCAAACTGTCTTCTCTCGTCATATTGTCTTTTTTCTTCACACTGTCTTCTCTCGTCATATTGTCTTTTTTTCACACACTGTCTTCTCTCGTCATATTGTCTTTTTCTTCACACTGTCTTCTCTCGTCATATTGTCTTTTTTCTTCACACTGTCTTCTCTCGTCATATTGTCTTTTTTTCACACACTGTCTTCTCTCGTCATATTGTCTTTTTTCCACACACTCACTTCTCTCGTCATATTGTCTTTTTTCTTCAAACTGTCTTCTCTCGTCATATTGTCTTTTTTCTTCACACTGTCTTCTTTCGTCATATTGTCTTTTTTCTTCAAACTGTCTTCTCTCGTCATATTGTCTTTTTTCTTCAAACTGTCTTCTCTCGTCATATTGTCTTTTTTTTCACACTGTCTTCTCTCGTCATATTGTCTTTTTCTTCAAACTGTCTTCTCTCGTCATATTGTCTTTCTTCTTCACACTGTCTTCTCTCGTCATATTGTCTTTTTCTTCACACTGTCTTCTCTCGTCATATTGTCTTTTTTCTTCACACTGTCTTCTCTCGTCATATTGTCTTTTTTTCACACTGTCTTCTCTCGTCATATTGTCTTTTTTCTTCACACTGTCTTCTCTCGTCATATTGTTTTTTCTTCACACTGTCTTCTCTCGTCATATTGTCTTTTTTCTTCAAACTGTCTTCTCTCGTCATATTGTCTTTTTTCTTCAAACTGTCTTCTCTCGTCATATTGTCTTTTTTCTTCAAACTGTCTTCTCTCGTCATATTGTCTTTTTCTTCAAACAGTCTTCTCTCGTCATATTGTCTTTTTTCTTCAAACTGTCTTCTCTCGTCATATTGTCTTTTTTCTTCACACTGTCTTCTTTCGTCATATTGTCTTTTTTCTTCACACTGTCTTCTTTCGTCATATTGTCTTTTTTCTTCACACTGTCTTCTCTCGTCATATTGTCTTTTTTCTTCAAACTGTCTTCTCTCGTCATATTGTCTTTTTTTTCAAACTGTCTTCTCTCGTCATATTGTCTTTTTCTTCACACTGTCTTCTTTCGTCATATTGTCTTTTTTCTTCACACTGTCTTCTCTCGTCATATTGTCTTTTTTCTTCACACTGTCTTCTCT
The DNA here is from genome assembly GCA_032433765.1 of Megaustenia siamemsis. Taxonomy (NCBI): domain Eukaryota; kingdom Metazoa; phylum Mollusca; class Gastropoda; order Stylommatophora; family Ariophantidae; genus Megaustenia; species Megaustenia siamemsis. The sequence goes on from JAVIAB010000073.1 coordinate 59,372,986, forward strand.
CGTCATATTGTCTTTTTTCTTCACACTGTCTTCTTTCGTCATATTGTCTTTTTTCTTCACACTGTCTTCTCTCGTCATATTGTCTTTTTTCTTCAAACTGTCTTCTCTCGTCATATTGTCTTTTTTTCTTCACACTGTCTTCTTTCGTCATATTGTCTTTTTCTTCAAACTGTCTTCTCTCGTCATATTGTCTTTTTTCTTCAAACTGTCTTCTCTCGTCATATTGTCTTTTTTCTTCACACTGTCTTCTCTCGTCATATTGTCTTTTTTCTTCAAACTGTCTTCTCTCGTCATATTGTCTTTTTTCTTCACACTGTCTTCTCTCGTCATATTGTCTTTTTTCTTCACACTGTCTTCTCTCGTCATATTGTCTTTTTTCTTCAAACTGTCTTCTCTCGTCATATTGTCTTTTTTCTTCACACTGTCTTCTTTCGTCATATTGTCTTTTTTCTTCACACTGTCTTCTCTCGTCATATTGTCTTTTTTCTTCACACTGTCTTCTCTCGTCATATTGTCTTTTTTCTTCACACTGTCTTCTCTCGTCATATTGTCTTTTTTTCAACACTGTCTTCTCTCGTCATATTGTCTTTTTTTCACACACTGTTCTCTCGTCATATTGTCTTTTTTCTTCAAACTGTCTTCTCTCGTCATATTGTCTTTTTTCTTCACACTGTCTTCTTTCGTCATATTGTCTTTTTTCTTCAAACTGTCTTCTCTCGTCATATTGTCTTTTTTCTTCAAACTGTCTTCTCTCGTCATATTGTCTTTTTTCACACACTGTCTTCTCTCGTCATATTGTCTTTTTTCTTCACACTGTCTTCTCTCGTCATATTGTCTTTTTTCTTCACACTGTCTTCTCTCGTCATATTGTCTTTTTTTCACACACTGTCTTCTCTCGTCATATTGTCTTTTTCACACACTGTCTTCTCTCGTCATATTGTCTTTTTTCTTCAAACTGTCTTCTCTCGTCATATTGTCTTTTTTTCTTCAACTGTCTTCTTTCGTCATATTGTCTTTTTTCTTCACACTGTCTTCTCTCGTCATATTGTCTTTTTTCTTCAAACTGTCTTCTCTCGTCATATTTCTTTCTTCTTCACACTGTCTTCTCTCGTCATATTGTCTTTTTTCTTCACACTGTCTTCTCTCGTCATATTGTCTTTTTTCTTCAAACTGTCTTCTCTCGTCATATTGTCTTTTTCTTCAAACTGTCTTCTCTCGTCATATTGTCTTTTTTCTTCACACTGTCTTCTCTCGTCATATTGTCTTTTTTCTTCACACTGTCTTCTCTCGTCATATTGTCTTTTTTCTTCACACTGTCTTCTCTCGTCATATTGTCTTTTTTCTTCACACTGTCTTCTTTCGTCATATTGTCTTTTTTCTTCACACTGTCTTCTCTCGTCATATTGTCTTTTTTCTTCACACTGTCTTCTCTCGTCATATTGTCTTTTTTCTTCACACTGTCTTCTTTCGTCATATTGTCTTTTTTCTTCAAACTGTCTTCTCTCGTCATATTGTCTTTTTCTTCAAAACAGTCTTCTCTCGTCATATTGTCTTTTTTTCACACTGTCTTCTCTCGTCATATTGTCTTTTTTCTTCAAACTGTCTTCTCTCGTCATATTGTCTTTTTTCTTCACACTGTCTTCTCTCGTCATATTGTCTTTTTCTTCACACTGTCTTCTCTCGTCATATTGTCTTTTTCTTCAAACTGTCTTCTCTCGTCATATTGTCTTTTTTCTTCACACTGTCTTCTTTCGTCATATTGTCTTTTTTCTTCACACTGTCTTCTCTCGTCATATTGTCTTTTTTTCACACACTGTCTTCTCTCGTCATATTGTCTTTTTTTCACACACTGTCTTCTCTCGTCATATTGTCTTTTTTCTTCAAACTGTCTTCTCTCGTCATATTGTCTTTTTTCTTCACACTGTCTTCTTCGTCATATTGTCTTTTTCTTCAAACTGTCTTCTCTCGTCATATTGTCTTTTTTCTTCACACTGTCTTCTCTCGTCATATTGTCTTTTTTCTTCAAACTGTCTTCTCTCGTCATATTGTCTTTTTTCTTCACACTGTCTTCTTTCGTCATATGTGTTTTTTCTTCACACTGTCTTCTCTCGTCATATTGTCTTTTTTCACACACTGTCTTCTCTCGTCATATTGTCTTTTTTTCACACACTGTCTTCTCTCGTCATATTGTCTTTTTTCTTAAACTGTCTTCTCTCGTCATATTGTCTTTTTTCTTCACACTGTCTTCTTTCGTCATATTGTCTTTTTTCTTCAAACTGTCTTCTCTCGTCATATTGTCTTTTTTCTTCACACTGTCTTCTCTCGTCATATTGTCTTTTTTCTTCAAACTGTCTTCTCTCGTCATATTGTCTTTTTCTTCACACTGTCTTCTCTCGTCATATTGTCTTTTTTCTTCACACTGTCTTCTCTCGTCATATTGTCTTTTTTTCACACACTGTCTTCTCTCGTCATATTGTCTTTTTTCACACACTGTCTTCTCTCGTCATATTGTCTTTTTTCTTCAAACTGTCTTCTCTCGTCATATTGTCTTTTTTTCTTCACACTGTCTTCTTTCGTCATATTGTCTTTTTTCTTCAAACTGTCTTCTCTCGTCATATTGTCTTTTTTCTTCAAACTGTCTTCTCTCGTCATATTGTCTTTTTTCTTCACACTGTCTTCTCTCGTCATATTGTCTTTTTTCTTCAAACTGTCTTCTCTCGTCATATTGTCTTTTTTCTTCACACTGTCTTCTTTCGTCATATTGTCTTTTTTCTTCACACTGTCTTCTCTCGTCATATTGTCTTTTTTCTTCACACTGTCTTCTCTCGTCATATTGTCTTTTTTCTTCAAACTGTCTTCTCTCGTCATATTGTCTTTTTTCTTCACACTGTCTTCTCTCGTCATATTGTCTTTTTTCTTCAAACTGTCTACTCTCGTCATATTGTCTTTTTTCTTCACACTGTCTTCTCTCGTCATATTGTCTTTTTTCTTCAAACTGTCTTCTCTCGTCATATTGTCTTTTTTCTTCAAACTGTCTTCTCTCGTCATATTGTCTTTTTTTCTTCACACTGTCTTCTCTCGTCATATTGTCTTTTTTTCTTCAAACTGTCTTCTCTCGTCATATTGTCTTTTTTCTTCACACTGTCTTCTCTCGTCATATTGTCTTTTTTCTTCAAACTGTCTTCTCTCGTCATATTGTCTTTTTTCTTCACACTGTCTTCTCTCGTCATATTGTCTTTTTTCTTCAAACTGTCTTCTCCCGTCATATTGTCTTTTTTCTTCACACTGTCTTCTCTCGTCATATTGTCTTTTTTTCACACACTGTCTTCTCTCGTCATATTGTCTTTTTTCTTCACACTGTCTTCTCTCGTCATATTGTCTTTTTTCTTCACACTGTCTTCTCTCGTCATATTGTCTTTTTTCTTCACACTGTCTTCTCTCGTCATATTGTCTTTTTTCACACACTGTCTTCTCTCGTCATATTGTCTTTTTTCACAACTGTCTTCTCTCGTCATATTGTCTTTTTTCTTCAAACTGTCTTCTCTCGTCATATTGTCTTTTTTTCTTCACACTGTCTTCTTTCGTCATATTGTCTTTTTTCTTCAAACTGTCTTCTCTCGTCATATTGTCTTTTTCTTCAAACTGTCTTCTCTCGTCATATTGTCTTTTTCTTCACACTGTCTTCTTTCGTCATATTGTCTTTTTTCTTCAAACTGTCTTCTCTCGTCATATTGTCTTTTTTCTTCACACTGTCTTCTCTCGTCATATTGTCTTTTTTCTTCAAACTGTCTTCTCTCGTCATATTGTCTTTTTCTTCACACTGTCTTCTCTCGTCATATTGTTTTTTCTTCAAACTGTCTTCTCTCGTCATATTGTCTTTTTTCTTCAAACTGTCTTCTCTCGTCATATTGTCTTTTTTCTTCACACTGTCTTCTCTCGTCATATTGTCTTTTTTCTTCAAACTGTCTTCTCTCGTCATATTGTCTTTTTTCTTCACACTGTCTTCTCTCGTCATATTGTCTTTTTTCTTCAAACTGTCTTCTCTCGTCATATTGTCTTTTTTCTTCACACTGTCTTCTCTCGTCATATTGTCTTTTTTCTTCAAACTGTCTTCTCTCGTCATATTGTCTTTTTCTTCAAACTGTCTTCTCTCGTCATATTGTCTTTTTTTCACACACTGTCTTCTCTCGTCATATTGTCTTTTTTCTTCACACTGTCTTCTTCGTCATATTGTCTTTTTTCTTCACACTGTCTTCTCTCGTCATATTGTCTTTTTTCTTCACACTGTCTTCTCTCGTCATATTGTCTTTTTTCTTCACACTGTCTTCTTCGTCATATTGTCTTTTTTCTTCACACTGTCTTCTCTCGTCATATTGTCTTTTTTCTTCACAGTCTTCTCTCGTCATATTGTCTTTTTTCACACACTGTCTTCTCTCGTCATATTGTCTTTTTTCACACACTGTCTTCTCTCGTCATATTGTCTTTTTTCACACACTGTCTTCTCTCGTCATATTGTCTTTTTTCTTCACTCTGTCTTCTTTCGTCATATTGTCTTTTTTCTTCACACTGTCTTCTCTCGTCACATTGTCTTTTTTCTTCAAACTGTCTTCTCTCGTCATATTGTCTTTTTTTTCACACTGTCTTCTCTCGTCATATTGTCTTTTTTTCACACACTGTCTTCTCTCGTCATATTGTCTTTTTCTTCACACTGTCTTCTCTCGTCATATTGTTTTTTTTCACACACTGTCTTCTCTCGTCATATTGTCTTTTTTTCACACAGTCTTCTCTCGTCATATTGTCTTTTTTCTTCAAACTGTCTTCTCTCGTCATATTGTCTTTTTTCTTCACACTGTCTTCTCTCGTCATATTGTCTTTTTTTCACACACTGTCTTCTCTCGTCATATTGTCTTTTTTCTTCACACTGTCTTCTCTCGTCATATTGTCTTTTTTTCCACACTGTCTTCTCTCGTCATATTGTCTTTTTTCTTCAACCTGTCTTCTCTCGTCATATTGTCTTTTTTCTTCAAACTGTCTTCTCTCGTCATATTGTCTTTTTTCTTCACACTGTCTTCTCTCGTCATATTGTCTTTTTTCTTCACACTGTCTTCTCTCGTCATATTGTCTTTTTTCTTCACACTGTCTTCTCTCGTCATATTGTCTTTTTCTTCAAACTGTCTTCTCTCGTCATATTGTCTTTTCTTCAAACTGTCTTCTCTCGTCATATTGTTTTTCTTCACACTGTCTTCTCTCGTCATATTGTCTTTTTCTTCAAACTGTCTTCTCTCGTCATATTGTCTTTTTTCTTCACACTGTCTCTCTCGTCATATTGTCTTTTTTCTTCACACTGTCTTCTCTCGTCATATTGTCTTTTTTCTTCACACTGTCTTCTCTCGTCATATTGTCTTTTTTCTTCAAACTGTCTTCTCTCGTCATATTGTCTTTTTTCTTCACACTGTCTTCTCTCGTCATATTGTTTTTTCTTCACACTGTCTTCTCTCGTCATATTGTCTTTTTTCTTCAAACTGTCTTCTCTCGTCATATTGTCTTTTTTCTTCACACTGTTTCTTTCTCGTCATATTGTCTTTTTTCTTCAAACTGTCTTCTCTCGTCATATTGTCTTTTTTCTTCACACTGTCTTCTCTCGTCATATTGTTTTTCTTCACACTGTCTTCTCTCGTCATATTGTCTTTTTTCTTCACACTGTCTTCTCTCGTCATATTGTCTTTTTTCTTCACACTGTCTTCTCTCGTCATATTGTCTTTTTTCTTCACACTGTCTTCTCTCGTCATATTGTCTTTTTTCTTCACACTGTCTTCTCTCGTCATATTGTCTTTTTTCTTCACACTGTCTTCTCTCGTCATATTGTCTTTTTTTTCAACACTGTCTTCTCTCGTCATATTGTCTTTTTTCTTCACACTGTCTTCTCTCGTCATATTGTCTTTTTTCTTCAAACTGTCTTCTCTCGTCATATTGTCTTTTTCTTCACACTGTCTTCTCTCGTCATATTGTCTTTTTTCTCAAACTGTCTTCTCTCGTCATATTGTCTTTTTTCTTCACACTGTCTTCTCTCGTCATATTGTCTTTTTCTTCAAACTGTCTTCTCTCGTCATATTGTCTTTTTTCTTCACACTGTCTTCTCTCGTCATATTGTCTTTTTTCTTCACACTGTCTTCTCTCGTCATATTGTCTTTTTTCTTCAAACTGTCTTCTCTCGTCATATTGTCTTTTTTTCACACTGTCTTCTCTCGTCATATTGTCTTTTTTCTTCAAACTGTCTTCTCTCGTCATATTGTCTTTTTTCTTCACACTGTCTTCTCTCGTCATATTGTCTTTTTTCTTCACACTGTCTTCTCTCGTCATATTGTCTTTTTTCTTCAAACTGTCTTCTCTCGTCATATTGTCTTTTTCTTCACACTGTCTTCTCTCGTCATATTGTCTTTTTCTTCACACTGTCTTCTCTCGTCATATTGTCTTTTTTCTTCAACTGTCTTCTCTCGTCATATTGTCTTTTTTCTTCAAACTGTCTTCTCTCGTCATATTGTCTTTTTTCTTCACACTGTCTTCTCTCGTCATATTGTCTTTTTCTTCACACTGTCTTCTCTCGTCATATTGTCTTTTTTCTTCACACTGTCTTCTCTCGTCATATTGTCTTTTTTCTTCACACTGTCTTCTTCGTCATATTGTCTTTTTTCTTCACACTGTCTTCTCTCGTCATATTGTCTTTTTTCTTCACACTGTCTTCTCTCGTCATATTGTCTTTTTTCTTCACACTGTCTTCTCTCGTCATATTGTCTTTTTTCTTCAAACTGTCTTCTCTCGTCATATTGTCTTTTTTCTTCAAACTGTCTTCTCTCGTCATATTGTCTCTTTTTTCTTCACACTGTCTTCTCTCGTCATATTGTCTTTTTCTTCAAACTGTCTTCTCTCGTCATATTGTCTTTTTTCTTCACACTGTCTTCTCTCGTCATATTGTCTTTTTTCTTCACACTGTCTTCTCTCGTCATATTGTCTTTTTTCTTCACACTGTCTTCTCTCGTCATATTGTCTTTTTTCTTCACACTGTCTTCTTCGTCATATTGTCTTTTTTCTTCACACTGTCTTCTCTCGTCATATTGTCTTTTTTCTTCACACTGTCTTCTCTCGTCATATTGTCTTTTTTCTTCACACTGTCTTCTCTCGTCATATTGTCTTTTTTCTTCAAACTGTCTTCTCTCGTCATATTGTCTTTTTTCTTCACACTGTCTTCTCTCGTCATATTGTCTTTTTTCTTCAAACTGTCTTCTCTCGTCATATTGTCTTTTTCTTCACACTGTCTTCTCTCGTCATATTGTCTTTTTTCTTCACACTGTCTTCTCTCGTCATATTGTCTTTTTTCTTCAACTGTCTTCTCTCGTCATATTGTCTTTTTTCTTCACACTGTCTTCTCTCGTCATATTGTTTTTTTTCACAACTGTCTTCTCTCGTCATATTGTCTTTTTTCACACACTGTCTTCTCTCGTCATATTGTCTTTTTTCTTCAAACTGTCTTCTCTCGTCATATTGTCTTTTTTCTTCACACTGTCTTCTCTCGTCATATTGTCTTTTTCTTCAAACTGTCTTCTCTCGTCATATTGTCTTTTTTCTTCACACTGTCTTCTCTCGTCATATTGTCTTTTTCTTCAAACTGTCTTCTCTTCATATTGTCTTTTTTCTTCACACTGTCTTCTCTCGTCATATTGTCTTTTTTCTTCACACTGTCTTCTCTCGTCATATTGTCTTTTTTTCACACACTGTCTTCTCTCGTCATATTGTCTTTTTTTCACACACTGTCTTCTCTCGTCATATTGTCTTTTCTTCACACTGTCTTCTCTCGTCATATTGTCTTTTTTCTTCACACTGTCTTCTCTCGTCATATTGTCTTTTTCTTCACACTGTCTTCTCTCGTCATATTGTCTTTTTTCTTCACACTGTCTTCTCTCGTCATATTGTCTTTTTTCTTCACACTGTCTTCTCTCGTCATATTGTCTTTTTTCTTCACACTGTCTTCTCTCGTCATATTGTCTTTTCTTCAACACTGTCTTCTCTCGTCATATTGTCTTTTTTCTTCACACTGTCTTCTCTCGTCATATTGTCTTTTTCTTCACACTGTCTTCTCTCGTCATATTGTCTTTTTTTCTTCAAACTGTCTTCTCTCGTCATATTGTCTTTTTTCTTCACACTGTCTTCTCTCGTCATATTGTCTTTTTTCTTCAAACTGTCTTCTCTCGTCATATTGTCTTTTTTCTTCACACTGTCTTCTCTCGTCATATTGTCTTTTTCTTCAAACTGTCTTCTCTCGTCATATTGTTTTTTCTTCAAACTGTCTTCTCTCGTCATATTGTCTTTTTTCTTCACACTGTCTTCTCTCGTCATATTGTCTTTTTTCTTCAAACTGTCTTCTCTCGTCATATTGTCTTTTTCTTCAACTGTCTTCTCTCGTCATATTGTCTTTTTTCTTCAAACTGTCTTCTCTCGTCATATTGTCTTTTTTCTTCACACTGTCTTCTCTCGTCATATTGTCTTTTTTCTTCAAACTGTCTTCTCTCGTCATATTGTCTTTTTTCTTCACACTGTCTTCTCTCGTCATATTGTCTTTTTTTCTTCACACTGTCTTCTCTCGTCATATTGTCTTTTTTCTTCACACTGTCTTCTCTCGTCATATTGTTTTTCTTCACACTGTCTTCTCTCGTCATATTGTCTTTTTTCTTCAAACTGTCTTCTCTCGTCATATTGTCTTTTTTCTTCACACTGTCTTCTCTCGTCATATTGTCTTTTTTTTCACACTGTCTTCTCTCGTCATATTGTCTTTTTTCTTCACACTGTCTTCTCTCGTCATATTGTCTTTTTTCTTCACACTGTCTTCTCTCGTCATATTGTCTTTTTTCTTCACACTGTCTTCTCTCGTCATATTGTCTTTTTTTCACACACTGTCTTCTCTCGTCATATTGTCTTTTTTCTTCAAACTGTCTTCTCTCGTCATATTGTCTTTTTTCTTCACACTGTCTTCTCTCGTCATATTGTCTTTTTTCTTCAAACTGTCTTCTCTCGTCATATTGTCTTTTTTTCTTCACACTGTCTTCTCTCGTCATATTGTCTTTTTTCTTCAAACTGTCTTCTCTCGTCATATTGTCTTTTTCTTCACACTGTCTTCTCTCGTCATATTGTCTTTTTTCTTCACACTGTCTTCTCTCGTCATATTGTCTTTTTTTCACACACTGTCTTCTCTCGTCATATTGTCTTTTTTTCACACTGTCTTCTCTCGTCATATTGTCTTTTTTCTTCAAACTGTCTTCTCTCGTCATATTGTCTTTTTTTCTTCACACTGTCTTCTCTCGTCATATTGTCTTTTTTCTTCAAACTGTCTTCTCTCGTCATATTGTCTTTTTCTTCAAACTGTCTTCTCTCGTCATATTGTCTTTTTTCTTCACACTGTCTTCTCTCGTCATATTGTTTTTTCTTCAAACTGTCTTCTCTCGTCATATTGTCTTTTTTCTTCACACTGTCTTCTCTCGTCATATTGTCTTTTTCTTCACACTGTCTTCTCTCGTCATATTGTCTTTTTCTTCACACTGTCTTCTCTCGTCATATTGTCTTTTTTCTTCAAACTGTCTTCTCTCGTCATATTGTCTTTTTTCTTCACACTGTCTTCTCTCGTCATATTGTCTTTTTCTTCAAACTGTCTTCTCTCGTCATATTGTCTTTTTTCTTCACACTGTCTTCTCTCGTCATATTGTCTTTTTTCTTCAACTGTCTTCTCTCGTCATATTGTCTTTTTTCTTCAAACTGTCTTCTCTCGTCATATTGTCTTTTTTCTTCACACTGTCTTCTCTCGTCATATTGTCTTTTTTTCTTCAAACTGTCTTCTCTCGTCATATTGTCTTTTTTCTTCACACTGTCTTCTCTCGTCATATTGTCTTTTTCTTCAAACTGTCTTCTCTCGTCATATTGTCTTTTTCTTCACACTGTCTTCTCTCGTCATATTGTCTTTTTTCTTCACACTGTCTTCTCTCGTCATATTGTCTTTTTTCTTCACACTGTCTTCTCTCGTCATATTGTCTTTTTTTCCACACTGTCTTCTCTCGTCATATTGTCTTTTTCTTCACACTGTCTTCTCTCGTCATATTGTCTTTTTTCTTCACACTGTCTTCTCTCGTCATATTGTCTTTTTTCTTCACACTGTCTTCTCTCGTCATATTGTCTTTTTTCTTCACACTGTCTTCTCTCGTCATATTGTCTTTTTTTTCACACTGTCTTCTCTCGTCATATTGTCTTTTTCTTCAAACTGTCTTCTCTCGTCATATTGTCTTTTTTTCTTCACACTGTCTTCTCTCGTCATATTGTCTTTTTTCTTCAAACTGTCTTCTCTCGTCATATTGTTTTTTTCTTCAAACTGTCTTCTCTCGTCATATTGTCTTTTTCTTCACACTGTCTTCTCTCGTCATATTGTCTTTTTTCTTCAACTGTCTTCTCTCGTCATATTGTCTTTTTTCTTCACACTGTCTTCTCTCGTCATATTGTCTTTTTTCTTCAAACTGTCTTCTCTCGTCATATTGTCTTTTTTCTTCACACTGTCTTCTCTCGTCATATTGTTTTTTTTCTTCAAACTGTCTTCTCTCGTCATATTGTCTTTTTTCTTCACACTGTCTTCTCTCGTCATATTGTCTTTTTCTTCACACTGTCTTCTCTCGTCATATTGTCTTTTTTTCTTCACACTGTCTTCTCTCGTCATATTGTCTTTTTCTTCACACTGTCTTCTCTCGTCATATTGTCTTTTTTCTTCACACTGTCTTCTCTCGTCATATTGTCTTTTTTCTTCACACTGTCTTCTCTCGTCATATTGTCTTTTTTCTTCACACTGTCTTCTCTCGTCATATTGTCTTTTTCTTCAAACTGTCTTCTCTCGTCATATTGTCTTTTTTCACACACTGTCTTCTCTCGTCATATTGTCTTTTTTTCTTCACACTGTCTTCTCTCGTCATATTGTCTTTTTTCTTCACACTGTCTTCTCTCGTCATATTGTTTTTTCTTCACACTGTCTTCTCTCGTCATATTGTCTTTTTTCTTCACACTGTCTTCTCTCGTCATATTGTCTTTTTTCTTCACACTGTCTTCTCTCGTCATATTGTCTTTTTTCTTCAAACTGTCTTCTCTCGTCATATTGTCTTTTTCTTCACACTGTCTTCTCTCGTCATATTGTCTTTTTTCTTCAAACTGTCTTCTCTCGTCATATTGTCTTTTTTCTTCACACTGTCTTCTCTCGTCATATTGTCTTTTTTCTTCACACTGTCTTCTCTCGTCATATTGTCTTTTTTCTTCACACTGTCTTCTCTCGTCATATTGTCTTTTTTCTTCACACTGTCTTCTCTCGTCATATTGTCTTTTTTCTTCAAACTGTCTTCTCTCGTCATATTGTCTTTTTTCTTCACACTGTCTTCTCTCGTCATATTGTCTTTTTTCTTCACACTGTCTTCTCTCGTCATATTGTCTTTTTTCTTCACTGTCTTCTCTCGTCATATTGTCTTTTTTCTTCAAACTGTCTTCTCTCGTCATATTGTCTTTTTCTTCACACTGTCTTCTCTCGTCATATTGTCTTTTTCTTCACACTGTCTTCTCTCGTCATATTGTCTTTTTTTCACACACTGTCTTCTCTCGTCATATTGTCTTTTTTCTTCACACTGTCTTCTCTCGTCATATTGTCTTTTTTCTTCAAACTGTCTTCTCTCGTCATATTGTCTTTTTTCTTCACACTGTCTTCTTCGTCATATTGTCTTTTTTCTTCAAACTGTCTTCTCTCGTCATATTGTCTTTTTTCTTCACACTGTCTTCTCTCGTCATATTGTCTTTTTTCTTCAAACTGTCTTCTCTCGTCATATTGTCTTTTTTCTTCACACTGTCTTCTCTCGTCATATTGTCTTTTTCTTCACACTGTCTTCTCTCGTCATATTGTCTTTTTCTTCACACTGTCTTCTCTCGTCATATTGTCTTTTTTTCACACACTGTCTTCTCTCGTCATATTGTCTTTTTTTCTTCAAACTGTCTTCTCTCGTCATATTGTCTTTTTTCTTCACAACTGTCTTCTCTCGTCATATTGTCTTTTTTCTTCAAACTGTCTTCTCTCGTCATATTGTCTTTTTCTTCAAACTGTCTTCTCTCGTCATATTGTCTTTTTTCTTCACACTGTCTTCTCTCGTCATATTGTCTTTTTTCTTCAAACTGTCTTCTCTCGTCATATTGTCTTTTTTCTTCACACTGTCTTCTCTCGTCATATTGTCTTTTTTCTTCACACTGTCTTCTCTCGTCATATTGTCTTTTTTCTTCACACTGTCTTCTCTCGTCATATTGTCTTTTTTCTTCAAACTGTCTTCTCTCGTCATATTGTCTTTTTTCTTCACACTGTCTTCTCTCGTCATATTGTCTTTTTTCTTCACACTGTCTTCTCTCGTCATATTGTCTTTTTTCTTCACACTGTCTTCTCTCGTCATATTGTCTTTTTTCTTCAAACTGTCTTCTCTCGTCATATTGTCTTTTTTCTTCACACTGTCTTCTCTCGTCATATTGTCTTTTTTCTTCACACTGTCTTCTCTCGTCATATTGTCTTTTTCTTCACACTGTCTTCTCTCGTCATATTGTCTTTTTTCTTCACACTGTCTTCTCTCATATTGTCTTTTTCTTCACACTGTCTTCTCTCGTCATATTGTCTTTTTTCTTCACACTGTCTTCTCTCGTCATATTGTCTTTTTTCTTCACACTGTCTTCTCTCGTCATATTGTCTTTTTTCTTCACACTGTCTTCTCTCGTCATATTGTCTTTTTTCACACACTGTCTTCTCTCGTCATATTGTCTTTTTTCTTCACACTGTCTTCTCTCGTCATATTGTCTTTTTTCTTCACACTGTCTTCTCTCGTCATATTGTCTTTTTCTTCACACTGTCTTCTCTCGTCATATTGTCTTTTTTTCACACACTGTCTTCTCTCGTCATATTGTCTTTTTTCTTCACACTGTCTTCTCTCGTCATATTGTCTTTTTTCTTCAAACTGTCTTCTCTCGTCATATTGTCTTTTTTTCTTCACACTGTCTTCTCTCGTCATATTGTCTTTTTTCTTCAAACTGTCTTCTCTCGTCATATTGTCTTTTTTCTTCAAACTGTCTTCTCTCGTCATATTGTCTTTTTCTTCACACTGTCTTCTTTCGTCATATTGTCTTTTTTCTTCAAACTGTCTTCTCTCGTCATATTGTTTTTTCTTCACACTGTCTTCTCTCGTCATATTGTCTTTTTCTTCAAACTGTCTTCTCTCGTCATATTGTCTTTTTCTTCACACTGTCTTCTCTCGTCATATTGTCTTTTTTCTTCAAACTGTCTTCTCTCGTCATATTGTCTTTTTCTTCAAACTGTCTTCTCTCGTCATATTGTCTTTTTTCTTCACAACTGTCTTCTCTCGTCATATTGTCTTTTTTCTTCAAACTGTCTTCTCTCGTCATATTGTTTTTTCTTCACACTGTCTTCTCTCGTCATATTGTCTTTTTTCTTCAAACTGTCTTCTCTGTCATATTGTCTTTTTTCTTCACACTGTCTTCTCTCGTCATATTGTCTTTTTCTTCACACTGTCTTCTCTCGTCATATTGTCTTTTTTCTTCAAACTGTCTTCTCTCGTCATATTGTCTTTTTTTCACACACTGTCTTCTCTCGTCATATTGTCTTTTCTTCACACTGTCTTCTCTCGTCATATTGTCTTTTTTCTTCACACTGTCTTCTCTCGTCATATTGTCTTTTTTCTTCACACTGTCTTCTTCGTCATATGTCTTTTTTCTTCACACTGTCTTCTCTCGTCATATTGTCTTTTTTCTTCACACTGTCTTCTCTCGTCATATTGTCTTTTTTCTTCACTGTCTTCTCTCGTCATATTGTCTTTTTTTCACACACTGTCTTCTCTCGTCATATTGTCTTTTT